>VZTF01003884.1:103810-290518 GCA_013397755.1 Cnemophilus loriae
AAACGGCTTTTTTGAAGATGTCGCTTTTTCCTTGGCGCGGGGAGTTCCTGGGGAGGTTTCCCGAGCTGGCAGGAGGCGGCAGTGCCGGCGGGGCTCGGTGCGGTACCGCTGCCCCGCGGCGTTTTCCCGCTGGGCTGGCGATGGCGGGGGGGTCTGGCCTCCGCCCAGGTACCCCTGAGTCCGGCGGCGGCCAAGGGCAGCTGTGCCCTGGGCATTCGCAGAGCTGACCGTGAGGCACCAGCCTTCGTGTAATAGGCAGCGGGCGGTGTTTGAGTTTCGTGTCGCCTGCCCAGGTTTATCCCTTGTAAGGAGCACGTGGTTTTGAGACATGCCTTAAATAAATGCCCGCCTTCCTTCCGCAGATCCTTACAAGTGGAAACCGACAAACACTTAGTAACTTTCAGTGTTTGTTTAAAACGAAACAGACGAAACTGTTTTCTAACCTTTGAGCAGTTTCCCAGCAAGCTGGATTGTGATAGAGCTGTTTGAAGAACATCTGTTTATTAATACCTGAAACATACTGCTAGATAAGCCAGACCCCTGTATAATTGCCAAGACGTAAAGAAGAGAGACGGGAAAATTCGATGCTGCTACCTTTTCTTTTTTAGGCTTTTGCTTTGGTTTGATTTTTGTTTGTTTGGGTTGTTTTTTGGGGGGAGGGGAAGGGGGTTATTTTGAAAATATTTAAAGTTTTGTTTGTTGAAACAATCCAGGTGTTTTGCTTCATGTCCTTTACGGGGCATCTCAGCTTCTGTTTAAAGATGTGAGAATGTGATCCTCATTTAATCAAAGAAAAAATTAGCAGTGTATTCCAGGTGATGCTTGCATCTTATGCCAGCATATTGAACGAAAAAAGCAAAAACCCAACAAAAACTGCTCTAAAAAAAACCCTAAATAAACACCTAACTCAAAAGATTTTTAGGTATTCTATCTGTGAAGTCTGACTTCTGACATCAGAGTCCTTCGAGGTGGCGACTGAACATATTCTACTTGGAATTGTGAGAGGCCGCAGGCTGAAGACTTCACAAGACGTTCTGAGTGCAGCAACAGGTGGAATAAAAGTGAATCTGAGGTGTTTGGATGTAGATGTTTAACCAGGGCATATTTTATTGAGAGAAATAATGGTATTACCAGATAAAAGACACGTTGTCCTCTACTGTTCCTGTTTTTCACTCTGACCTTTAGGTGGCAGTGCGGGAACACAAATTAAAAAAAAAGTCTAGTTCTTAACGTTGATTTAGTGTTTTAGCAATCCTTTTATATATGCAATTGATGTTTGAGGCTTTACACCTTGACGTGTAGTTCTATACTTGCTTTTGTCTCTTGGCTTGTGGTAGTGAATGTTGTTTTGATGCAGTTTTAGGCTGTATGAGAAGTGCTGGGTGAGCCAGAAGATGGGTGATGAAATGCAGAGTATTTTCTTTCTGGACTGCCTGCTGAGAGGCAGCATGGTCTTGCCAGGATTTGGGGTCACAGGCTTGTGATGGTGCTGACTTACTCTATGACCAAGTTCTTACAGCTAGGGTCTGATGTACCAAAGCAGGGTAAGGTTGGCCTTTGGGGGCAGTTTGCTGCTCTGTTTCAGAGAGGAAAGCTTAGATAGTTCAGTAGTTCTGCTTAATCTTACCGCAATTAAAGTGAATATTATTATGGATTTAAACTGCTGAAGTATTTATATACAAGGACATATATATATATATATATACACACACACACACACACATTTAACATCTAATAGTAGAAAGATTAACAACCCTTCCTTATCTTACTGGGCTGTTGGTACTGTTTTTATAATGACAATATAAATTTTTTGGTCAGTGTTAGGTCTACGTTGTATGTAGAACATGGCAGATTTTTGTAACTGTCTCCCCTTTTGTGATTTCTTCTTACTTCAAATAAAACCCTGCATTTTCTAATGAAGAGGTTTATGTGGTTTTTTATACAAGGCTGGGCTAAAATGCTCTGCTGTAGATGGTTTAATATGATAGTGTAGCTGTTTGAATGGTATTCTGCTAGCAATTATAAAAAATCCTGAAATAGGATACGCAATAAAGATTTGCTCTGAAATACAAATTTCGATAAAGAAGAGTGTTGACAGTGCGTATTTCTATGGAAGCAGTGTCTTGGGAGAACATGTGTTGCATGATGGTACGTTTTTTGCAAGAATATCTCTAGTGTTACGGTCAGTGCCTCTCTGGAAACATGCTGGTTTTACTTTTATGTAAGTCTGACAAAATTTGAATGGCCAGCGTCTTTTCCCAACAATTTTCTAGGGAAAGCAACAGAAAAGATTTTTTTTCCTCTTACTAATTAAAAGTTTTCTGTATGGCTTCTTCCATGCTGTAATACCTCTTTAATGCTGGTGTGACTTTTCAGATTTTGAATTGAGAATATACCCAGCCTGTTATAGTTTGGGCGTCAAAGTGAAGTGAAAGTCAGTGATACCTCTGGTGTTTTTTTGCTTTTCACAAAACATTTCTGTGATGCTTTGTAGTTACAGGAATCCACTGCAAGAAAATTGAAGTTCTGGTTCATAGTTAGGAGCAAGCAAACAAACTTTCTAGAATCCAAGTCTCAGAAAAAAGTAGAAAAAAGAGGTAACAGCATCCTATTTCAAAATTCTATACCACTTATGCCTTTAAGGGAAATGAATATATGAGAATAAGTAATGAACAACATTATGTATAGCCTATGAAATAGAAGGCATTAGTGGTTTTTTTTGTTTGGGTAAGGTCAGAGGCTCAAACTCTGGAAGTGGGTTAAGAGGAAGTATGAATGTATTTTTGAATGACTACAAGTTTTCTAAACATATTTAGAAAGAGAAAAAACGTTAAAGCTAAGAGTGCTGATAAGCTAGGTGTGACAGCAAACATTATCGCAGTTTTTCGCAAATTTTGCAAAAATTTGCAAAATTTACCTGAATAGTTGGGTGATTGCAGGGTACTAAGCACAGGCCAGCAATTGTGTGCTCCTTGCTCGATTTCACCTGATTTAAAAATAGCCAAATGAAAACACCTTTACATTCAGAACTGTGCATTCAGTCTCATGTCTTCAGCACTGACACACTCTTAAATTGGCTTTGTTATTATTATTACTACCATTGTGACTACTGCTACTAATACAACGTTGTGTTACTGTTATCATCATCATCACCACCCTGAAAGCTGGCATACCATTGTTAAAGTATGGAGTGCCTAGGTTAATGGCAGCCTGAAGGTACAAAAATACCGTTAAGTTTTAACCATGGTATGGAATTTTTTAAGTAGAGAGAAGCAGAGTTTGACTCAGAAAGAGCGTGACAAGGGGCGTGGTCGTGATTGCTTGATCCTTCCTAACTCTGTGACCCTGGATTGGAGTGGTGTGGTTCTGCCTGAGGACAAGTATTTGTTAACTGTTCAGGTGTACCCCTTTCGTTCTGCAGTGGGGAGGTCAAGAGAGGAGAGGAGCTCATTATTTTGGCTCTGTAGCAATGAGAGTTTCTCCATGAAGGTTCTGCCATTCACCAATAAAGCTAAGATGCTTCCTTAAGCAGCAAAGAGAGCGTCTCTCTTAGCACAGCATCCAAGTTCTGCTGCTTCCAGCTTTGCTGGGTGGTTAGGTGCAAGCTAATGGATGCTCTTTCGTTATGTTTAGCATGTTTTCGTTTAGCATGTATGAATGACACAGTAATGCACAAGGATATAAAATCTGCACAGCCTCCTTATTTATATCTGAAAAATACTGCTGTTGCTGGTTAATACAGAAATAGCTTTAAATTTATGCTAGTTTCTTGAGAACATCCTGTTTTGTTGCTCTTGGTTTTTATAGTTTGCTTGTATAAAAAGGTATTTTGGGTTTTTTCACTTCTGTAGAATATTGTATTTCCATTTTCATTTATAGAATGGGACAACAACATTTTAAAAATTCCTTAAACGTATGTAAGAACATAATTCTTGGACTTACCACATAAATGAATAAAGTTGGTCAGCATGGCTTGGTGCTGTGTCAATAAGTCAATAAATTCTTTTAGATGTGAGAAGTATGGTGTGTTTCACGTCCCTTCAGTGACAGTCAAAATTCTAGACAGTTCCAGTAGTTTTCAAGATGCGTAACCTCTTATGGAGTAGAGGAATACAAAAAAATCTTAATAGTGTTAATCACAGTGTGAGTATTAGGAGTAGGTATGTTTTTGAGCTTCCAGGGTAGGATAATCCTGGGAGTAATATGCTATAACTTGATGGAGCATCCTGACAGGAGTGAAATTGCAGCACTGACTCTTGATGTACCTGAAGTGTGAAGTAAGAGCAAAGCATGTGAAACAAAACTGTATGTGAGACAGGAGCTATACGAAGCATCATAATTTCAGGTTCTGTGTACATTTGTGAGAATGTTTCCCAAGACCTGAGAAACTGAACACCACCACCACCAGCAGTAACGTTTCTCTCTGTAGCTGAATGACAGCCTGAAAAAAGACAGCATTTTCCTAAGAAGAGACTCTCCCTCCCCTACCTCAACTTATTCCCATAGTGTTGAAGCAACTTTATGAAACACAGTATCAAAATGCTTTTTTTCTGCCTTCATGCCAGCTGGAGCCATAGAAGTGGCTTTCAGGCTGCTGTCCCATGCTGCCAGGAGAATCTGTGAGAGAGAGTGAAGACATAGACTGTGCTTTCTTCCAGTGTCTCGTCCAGAGAAGGTCTGTAGCAGAAATTACACTTACAGTCTCCATGTCTCATTCCTTCTGTTTGGAGTCAGGTTGAAGCAGGGGAAGAAGGAAGCTCTGGCATTCAGGATAGCAGTCGTAAGAAGTTGTCCTGGCTTGCCTGTTGATTTGGTTTACTTCCCCCACAGAACCCTTTTTAGTGTGGTCAGGAGTTTCGTGTGTTGCTGTTAGGAATATCCCTTGGTAGGTGTTTTTGACCAAATGTTTATTTATCTTGGGGGCTTGTTTTGAGAATGTAATTCAGGTTCTGTTAGCTGTAAACCCTTCTTTTCATTGCATAGTATTTTGGTCTTCAATTAGTGCCTCCTCACTGCTTTGGATACTCTGGGCTTGTTTTAGGTAATATATGGGTCACTGCTAATCTCCTTCTTTGCTTCCTCTCCTGCCTTGTTGTCTCGAGACTGTTGTTCATGTCTGCTGTTGCCAACCTGGCTCTGCTCCTGTTAATAACAGGAGAAACAGAAAAGGGAGAGGCATTGTTAAAAATAAATTCTCCCAGGTCAAAAGTTTTTATTGCGATGCCTGTCATTTATGGAAAATGAAAATTTTAGACATGCTTTAAAGGGCCCTAAAGCTATTACTGTGTTGGGATTTTGTGTATACAATTTTCATGCTTATACTGCTCTGTAATTTGAAAGGTATTCTATCAAAATTGTTGTCCTGTGACAAGCTATGACTGATCATTTAAGTTGTAGTCATCTTGTAGATTTTACTCAATTTAGGTTTTACTGTGGATCTGCAATCCACACGTGATACTGTATTTCTGTTCTGCATGGTGCAGTCCCTAATATTAATGTTTTAAAATATTAATATACTCTGCATAAATACTCTTTGCTTGTGGTTATTGATAAAACGAAGAATATAAATTGTGGATTGGATTGTCTTTAGTATGCATTTCCTTAGGTTGAACTGTAATTGTACAAGTACAAAATTATAATCAGCACTACAAGGGAAAACATGAGTGATTAAAATATGGTAACCTCTAGCTAAGGTAATGACACAATTAGTTCCAGTTATTTCCCAAAGAAAGTTTTTAATTATGTGTAAGTTGCTCAAAGTTTTGTACTGCATTAGGAATTTATTGTTTAAATTCTTTAAGAACTGTTACTGATACCTTGCGCGTAGGTATTGGAATTCATGGATTGTTGTGGTTGCTTCCATTGTAGCTGTATTCAAAAGCCACTCTGTGCTTTTGCCTGTATAGTGTATGGAATGATGCTGTTTTCCCTTGAAGAATCTTGTTGTCGTCAGAACCAGTTGCAACAGCTGTTTTGAATTATCCAAAATTAGATGGGTGAGGCTGATAGAATTTTCTGCATGTCTCTCTGCAGCACCCATTCATGTTTTGAAGTGGGTTATGGATCTGCATGACAGCTTACCTGATGTGCTTGCTAGGAGCTGCTGAAAGGGCAGGCATTCTTACTGCTCTCCCGAGTCTTCGCTCTCCTTCCTGCATGCACCTTCTGCTTCTCATTTGGCACTTTCCTGTTCATATGACCTATGATACACTGGAGCAGAGAAATAAACTGGCAGAAAGCATACTTCACCAAAATAGAAAAGCCTTAGTGACCTTGAATCAGCTTACAGCTGGGGGAAGAGAGCTGAAGTGGTCTTTGAACAGGAGTCAAGGTCTGATGGTCAGGGCTGTGCTGTCTGGTAGTAGCTGGTCTTTAGTCTGCTGTAGCTAAAAATGAAACTCTAAGAAGGACAGTTAGAGGAATTTCTGAGCTCTTATGGATGTCTTTAGGAGATGTAGGGCTTTCAGGTGTGCAGGATTGACTGGCTTGTTAGTGTTGAGGACAATTTTTTCTGCCTTGTAGTCCAGCCTAGTCCTGGATCTTGAGACTCCACCCTCAATTTCTTTACCGAGTCATGTTTCAGTCATATTTTACTTCCTCAGAAGCATTTCCTAGCTTCAGTTTAGCAGAAGAAACACTGCATGCATTTGCAATTGTTTCTTACCACAAAGAAAATATTTTCTCTTTGACTGAAGTGTTGGTTACATGGGAGTGTCTCAACTTTCTTCATTTTTGAAACTGATTTTACTTATTTTGGGATCTGTGCTTAATTCCAGCAATCACAATTCTCACAGCGCCTCTGTGGCTGAACAGGAGATTTTATTTGGAGGCCAAGTTAAGTTTTGAATCATTTCCAAGATTGTCCTGGTGACTGTAGGGTCTGCATTAAATGGCACAGTTGGTTGAACACCGGTAATTCCTATGCTAACTCAAGCTGAAATCCCCTATTCATGCGATATTTAGCTTTCCTGTTTATCATCATAACTTCTAGCTGCCTTCAGCTCAGGACGTGCTTTGCTATTAATTTCATTGTTCAAGCTTAAGGGAAATTAAAGACTGAGTATTTTTTTGAAGTATGTTCTTGGCATCTGAGTACCTACCTGATCTGCAGTCAATAGGCAGGAAACACAGTTTTGGCTTCACTCATGGAGGGGCTTGCCCCTGCCTGTTTGTGTAGCGTTTGTGTGCTGCCTGTGTCATCAGGTTTAAGCATTCAAAGCAAAAAAGACAGCAGGTGTGTTGAGGACTACTTATGAGGGTGTGATTAGGACTGGTTATGATCTGAGAATCACAGAAAATGTGCACAGAAGATGAAGTGCAGAAAAGGAGTAAAAGATCGTCACTGAGTAAAAAGAGGAAATGAAAAAGGTCTTACCAGCTGTAAACCCCTTCTTACAATTCAGCCCAATATGGCTCATTCATACAATCTAATTCAAATGTCTCATTCAGCTGCTAAGAGTGTGAACTTGTGACCTGAAAGGACAACTTCTGTGGTGATGGCATTCTTGGTAGTGGGAAGGAGCGTGGTAGAATAGGGAGAAAGAAGTTGAGATGTTTGGTGAAGCACTGTCTTCAGAGAGGAGGGATTTGTCTCAGGAAATACTGAGCATGAAATAAACTGTCTGTGTTTCTAGGGTAAAAATACTTGTTTGCTGTATTTTGTGATTCTCGGGCAGAAACTTGTTTTTATTTATTAGTCAAGAAGAGCTTGAAAGCAGCTCACTTTAACATAAAAGTTCAAACTGGAGTGCTGTCTTGGTGGTTTTTGTTGGTTGTGTTTCCCTCTCCCACCCACCCCGTTGTTTTGTTTTGAGTACTACTCCTTCCTGGTAAGATAAACTATAGCATCTCTTCTTCTTGCTATGGCTTGACTGCTGTTCTCCATCACAGAAATAGAGCCTGCTACTCCTGAGATAAGTGGTGTACCAAGGAAGACTTGCTGTGTATAAAAGTGTATCTCATAAATTTTATTTCCTCCATTTCTGTGCACTTTGTGTGTGAGAAATAAATTCCACTTTGCTGATCATTGTGTTGGAAATCTTTATTGAATATTGTATGGGATGAGAAAGTTTATGCCAGGCTTAGTACACTACAGTTTAATTTGGTCTGGAAAAAAAGTTAAGATTTTTTTGATCAAACTCTGGATACAGATATTTTAAGCATTGAATGAATGTTGGTGTGGGTTTGTACTTTGTATAGCTGGCTTTGATTTCTGTGGTGTACTGACTCCAAGTCCTCCAGCTGTTGAAAGTATCTTAGTCCAGATTTCTGAGAAAGCAAAAACAGATTGAAAGATTTAAAAGAAAAAATGAAGTGGGACAGAAAACCACTTCAGAGATTTATGGTCATAAGCATCTATGTTATTTTAGCAAATAAGACTGGCTACTCTGCTATTTATGAATTTTATCCACTTGTCATATTAAAACAGTCGTAGTAGTTGATATTCTTGCCCAACAGATGGAATAGCCGTGGAAGCAGTTTCTTGAAATACCGTATGAAACTCAACATGTGATGATTAATTTATCTGAAGTCTTTGCCCCAGGAAAAAGAGGCTATGCAGTAATCCACACAAGATATGTATAATATCAGGTATAAAACAGATATAGCAATGAAATGTATTTTATCATTAGTCAGATCTTTTACAGTATTATGTTGGGTATTTTCTTTTGTTGGGTATTTTCTTTTGTTTGTGTGTTTGTTTTAGTTTTGGTTTTGTTCCACAAAATAAGCACATCCTACTTATGTAAGTAAGTATCTCTTACTATAAGATATCCCTTTCTGTGGCTAAGAAAGTAGATGAACTGTGCTGATGAGCACTAAAAAGAGTGACAGGTATAAAAATAGCAGAAAAGTTATAGAGGCTCTTAGTTAGCACCCCAGTTGCTGAAAGAAGTTAATCTTGCCACTTCCAATGGATACCTAGTATTTTATTAGACATGTAGTCAGTCTGTGTATTGCTTATGTGTGGGGCTTGCTGCCAATTAATAGCCTTTGCTGCTTTGGCAGTCATTTTGATTGAATTGCACTGACTGTTTTATGTGATTACTGCTTTATTCTGTGTTCTGAAAAGTCAAAACTGCTTAAATTCAGTTTTTAATGAAATTCCATAAAGAGTACAGACTTGCTGAGCATTATATGCAAAACAATTAGACCCCTCTAACGACTGTGAAAATTTGGTGTGGGGTTGTTTTACTGGATTCACCTTTCTACTGAAAAGTATACTGACAGGAGAATCCTGTTGCATGTATAAAAAATATGACACAGGTTGGATTCATTAGTGCTGAGTTAATGCCCCTTTTGGAATTTAGGATAAAAAATAAATGAATGCGTGGAATGTGGTATGTCTGTGCCAAATTACATATTCAACTAATTTTTCATTGATTAGGAAGTTACTGGATTTTGCAAGATTTTATTTTGATGGTGTTTGTTTTATTCAGTATTTCAGGAAGCATTTACCACTTTCTGGTACTGTTCACTGCATTTTTAGAAATTCCCTTTGCAATAATACATGTCACATTATTTGTGTTTACCACCCACTTGTAAGGGCTGGTTGTCATTTTGCTCCTTTCTCCTTCATGGACAGTCTTTGAACACAACTTGGGAGAGGTGGGTCAATGAAATCAAAGAATGGCTGTGCTCACCTCTTTTTTTTTAATGTCTTGCTCATGTATGACACTGAAGATATGTGTATTTTAATGCATGTATGAGGAGCACAACAGATGAAGGACAACCTTATAGTTCAGATACATAATTGGAGGATTAGAGCTCTTCTTTTGTTTGTTAAATTTAAATAAGGTCTTTCCTAGATTACCTGTTTGAGAGAGATTTGAGGTTTATTGCATTGACCCATATATTTAGAAGTTGTTGATAGCATGTAAAGTAAAAATATTTTAATTATATATTTGTATATCACCATAAGGGCAATATTTGACCTTAACCCACTTGAAAATCTTAAAAAGTGATTATAGGCAGCAAAAAGCATATCTACTATAAATTTAATAGTACCACTAGGAAACAGTCCAACACCAACAGGTTTATATGCGTACTTGGAATTAACATGGCTTTTTAAAATTGGTAAAATACATCCTAATTCTGCCAGAGCTGAAAGCTTTGCCATGCAAAACTTTATGGCCCATGCAATTTGCTGGATGTTATAATTGTTCCTTTCAGTTTCAAAAGCTGTGAAACTTGCTTGTCCTTGGCCAAAAAAAAAAAGTGTTTGTATGGAAAAAAATTGCAGCTTAACTGATACCATAGAAGGAACAGTAAACAGGCCAGTGGAATGTGAATTACAACAGACTAAAGAAAATGTCAGTGTGAAAAATTGTTTACTTGAAATGGACTCAGGAGACATAACCTGGAGAGCTGCTTATAGCAGAAGGGATATTAAATATTTCTGGGAAAAACTGATCATAAGGGAAGAACATGACAGTTTTTTAAAGTACTTGTCTGCTATGGATGATATTGTGGTATAAACCAATTACCAAATCAAAGAAAGAATTTAGCAGACGGAAGCTAAAGTTAACAATGTATTTATGGTATGAAAAGCTATGAAAAATGTTTTCTGATTTTTGTGTAAAAATCTCAGAGAGATTTGGAAAGGTGAGACCTAAAGTCCTAGTTTTCCCTGGAAAGTTACATGGTTGTGGCCCTCTGTGTCACTCATGGGAACATTTAAAAAAAATGACAAGGAAAATACAGGGCTGGGAAGAGATTCATAATTTTTGTACAAGATTTGAGTTTTCAGAAGTCGAAAAGCATCTTACAGAGAGGGTAGAAGTGGTTTAAATGGCCAAGACTTTTTTAAATTGAAAAGATCTCTATGAACTTGTAGGTGAACTGGTGTGGAGAGGAATGCATTTTGAGCTGAGCAGTAGAAAATTGTGTCTTTGTATTTGATCAGGAGGGCTGTGAGATGAAAGCACCAATGCGAGGTATGTAGCTGGAGAGCCTGGGGCTGTTTGCATTGTGGCATCGGGGTGGTTATGCTGCCTGGTGGCAGAAAATCGCATAAGGTGTCACAGTCTGTACCAATCAACGTGGATGTTACTTACAACTCTGAATATCCTGTTTCAAAGTTGGTTTTAGCCTCTTATCTTGTTCTTCCTGAGTCTCAGGAGTAGCTGAATTATTAAAGGACATATTTGGTCTTTGAACAAGTAGCTCTCAGCAATGTCAGTGTTTGGTGTGCACAGAATACAGTGGTTTTTGGCTTTCTGTTGTGGGGAGCTGATGTAGGGCTCTGGTCACTTCTGCAGCTTTCCTTCCCCTAATCTGCTTTGAGGCAGATGAAATAATTTACCGAACTCCCAAGTGCATTAGAAATTATTATGGAGCCAAAGATCTTGTCCTAAGAGATTGCCTTGAAAGTTGTGACTTTGGGAATACGTCTGCTCAGAACTACTGTACTGTAGACTTATTAATTTTTAATTTTCATATCTTCTTTTTAACCTCCCCCCATGGAGTCTTACAAGCTGTATCTGTCAGTACACGTACTATTTGATGACCCTTGTAGTTAGGGTTGCTTGTGAAGCACATATTTGGTACTTGTTCATATAGGCCTTAATAATAAAATTAATTTTCACTAAAAAGTAGTTTACTAATAACTGTTCGTTATTAATTGAAAGACTATGCTTACTTTTCTGCTTATAGCACATAAGGATTCAGAATCAGTTTTAAAAACTGCATTTGTTGGAACATCTCAATGGTGATCCATTTTACAGCTGGAAGGCAATGGCATTTTAAAATATTCATTTTATTTTCCCAGTACAAAGTCACCTGCACTGTGTGTTTGCCTCCCTTTTGCTGTAAATTCTTTGAGGCATGAAATAGCTTGCCAGTTGTCTCTTATGCTCAGAAGTTAACGAATGGTTATCAGTTTATTGCAGATAATAACTTAGCTGCAAACCGTAATGCATGCTTAAGCTCATTGTGTAGAATTTTTGCCTTAAGACAATGTTTAATCAGTGGTTGTAGGTTTAAGAATGTCGTTCCAGGCTGTGCTTTCTCCCAGGACTCCACAGCAGAAACCTTTTCCTGCCATCCTGCCCCATTCTGCAAGCAAAACTTTTCCCAGCTTTGAAATGCTTCCAATTTTGCCACAAACTTACAGTGGCTTTTAATGGAGCAGGTGTTCTGTCTTTATCTTGTGTTGAGTCCTTAGTATTCATTCAGACTGGTGAAAATGAATGACCTCCAGTTTTTCCTAGGCTTGTGCCTATGAAATAAAGTCTGTCCTTGACATGTGTATGTCTTGTTTACTGCTGTTGGGGATGTGAGTTCACAATAAGGAAGAATAAAATCTCTGTGGACTCAACCCTGCAGTTATCTCCTATCAGAATAAAGACAGAAAAAGGTTTTAATTTTGTCCAGCTTGTATGACTCCTAAAATTGGTAAATTCCAAAAGTGCATTTTTTTTTTTGTTCGGGTGTGTTTTCTTTTTATGCATATGTATGCTTCTTATGCAATGAAAAATTCTGGATTAATTTCAATTGGAACAATTATGTTCTCTTAAACTTACCTCATAGCTGAAAAAATTTAAAATTTGTGCTTTAACAGTCCTTTAAAAATTTAGTTCTTAATTTTGCAAAGTTATTTCCCAATCAATTTTAGAATTTAAAGTTACTGAGGTTATATTTAACAAATAAATACGGTGTGCATTTGAGGAAACAAGTTTTTACTAAAGCAGTGCAGTTACTGCTGGCACTCTGTGCAAGGTAACATGGTGGTGTTAGGCCATCAAATAGACCTGTTACTTAATGAGATTTACCACAAAGCTTTGTACAGTACTGGCTTCAATATCAGGATTTTGGAGGAACCCTTCAAATAAAAGTTATGTCTTTTTCTATTTTAAAAAAGTCACAGCAGTTACTGGAAAAGCATTAAAAGCATTTGGACTCTCTTCATGCGTTGTACTAGTTTTTCAACTTTTGCATAATTGTGTGTTGACAAAGCCTCATTGACAGAAAGTTGACTCTAAAATGTATATAGTCAGCATAAATATTGTATGTGGCTGTAGTTCCTGTAGAACTGTCTATGAGGAGTGATGTTTTCCAATTACTCAGTCTAGTTCCTAAGCCTGTTTCAGCAGTCGACTTTACTTGGAAGCAAATGTCCCTTCTTCTTATGCTGAAAGACTGTAAACTGCTTAATTGTGCTTGCTCATTGTGCTGCGGGGTTGGGGGATGTCAGTGCAGCTGCTGCTCTTGTGCTTTGCATTAAACCCCCCAAAGTGGTATTTAGGTGGAGCTGTGGTGGGTGCTGCTGGGTGCTCCCTGTGGAGGTCAGGTGCTCCACGTTGTTTCTGGATTACCTGCTCCAAGCAGCGCCTGGCCCTGTCTTCAGGAACTAGGATTTCCTTTCGCCACTTGAATTTATTTGTTGGGGTTTCATCAATGACCTCTGTGGCTTGTTTTTCTGGGGCCCCCACAGCTGAAATGTTTCCGTAGGGAGGGCTGATGTATCCTGGTTTGTCACGTAAACAAAGTTGTTTCTCAGTAAGATGAAGAATTTTTCCAGGATATTGTTGTGAAGAGAAGCTGTTTGTGGTGAACACAGGTAGTAGCAGCCCAGGGAATGAACATTCGAGAAGATCAGTGTAGATTGAAGAAGTGAATGGACATGATTGGGACTTAAAATATGCCTGGAGAAAGCCTAACTTACAATAACCTTAATTCTAGAAAAAAATCAACAATTATCCAGAAATAAAATTGCTTTTCTCTGTCATGCAAAAGCATTATTCTGTTTTTTTTCTTAACCTAATTGACAATTTTAAGTTGCATTTGACTAACATTCTTCCTAAACTCACGTTAAATACTCAACATTTAAAAAGCTAATTTGTCTAAAAAGTTTTAGTAATGTAATTAGGTTCTTTAACTGCATGCTCAGTTTCACTGAAAAGATGATCATTAAAAAGATTGGTGCCAGACACAGAAACAGTGTTTAGTTAGGCTGTAAGACTTAGACAACTTCATCTTTCTTGACAGATGTTGAATTTCTCTGTGTAGATAAGTTTAAAATAAAAAAAAAGAGGAGAAATTAGAAGTGAAGCTTGACTACCCAATTGCAAAATGGCCAGCAGCAAGAAAAGCAAGTGAAACCCACCAAAATTTAACTGCGGCTTCATGATACTTTGGTTTTGTTTTCTAGGTGGCCAAAGTACACTTGTGTGTCTCTTTCCAACAGAATGGGAGCTGGTGCTCTTCAGCACTAATTTTGGTTGATGCCTTCCACATGCTTCAGCTAATCTGAAATTTGAAATTATGCTTTATTTTAAAGATATTTTTGCAGTTGCAATCGGATTTCTCAGAAAGAATTGGGTTTGTAGCTTTCTATTCTCTGTGAACACAAGGTCTGACCTTAGGAGGTGTTTAGGTGCGTCTGCCCCTGTTGAAGGGATTAGACATTGGACATAAGGTACAGGAGATGGGTCATCTTGTACTATTGAACTGTTTCACTCCATTTCTGACCTAATCAGTAATTGAACTCAAGTTTCAGGAAATGAATGCTTACTCTTGCCATTTCATTTCTATAAGATGCTGCAATGAATTGGAAAATTATACTTTAAGAGTACATGAGAACTTGGAACATCTGTTACAGTACTAGTGAAATGTGCATTTCACGTGCCTGGCGCAAGAAAAATAAATCCTTTAGATCTCCATGTATTTTGGAGCTGCATTTTTATTTAACCCATTCAACATTTTTCTTTTCCCCCTTAAATTCTGTAGGGGCTGTAGGATTTTTAAACAGTTAATTTGCTGAAGTTACTTCTGATTACAACTTGGACTGTGGATGTGGATTTTGCTTAGAAAATCAAGTTTGAATTTTAAAGCCTGATTTATGTACAGGAAGATCTCTTTGTGAGGGTTTTTTTTCTTCCTGCTTTTGTGAAATATTTTGTATAACATTTTTGATACAAAATGTGAATCCCTTTTGGCACCAAAAGATATTAGACTGTTTCTCTGAATGTTGGTGTATTAAATATCCTAATGCTGAGAAGTTTTCAGTAATAGAAGAGATGATTTATCTCTTCAGATGTGCCCCCATTTTTTTTCATTTCTAATAGCAAGTGAAGATTTTGATAAATTGTCTTTGTTAATACTGATGCAGTTGTACTTAAGTATCTTTGTTCCTTTCTCATGGCTCATCCCATCCTATGACACTGGATGGCTGATATTTTTCTGGAGGTTAGCTCTGCAGGATTACTCAAAAAACCCAACCCCACTGGGAAAGGAGAAGAAATTTCAAAACAGACAGAGGAGGGTTCCAATCATACTGATCATGTAAGATGGGGTCAGTTCCTTGTTTTCAGACACACTGGCTTTAATCTGCAGGTTCTCCCCCAGATGTAAGCATACCCTCAATGCTCATGGCTAGCTTTCTGGCAGATCAGGAAGCATGGTCAACACTGAAAGGCAAAATTATCTTCCAGTGATAGATCTGTTTCATTGGGAATTATTTAGCAGAATGTGAACAACGAATATGAGCCACTCTGTGACTAGAAGATGCTCAGTTATTGGGGTCTTAAATCGGGAACCTCTTACGCTGAAGTGTTTAAAACTACTGTAGATACTAGCTATCATCTAAAGCTCTGTACCTGTCTGGGAAATAATTATTTCTTTGGTCTGGCTATTGATGCTTGATGCATTTGTTGATTACTCTGCCAGCTAAGAAATGGATTTGCTAATGAAAAACAAAATGGCTACAAAGAACTGAAATTATGAAGGATGAGTTAGGCTCTGAAAAAGCTGTGCAGATTCTACTTAAAACCCCTCCTGCTTTGGAATAGATGATATAGGATATAAAATTTACATACTCTGTCGCTATATGAAATAAATAACAAGTAACCTGTGACTAGAAAAAAACTAAATTGTGGATTTCATTAAGTAAAAATTAGGTGGTGTGATAGTCGTGCATGTTCAGTTGTAACAGGCTGTGTACAAAATCTCTATATATCAGCTGTGGTTGCTATGAATAACTGAGTATGTTTCACATAGTTTGTCTCTACGTGATCACTTTGGTGATCATAGAATTTTCTGTGAAATGGTTTTGGTGGCTCAGAATTAATTTAAAGAATACAGAGTAGAGTGGAACTGCTCTATGATCATGTGGCACACTTGTGTGAGGAAAGATTGATTTGATAAAAAAAGACTTTGCCAGCTGTTTTTCTTTCTGCTCACAGATCTCTTATATGTGTATGGATTTTAAGGGAGTTGAATGTTGCAGGAGCTCTGTCTTAACTTCTGCCAGAGTCAATTCAGTGCCAGTTCTAGTTAAAAGATACTCTTTCATCATGGTTGTCATACATACCAGATGAAAAAAAAAAAAAAAATTGTCAGTGTGCCATAGAGAAGGACAGCGCTTTTATTTAGTTTTAGCTTTGCAATTCAGAATTATTTTCCTTAGACTAGTTTGCATCATGAAATGACATCATGTATTCTTCAGCTGTTCTGTGGTAACAGGTAGCATCCTACTCTGTGAAAAAACAAATGATAAAAAAAAAGTAACAATTCTGGTGAGGGTCATCTGTTGCTAACTAGTAAATTATAAAGGGAAGAGTGTTTTTCAGCTGTAATTAGTTACATTCTGGAAGTGTAGGGGAACCTAAGTTAAAATAATGCAAGAGCAATAGCGTTTGTGAGCAAAATGAAATAAATTTTTAAAAGAGAATGTGCCTGGCATCTTAAGGTAATGTTTGTTTGGGGAGGGCACGAGTCCACAGAATGGTGAGCTCAAGAACTGAAAGCTGAGGGGAACCACATGATGGGTACTGCTGCTGTTGCCTCTGCAGAGGATAGCTGAACTTGTTTTTTAATTATTGAAAGAATGGACCAATTTTAGTAAGCAATCGATGTTACCCTGTGTGGGGCTGTCATAGTGTCCCCTTTAACATGATGCCTAGTGGCACCCCAGGTCACATGCTGTTTTAAAAACAAAACAGCACCAAAAATGCAAAATACATTACTTACCTCCTGCTGTACTGAGCATCCTTCTATTTCCTGTGTCCTTTAAAGGTGTGCCTTAAAGATACATAAACCTCCCTCCCCCCACCACTAATATCTTGATTGGAAGTTGCAGGACTGCAGTGTATCCTTCAGCCGTGTGCCATCCCACTATGCTGTGTTATTTCAAGATTGACAGGGGAAAGCTAATTCTGCTGCTTGTCTTTCAGAACAGTGTGAACATTGCATCTGTCTTGGCTCACTGCACCAATTTCCAGTTGCCCATAATAGCATCCAGAAATGTTTGTGAATTAGAGCAGTTGATGAAGTAAAGGTAGACTCTGCATACCAAACCTTCTCTTCTGCAGCCTGGCTGGAGTATCCTGAAATAACAGGTAGTTTCAGCTGGCCTTCAAGAGTAACACTGGGAAAAAATGCATTGCAGTAGATTGTTGCAGAAATGACACAAAGGAAATGTTTGCAGGGAGGTCTAAGAAGCCCTGTTTTGTTGGAAATAACTGGAGCTGAAGAACTGAGTATATGCATCATGGCTGGGGCTTTGCAACCTGGCAGTAACTGGTGGCCCAAGGGTAGGGTAAGATTGATGGCTCACTCATTCTATTGCCTGTTCCCATCAGGTGCAATGTGGTTAAAAGCCTAAAGCTTTCCCCTTTTATCCAGAAACTTTGTCTTGCTAATACTAGAAAAGAAACAGAGCAAACCGTGCTTTGCTTCTTCTTAATTAGTATATGAACCTTGGAGTTTACTTCCGTTAGATGTTGGATCTGGGCTTCATCATATGCAAATTGTGCTGGATCTGTTTGTTAAATTGTGTTTATTTTACAACTTCCCGTGCTGTTTCTGATGTTGCATGGATCCCATTTTCCCAAGAGTCAGTTATGAATTTTAATGGTAATTTTTTTACATGAATTTCTGTGGTAGTTCATGCATGTCTTATTTTAGACATAGTAGAATTATTATCTAAGTTGATGCTGTGGGTGTCCTCTCCTACAGAACAATCCAAATCAATGACAATAAATGCAAATTTATTCAAAGATTATGGGAAGTCCTCCAAGATGTGTTTGTAGCTGTAAGTCATCTGTATTCATAGTCACTCACATGCAGCGTGTCTACTGATCTGAACGATGGGAAAGGTCCCATTAGAGGAGACAATTTTGATTTCTTCAAAACCCTGTGAGAAGTGAACTCTGTTTCTTGTGTACCTGTTATGAATGAATAATTGGGCTTGCTCAGGAGAAATGAAAAGGGTATATTTTTGGTAAGAGGTCAGCAGTGGGGCTACGCTGTTCATTGGGTGCCAGCAGTACAGCACTTCCTGGCTTTTGAGTGCTCTGCAGGGCACAGAGTAGTGACAAATATCTGGGCTATGGTTTCCAATTACTCTTTGGTATTGGGTTTATGTAACAAGTAATAAGAAATAAAGAAATAAAGGTTGGGTTTCAAACTTTGTTACCTTTGTTGAGTTAGATGTTTGTTAGAAGTCTACTTCCGAGCAAAAGCAGTAACTTTTAAATGCATACAAATATATGTGTGCATTTTCAGATTTGTTCAAAATTCAAAATGTTTTGGAAACTAAAGAAAAGAATAACTGGTAGAAATAAACTTTAGATCTATGCCTAAGGTATGGATTTTAAGCCTGAAAACTGGATTGGTTTGGTTCCAAAAGACAAAGGGTGAAGTAGTTTTGGTAGAATAAAACTCAGACTTTAACCAGTGTAGGCTGACTGAAATTGTGTACTATGCCAAGAATAACATTTCTTTTAAAGTTGTTTGTCAGGTGTTCATCCAGTGATGCAGCGTCTATGGTGCTAATCACCAGGCTGGGTAGCTGTGGCCCTTATAGCACTGCATGGTGGCTGTCAAGGTTTGGAGTCCCATGAGCATTTCCTGGTTTAGGGAGGGTGGCTTTAGTTTGCCAGAGCAAACGCTGTATCCAAATATTAGAATTTCCTTTGTTGTGCAACTGATATTTCAAATATAGTACTACATGAAAAAAAACGAACTTGAGACTGTTTGTCTGTGAAAAGTCATCTGTGATTACAAATGAAGACATTTTCAAGAGTGTACTTAATAATAGTAGGGAAAAAAAAGATAATTCTGTTTCAAATTAAGTACATTAACCCTGGGCAATATACTTAGTCTTGAGCAATAAATTTATTCAGAGTAAGTATTCCTCTTAATTTCTTTCATTAAGAAAATTGTCTTTGTGAGAACATAATGATTGACTTTGATGTGGTCATTCTTCCACTGGAGCAGGATTTTTTTCCTTAAAAAGCAGGTTTAAACTTTTAATTAGTCTTTAGAGTATGGAAAGTGCAATAGTGACTATAAATGAGAAATTTTGACAGACTCTTTCTAGGCATCCCACAACTGCTACCATCGTTGTGTAAGCTCTCCCAAATAAATGGATAAAATTCCAAGATTCATAGGCATTCTTAAGTATTTATATATTCTTTTAAAGATTGCAATGCTTGTCATATGCAAACACTGTGTAGTTTTCCTGCCATATGGCTTTAGTGTATTTTTAGGAGGTGTATTTTATTTTTTATTTTGATGAAAGTAGTACATTTTGCATAGATATTAAATAATTTGTGTGACACAGGCTTGTTAGCAGTTTATTTTATACGTGCAATTAATAAATATTCTCCATGAGGCAAATTTAAAATGAGAATCCAAGTTGTACTTTTTGTTTGCTTATTTTTAATTTATGGCAGATGTCTGTTGCAGGTATTCTTTAAAGATTGGTCTATAAGTGATACTTAAAAGAATTTGAAGATATGCAAATATGCAAGTTTTTTTCTACTGTTACTGTTTTGATCTTACTCCCAATTGGTCTCAGTAACTGTACCTTACATGAATTGAAATTCATGCCAGCATAGGGGCTTTAATAAATACTTCGTTACTCACGGCCTTTATACTTTTATTTAGACTTTGAAAGGATTTTTTTTTCCCCTAGGTATTTTTGTTTTTAGAATATGGCTTGCTTCGTTAGTTAAGCTTATAGAAGGAAATACAATGACGACATGTGAAGGTGGATTCTGTCAGGCTCAGGGGCGCCTAAGCCCCTCTGCTCAGGGTTTTGCAGAGCTGTTAGATACACAATTTGAAATTGCTGAGATGGAGCATTAAGTGGAGAAATTTGCCTGGAGGGATGTGTGTGCTTTAGTTTGAGTGGGGTGGCACAGCACGCCGGCCAGCGGTGTAATGGACCATGTGTGCTGCAGTTTGCTGGGATGGATGGGGTGTGGAGCTCGCAGGGGCGAGATGTGAGCGCCTGCACAGGTCACCTCTCGTGAGAGAGAGCAAGGGGAGAGGAGCTTGTTGTCCAAAAAAGTATTTCAAGAAGAGCATTTTCTATGTATGTAGTTGAAGAATGGTTACCAGCTGATCTGGTCACATCTAAGATATATTTTTTGGCATTTAAACACCTGCACGCCACTGGAGGAAGAATAAATGTTGAATTCTTTGCATGGGTAGTCTTATGGTCATATAGGTACCGCACATTTCGGCTACAAAACTGTAAGATTTGTTCTTAAAGAAAAACTTGCTGTAAATATGTGGCTTTCTGACAACCAGTATGTATCTGAATTTAACTTTTCCTGTCTTTAGTTCAAGTTTTAGATCAATTTGATTTAGACAGACATGTTCTGGATTCATGACACTGCAATGAAACAAGCCTGACTGAGAGATGCATCTTGACTTTTAGTGGTCAGGCAGTAAAGATAGTTACATGGTTAATGAGCTGCGTGGATTTTTCTGTAATCTCAGGGAGATATTGGCTGCTCTCTGGTTAAAACTAGGATGTAGCTAATGTATTTAATGGAAGGACTTACCCATTTAAGACAAACCAGCAGAGGAGTTCTGCCATTAGGACGGTGAAGTCAGCCTATGCAGGGCTCTGTTCTCAGTATCAGTTCTGCTGTATTTGCAAGTTTTCTAATCTCTGCATTGTAGGTACATCATTCCTGTGGCTGAGACTGTTCAAATTGTTCTCTTCAGTTTCTACACTGGTCGCTTAACTGTTCCAGAGCTTCTATGTTGGTATCTCGTTCAAGTGTCTAAAGTATCTCGCTCTTTGAAATCTGACTATCTTTGCATGGCTTCAAATTGCTTCCAAAATGCATTTAAACTAGCAGTGGTTAAATGTTTTTGGTTTTGATGTAGTCTGCTTGTCTCTTGCATTTTGTGTTATATCGCCCTTCTGTTTTCCATATGTGTAAACATTCCTGAGAATGGTCCCTTCCTAACTTCTATAACCTTCATCATAACCTCCTGAACTTCTGGTATGGTTATGTTCAATCATTCTCTTATTTCCATGAAACTGATAGCTGATGTGTTTCTTGCTTTCATTGTCCTGTGTATTATAGTATGACATTTGGCTAATTAAATTTATCTGCTTTTCTTCTATAAGTATGTACTTCTCATCCTTTGATAATTACTTTCAGAAGATTTTATTAGAATTTTCATAATGATGAGAGCAACTTCTATACATAAAGCTATTTAGATCATTCATTCTTTGTAGGAACATTTAAACTGTAGAAATTCAGGAGTAAAATGAAAATAATGAAAAAGAAGTACCTGAAGTTCTCTTAGTGCCTTTGTTGCACTAGTGTTCCATGTTATGAAGATTTTAGGTTGTTGGTCAGTTTTAATGTCTTAAAAATATAAGCTGAGCTGAGGAGTTGAACAGTGCTAAACATTCATAGCAGAGGAAAGTCAATAACTTTAGGAAAATGATGGATTATGGGCTCTTTGTTTGAGGTTTCCAAGTCTATGAAAAAGGGTTAACCCATATATTTAAACTTGCTAATAAATAGCGTATGCCTTCTCAATAAATTAATCAGTTTTGCTCCTACTAGGAACTTTTAAAATCTGTAAGAATAATGCTTCTTGCTGTAAGTAAACTTCAGAGCAGTTACATTTGCGTGCTATATTAGTTGTTTATGATTTTTTTTGGTGAATTATGGTACTTTTTGAAAGACCAATATTTAGACAAAATTCTTTTTCCTTTCCCCTCCCCTTTGCTCCTGAAGCTTTTCCAGTTTTTAAACTAAAGATTTAAAATACCTTTTTTTTTAAATTTGTCGTACAAAATGGGATGCAGTTGATGATTTTTGTTTTAAACAGCCATCTTGTAACCTCATCTATTTTATATTCTATTGACTAAAACAAAATGCTTATATATAAATCAGTCTCTCTGCTCTTGATTATTGTGGGCAGTGATGCAGGGACCAAATCTAATAGAATTTGCAGGGAAGAAGTCAATTGAGTTTCGACAGGGGTCATGTAGGATCCATGAACTCCCACGGGGCAGTTATCAAAGATGTAACTGTATGCAATGGAGCATAACAGAGCTAATGCCTTTTACTTACTGATTCTTGATTGAACAATTAGTGTGACAGTGGTCACCATGCACTTTGCCCTTATTGGATAGGTTTGATAGTACAAACAGTCTTACAGGACATTTATAAGCTTCAAGGTGATTTTAAGTTCACAGGTACTTCTCCCAAAGCGGTGCTTAGGTATCAATATATTATTATTTACTTGTGCTCTCTTGGATTTAACTCATACTCAATGTGTTTGTTCTTGATACTATCACTGCTTTATAAAAACTGAAAAATTATGGGTTTGCCAACTCCCATTTTAAACCTTAGTTTTAATTGGTTACTTGGGCTGCTGCCACATGGCCCTTAGAAAAAGGAGAAAGAAGAAACTTACTATGCATGTTGATGTCTGTGTGTGTGTTTATTTTTGAACAAAAATTACCCTATGACTGACTCATTTTTGGTAAGCAGGGGAAAAAAGAAATTCAGGTTATAATTAACAGGCATATCTCATAAAGTAATATCTCTTGTATTTCTTTTAAATGGTTAAAAATAGTTGGCAATTTATTTTGGAAGCATTTGCCTTAGCTATTTATGCCTGCAATTAATATTTACTAATTATAATACTTTCATGATGAGAACACTACTGTAGTAATAATCCTTATGGCAAAACTAGCATATTACACATAGCTTTTATTCTGTACAGTATAAATCCTGTTGAACTCATTCAGTCTAAATTTAAAAGTGGTATAATAATGTGTCATCTCATTCAGTGTTTGTGTTTTGAACCAATATGATATTGTCTGTCTCATGTTTAGATAGGGAAACAGGCAGGAAAACTAGAAGTTGTGCACCATTTTCAGTGGAAACTTTAATAGATTGCCTTTTAAATTGGTTTATAGCTTTTACATTTTTAAAGTATTTCTGTGGTTAAATGGCATATATTTGAGAGATTCCAATATGCACATATGTTAAAATATTGAATATTAAAAAGTATTCAGTGAAACAAAGTAACTTTAGTCAGATCCACATCTGGATATACATTCAAACAATCGTTTTCGTTCTTTTTGGAGTAGGAATGTAATTATTTTGATACAGTTCTTATATAGCAGCTGAGTTCTTAATTTAGTTGCATTAAAAACTCAGTTTAGTTGCAAATCATTCCTGTCTTCTACAAAATAGTCAAGTTATCAACATTTTTTCTTCTGACAGAAGTATGGAGTTAATCCCCTGCAGTTGTTGACTCATCATCTGTGAAATCCAAATCTACATATGCATTTTAAGAAAACTGTACTTTAAAAAAAATATTTTAAAAAATAAAAGATAATCAAAGTGAAACCAAACCTCTGCAGAATAAAAATAGGCTGTCAGGACAACCTGTTTCGTAGTTAAGGCATCCGAACCATATTTCTCCCACCTGGGAGCAGCATTTCTGAATCCTGCTCATGAGGGGGACCTTGCTTGCAAACACAGAGGCGTGTGTGAGTGCAGAGACAGAGGGGAAAGATGTTGGAATTGTGGGCACAACAAAAAGCCAAACACCCTTTCAAAACCACAGGGGTGAAGGTCAGTGCTTCTGCCTGAGACCAGTTTCTGTTTGTTAACTGAGCAGCCGCAGAAGGGCTGGCAGTATTTTGCTGCACCAGGATGGTGCTGCTCGCCTCTCTTTCCTTTCTGTGTGCCCAACCCGTTTTTATGGTGGTGCCCTTAGGTCTCGTTTGTGACCTCTGTGCAAGCTGGTGTCCATTCACATCGCTCCTCTTTGCACTGTGGAACATCCCATTTCATGGTACCTTTCAGAAAGCTTTTAGATACTCAGTGCTACTTAGATGGTATTTTCAGACGTGGTAACAAACACACCCTTGAAGTGCGCAGTGTAGGCAGCAGTAAAAGTAGTGGTTATATATACTAGGGTTTTTTGAAGACATGATTTGTTTTTTCCAAATTTTAAGGTAACAGTGGCAGAGTATCTGAAAAATTAGAGAAGGTGTAGTGTAACAGCATGTGAAATCAATTCTTCTCTATTATTGCAGCTTTGTCTGCTATAGGGGACATTTTTGTCTCCTGAGTCATTGTAAATCATTGGACACAAGTGGAATAATGTGGAAATAGTGATATGTGCAACAATTCTCTTGTAATCTTGTAATTGTACAATTGTCCTTGTAATCTTAAATTTCAAATTGTCTTTATATTTTTTTTTAATTAGTAATCATCTTGCTGCTAGATTAAGGTTATCTTTGAGAATTCTTGCATTCAACCCTCCATGCATAAGCAGTAAATACCCAGTTTTCTCTTCTACTTGATGAGAGAGAGCAAAGAAATTTTACTGTGGATTAATTCTTGTTGTCATTGATAGCAAATGCTCGAATGCAGACCCAGAATCTATGATAATAAGGTAATCTGTTTCCATTTGCAATAGGCTTTTATTATTCATTCTTTGTAAACCATTTAGGAAGGAATATGGGCTAACATTGATTAGTCTGTAATTAGTGCTCACAGGCAGTATGGTTGGAGCCATGGAGGGCAAAATTTATCAGTTATTAAAAGCTGCATGACTTGTGTAGAGGAACTAAAGTGCAGACTCCAAAGTGTATTAAATTGCTATGTTTATCATCTACCTAAATGCTACTGTGAGTTCTCCAACTGCTTTATGTGCAACTGATCCTCAAAGTAAGGCAGGACTATCACACATTTTATTTGTAACAGATTGAACATGAGGCAATTACCAGTAAGCCGTTTGATGGTGAAGCTTATTCCCCAAGTCAGGAAGCTAGAATCAGGTATTCTGTAACAGATTGGGAAAAGGCTTTTCAAAATGACCACATCATCTGTGCAGATGCACAGTGGAGCATCTGTGCAAACTTCAGGCAGTCATTTATATACATTAGTGAGAGCATCAGTCTTTGTGTGACTCCTGTGGGGCATGCAAACACAGCTCAACTGTTATTTTCCTGGAAGATTTTCTTGCCAAATTTTATTAAAGTACGTCATGGGGTAACATACAAATGGAGATGAGATGAGATGAAATGCCCAAAAAGCCTATCTGCAAGTCCGCCTTAGCGTTCTGACTTGTGTTTATTCCAGAGTTCATCTTCCATTAAGTATCAAACCTTCACAGGTTAGCTACATTTGTCTTTCTTTAAAGCAGTTCCCTGTGTAGCACTAAATTTAGTCAAGCTGCCTAATGTGTAATGCCAGTGCCACTGACAGGGCTTGGTGATACCGTCAGTGTTTGAGCTCATTGATGCCTCCAGCACATAAGAGGACTTTGTGGCAGCAGTGACTGGTTGCAGGAGAAATTTGGGGTGGCCCAAGTTGCACCTGTGGAAGTGGGGGAGGCAGCATGTCCTTTGCAAGCAGGGTGTCCACCTGTGCAGTTGTGTGCATTTCTTGTGGTATTTGCTCACTAAACAGTGGTGGAAAGGCAGAGGGCGGAAGGTGGTGTCTCTCTGAGTCTGGCCACATTGCCTCTCTCTGCAAATGCTGGTCTGCTGCCAGGGTGGGTGATCAACATCTGTGGCTCTTCCTCTAAATCACTGCCCTGGGCTCTTTTGAACTTGGGTTTTTTAAAGTTGCACGGTTTTCTTGTCTACCTCCTTATTCCTTGCATTCTGCTTGATGCTTTTACTTTGTTTCCTATTTCATTCTCTGTTTTGTTGCTCTCCAAACAAATAAAAGTTAAATTCCTCCTGTAGTGTAAGTTCAGAATTGAAACTGATGGCACAGTACTTAAAAGTTTTCAAGAATTTATGACAGTGATCCAGTGCCTCTTCCTGAATTGTGGAAAATAACCAGTTTCATAGAACTCAAAACAATGAAGTGAGTGAAATTCATTGATAGCTGTTTGCTTAGAGGTTCAATTGCACCTGCAAATGATCAGTTGCAGGGGAGAAAATAAAGAATTCACCCTCAGCCTCTGCAAAGTGAGGGACAGAGGAAGATTTGGGCAGAAAGCTGTCTTTCATAATTGCAAATATTGTATCAGAAAAGATAATCTTCAGTGTAAGAATGTAGGTTGTGAGTTTGCATCTCGTATTTAAGCCATCACTGATTGAGCATCTATAGTTAAGGACATGTTTGTCCTCTTCTTGTTACTGTAAATAGATAATGTCTTTAAATTATGTATTGTAGTAAAGATGTGCATAATTATAGTTTGTCTTCATAGTTTTGTATCTTGAACATGGAAAAAACATTGATTCATACAAATTTTCCAACAGGTCAGTGATCGTTGGAAGGTGTTGTGTGTAGTGGAATATCAAAGTCAATTATGGATATTCTGTATCTATTAACCTGTACAACCTTTCCTTTCCTTTTTTTGGTATGATGAATGGAGGAATCTCTGTCAAACTCACAAAATTATTGTATATGGATGTCCCATCCTCTTTCAGATGGATTTGCTAAATTGTTTCACCAGAACTGCTTTATTTTTTTAACAATATTTGTGTAGTTATTGAATGAATAGGTAATTGCAAGCGTGCTGAATTTGTATCCTAAATTTAGTACGCTTCCTGGCTATGTACAAAAAAGTTATATAATTTCTGCCATTTATAGATACTGATTTGTTTTGATTAAATGTGTATATCAATATTTTTTTATAATGAGGATTAGTTGTACTCTTAGTTACTACTTTTTAGATCCATCTGCTCCCAACAATACAATTCTTGAATGTGTGGATGTATAAAGGAATCCTTTCTTCTGCTGCTTCTTTTGAATTTTTTGGTGGTAGTTTGTGTGTGCTTTTTTTTCCCCTCCTTTTTTTTGTGGTTTATTTTTTTGTTTGCTTGTTTGTTTTTTAATTTGTTACATGGAAAGAGACTGTGAAAATGTGTCATGTATACTTGATAGTGTGCCTTTGGATTCTTCAGACAGTTAGAAGGAACTGGATTTTCAGGTGGTGTATATATGACCTTTGCGTATCATTGCTAAATAATGACCTCTTTCAGTAGCTCTCACAAAGAGGGATCTGCTCTGTCCCTCTGTACTCACTCTTGATTCTCTGTACTTACTCCTGGATCTCAGGGTGGCAGTTTGAGTGTCAGTGTCTCCTGGATGTCACCAAAAAAGAATTGGTGACTCAACTCATGTTGGTAGCTGCTCACCAGTACAAATAAATGGTTTGGACTTATTACAGAGAGATGAATTGATGGATGTATAGCGAGACCAGTGGAGTGGATGATTGTGGGATTTTCATTGGCACTTAAGCAGAACAGATTGTTCTGCACCTTATCAGCCTCTGACGTCAGCCCTGCTTTGGGCAGGAGGTGGGACATGGTGGCTTTTAGAGATTTCACAAAACCTAAGTGGTTTTATGGTTCTGTGATTTCTATGCTGAGTTGTGGTGCAAGCATCTCTCCACAGCTGCATGCTTCTTTCTCTTTGGAGTTACGAGGGGTCCTGAGAATGGTCCCCACAAAACTCGATTTGAATTGAAAATCTTTAGAAATGTCCCCTTAGGCTGGTCTAATCTATACTTGCTTTTTCTTCTTCCCTTTGTTTTCCTAGTCCCTAAACCAGACATGCCTGTAGCTTTGATGTTTGTTGACAAATATGTCAGCAAGTCTTATATTTGGAGAATGGACTAATTCTTGCCTGTCATTATGTAGGTTGTTTATTGATGAATAGTGATCACTTAAACAGCTTTCCATTAGTGCTGAAGTTTTTGTAAAATACTTTTTTTCCCAAGGTCAGGTTTTGTGTTGTTTTTGTTACAAAATGTACGACTGAATGTGTCTCTGTGCTGCGGAGTGACTGACTGGAGAGTACCGCAGGTGTCTGAAGCTTTAGTTGTGCTGGGTTGACTGCTTGTTTCAGCTGGGTCGTAGCACAAGGGCTGCAGCTCATGATTACCCCATTTTCCCCAAGTAACACCATCAGAAAGTGGGTTTTTTTTAACATTGTATTAGTGTGCAGTCGATCTTCTCTGGTCTGATCTGAAACCTAGCAGTTATGCTTCCAGTGTCAATGCTAATTTACTTTTTCACTGGTCAGAGGAGAGCAATCTTTGCTGGAAGAAACTGATCCAGTTGTGTAACTTGTTTTTCTACTACTGCATTTATCCAGCAGTAGTGTAGTTAGTCAAAACTTTGTCAAAGACTTCAGTGGTACAATAGAAGTCCATTGCTGAGAAAGATTATGGCATTCTACTATGAAGGTCGGGGACTATTTTGGACTCAGAAATCAGCACTGGAGAAAACAGCAGTTCTCATTCCCAGAACACGTAATTTTCCTCCTTTCATTTACATAGTTGTGTTTATCCAGTATTTTTATCTGCAGCTCTCCACTCATCCAACAAACACGTTTTCCACTAGAAAATGCTAATGTGTAAATGTTTTGACGTATACATCCTAAGTATGCTTTCATAAACAAAATTTTTCTTATCTTAGAAAATGTGCTTGAACAGTTTAAATACAATAAGTATTTTGGAAATTAACTGGTTTCTTCAAGTCAAAACTGGGAGAGTTGTATTTTTTGGTAATTACACAGAATGAGAAAATTTTAAGAGTAGGAAAGATCCTAGACCAAGTAATTCCTTTTTCAAAACATATGACATGAATTTACTACAAAAATGGTCATAAACTGATTTTTGGTTTATGTTTTTATGAGAATTCCCTATAAACATTATAGGGATTATAGGATGGTAGGATGCTTTATCCTGCAAGTTTCTCTGTTTGCAATTAGTTTAGGGTATACTGAATATGTTATTTTAATACTACAGAAATTAAATATAATGAGGTACTTAATTTAGGGTTTCATTTTTCTTGCCAGCATTTTAAAATATCTGCACTTCAAAAAAATAATCTAATTTTCTTTTCAAAGTCAATGTTCCTTTGAAAACAAAAGCACCGTCTAAGGCCATGTACAAGTGTTAATAAATTGATAGTCTGTTTTTATCCTTAGCTAACAGAGTCCAGATCTCAATGACTCTTTTTTTATTTTTTCCTAAATGTATTTTTTTTGTATGTGGTGGCACTACGAAGTATAATAATTTCACTCTAAAAGAGAGTTGTAGCATGTTCTTCTGGTGTCCTAAAACAACTGTTTCGGCATGGCCTAGTTTATGTTAATCCATCTGATATTTTCATAGGATTTGTACTTTGATTTGGGGTTATGGGTTTATATATATTTAGTTTTAGCAGATGACCGCATATTTATTTATTTTGGCAATATCATTAATCGTTCAGAAGACTTTTATCCCCAAATCCCTTAGTTTTCCAGACAGACCTAGAACATCTGTTTGTAGTTCTCTCTTGGACATTGCCAATGCAAATTAGTCTTGGAAGCTCACTTCACATTTTAGCTTAAAATGTTCACAGACATTTTCAAGATTCATGAGTTTTACAAGAACAATTAATACCAAATATACGCTAATCCAGATTTCCACCAAGGTTTCTTAAAAGTCATTACGAATGTGAACCTGGCAGTTCCCCTTTCCAGTCAGGTAGGTTAAGGAATTTCTGCTGTCTCTTGCTGGTTGAGACACTGCTGCTTCTCACCTTACCCATAGCTTAGGATGAGGAATGCAGAAAAATAGTATAAGATGGTTGTGTGTGTGATTCATCCACCAGCCTTTGCCTAATCATGTTTGTTTTTTGCCTTTTGGTGGTTGTTTTTTGGTTATTTTTTTTGGTGGTTTTTTTTTTTGAGTTTTTTTGGGGCAAAAAAACTGAACTCGTGGAATTTTTTTTGTTTGTTTTTAAATGAAGGCAGTGGTCAGAGCCTAAGGGATTTTTTTTCACTCTTGAAGAAGGGCTCATCTTCAACAGTGCAAAGACCTAATATCATGCTGGGAACTTTTTATCAAATTAGGTGAAAAAGTAGCATTATATGAAGTACAAAAACATGGCCCTGATTCAAGAAATTATTCTGTGCCAGTGTCTTCCATAATATGCTCCCAGTTTAAAGTGGCTTAGTTGGGAAACAGCTGGCATACATATATTTATATGTTTATATGTAATAGCATAAAGGAAAGCTTTTCAGTTTTGTGAATGATTCTGTTGTGAAGAAGTTCTACAAAATTCGGGGGTTACTGATGTGAAGCTAACACATTTTATTAATTACATGTAACCAGCATGCACTTATCCTGACTTCAGTGACACTGGTGTACAGCAGAGGGGTTGCCATAACTCAACCCTGCCGAGTGACGGTGTTCTAGAACAGCAGAAATACATACATAACAACAGACTGAAAATTCAATCTGCTTTAAGGAAGAAAACAAGAATTACTTTGAAGTAGGAACACAGCTTAATTAAAATATGTAATTTCTCTAATTGACTGTCCTGAAAAAACAGATTCTTTAAACATAATCTGTTCAATGTGAAAGCCATCATACCAGTAGAATATGCACTACGTGCCACTTTCAAAATACAGTTTACTTTTAAGTTAAATAACCCAAATCAATGTAGATCATCTATTTGTTAGATTTCAGACTTGAAATCTGAGTGGTTCCATGACTGAATGGAATTTTGTTCCATGGTTTGGAGCTGTGAAGAAATCTTACTGTCCTCAAAGCTGAATTTTGCCATGATAATAGGAACTGCATTGCGCTGGGTTAAAGGTATTCTTTACCTTTTTGTCATTAGTTCTATCCTTCCTGTATTGGAATGTTTTTATCATTTTTATTTTGCATTAGCAGAGTACTGCATATGCAAGCAGCACTTACAAATGCATAAGTGCTGGTATTCGTAAGACAAATGTTTTCGTAGCGGGACTTGTTTTTTTTGTGTTTGACTGAGCTGTGTTCCCTTTGCTACTTCTTTGTGAACCCAACTGATCTCTCTGTCAGATGGTGTATTCAGCTTTTGAGAACTCCACCAAAAGAAGAAGTCAAGTAATTTCATGTGGAATTCTTACGTTCAACTAAAGCTGCAGGTGTAATTTGTAATGTAGGTATAATTTCTTTTAGCTGTTTTAATAACCTATGTGAAATTAATCAGAGGCTTTAATCCGCTCGCTAGCTGAGAAATACCCGCAGTTATTAACAGCGAGTGTCTTGATTAAAATAAAGCAAACCAAAAATCCTTAGCCCCAAAACTACACCTGCATCTCCTACTGTTTTTGCTGACAATTCAACTTTGCTTTTTTTGGTCAGACATTAAAAAATTACCTTCTTGAGTGAATATTTCGTGCACAGCCTGAGGAACCAGAGTGATAGACGTTGGGTGTTTGCCTCACAGTCTGCAAGTCCCTTGGTCTTGCACCTACCTGTCCTGTGGAGGAACATTTTCTGCATCTCTCATGTACAGCTAACACATATTGATGCTTTCATAAGAAATACTCATATCAGTTTTAACATAAGTACCTGTTGCAGCCCTGTAACAACAGTGGGGACTGAACATAAGAACTTAAAGCTGTTGGCATGCTGCAATGTGTTTGAGTGAAGCATGCACAGGAGAAGAACGTCTGGCTCTCTCTCCATTTATAGTGATGAAGTAACCAATTTGGATGTGAAGTTTGACTGGAGACCAGAATTCAAGCAGTAAAATAAGCTAAATGTGAGGTTTATGTAGATCCCTCTGATACTGTACCAGCCTTTCTAATGTGCACAAGTCACTTGTGTGCACCAACAGTGCTGTTGAAGGGGGCAGGTGCCCAAGGTGGTGAGGAACCTCTTCAGAGTTTCACTGTGTTACTGCAGGAGTGGTGGTGGATGCTCAGAAAAGGTGATGAGTTAGAGTGTAACATTTTCAGGAGATACAGGAGGAAATAACAAATATGAGATGAAATATCAGAATAGGAATAAAATGCCAATAGATGTAGTATATGTACGGATAAGAATATATTCATGTATATGCATGAATTTAAAAAACTTTTTATTTTGCAATCTTGATGAAAGTGAAATTTTTATAAAACAGTGTGGTTGTGATGGATCATTTCTTCCGCAAGCTTTTGCAGCTTACTGATTTGAGGCATGGCTGACTTCAGAAATTACCAGAGGCTCATTTTTCTCAAACAGGTACTGCAGGCATTTCTTTTATTCTGCAAAGCAGAGCATTGCTTTTGATTATTTAACTTCTACTGATACCTATGAGCCATATCAGCAGTGACATACATTAACAAAATCTCCAGCTCTCTCCCAGCAATTGCCTACCCTATTAGACTCTCGCTTTCTCCTTTTGCAAATAAGAAATAACATATTTCTCATTTTCCTGTACTGTGCTCTGCAGAGTCTCATTCCATGGTTGTTGAACTGAAACAAATTATCTGATTTCACTCATGACCCATTGCTAAAGCTGTGGTATAACGATTAAAGGCTCATATTTCTTGGCCATGGAGAAAATGAAATTTAACTGAAGACTTATAATGATGTAAAAGTAGTACCTACTGGAACATAAAACCCCAATTTTAACTAGATTATTGTGCAAAATCCATGGCCAATCCATATCAGTTTGTGATTTTCCCTATTAGTTTAAACCTCCTTGCTGTGTCTATGCCTATTGGAAGCTTCTTCAATATCAGTGGCAATTTTTGAAATGGAAATGTGTGCACTGATGTATTGTCATTGTGACAAATCAGCAGGAAGGTAAACGGCAATCTCTTATCTTATGACAGATATTATGGCTTGGCAGCTCCTTTTAACATTTGCTATGGAATAGCATGAGAACCAGTAGCTAAGTGTGGGGAAGCAATCCTGTATGTTGAAATTCCCATGACTTAATTAAGAAATAGGTTTTTTAATTAAAATAATAGCTTCAGATTTTTAAAAAGCACTTGGTTGTTTCTCATGTTGATGCAACATCATTATTCTATTGCCTGATAAAATGAGCTAGAAATGGAGACACTTTCACTTAAAAATACATGGGAATTTTTATTAAAAATTTAAGATGGAACAAAAGTAGTTCAAGTTTTATCTTCATTTCTGCAGTTCCACAAGAATTTATTAAGACTTTTTTGCAAGTATTATCTGTGCTTCCTCTCTAAAATAGTTTCTGGGAGATACTAAATTATTTTGACACTTCTGTACTTTGAATAGGTCTCTTTTGTGAAGGTATTGACTGTAGTTAGAAATGTAGCAATACTAATTACAGAACCAGTTTGTGAGAGAGGGCTGCCATTTACAGGAATGCCTGAGCATGTGCATATCTTGAAGCACGTCAGTGAGAATTTAGTGAGATGGAAATTTTCAGGATTACTCCTGGGGTTTGACGCCTTCCTGGTCAAACTATTAGTTCTTCGGCAGGAAAAATTGTCGTGAAACTAGTGATGACATGGGGCTCTAAAATACATTTTGGAATTGGGCCAGTTTCTTTAAAAAGACCTTTTTGCTGGAAATTAGCAAATTTTAAAACTTTGAAGAATGTATAGGTTTTGCTTACTGAAAAATGATGTAGAATAGTGCGAAGTAGACTTAGGCAAATTAACACTAGTGCTCACAGCTGTTAAATTACTTTTTTTTCCCTGAAAATATATGGGTGTCACTATAGTTAGAGGCATTTCTTTTGACTATTTTTTTGCTTCTCTGCTGAGAAAAAGGGGAAAGGGGAACTTGGATAACTGCTCTTTGAAACTGAAGAAACATCCATTATGCTTTTAGCCATCAGATGTCACCAGAGTACAGAGAGTAAGTATTAGACGATGTGGAACTGATTTATGACTTCCCTTGGCTGTTTATTTTGGAGTGGGAAGGCTCCAGCCCTGCAGAGGCTTTCTCTGATCAGTAGTCTCAGCATCTTGGCCAGTTTCACCGTGTCTGACTCTCTTAAGTACTCTCTTAAGAATATTGAGCACGAAATGTTCTCAGCAGCTTGTCCTGCATCTGTAGGGGCATTGACACCAGTGAAGCAGGGGAGGAAGCAAACAAGAGGTGAACAAATATCATCACACACTTCAGCCTTGGTATTTCCCTGCCTGTTACACTGGTGTACTGTGCAGAGGCCTTGAAAACAACCCGTGTCCCCACTGCATACATTGTGCTGGGAGTGCTAATTAGCTCATGTATCTCATTTGCTCCCTGCTGTTGGGTGGTGGTGCCCTGCCAGGTGTTTGGGGCGTGGCCTCTGCCCTGTCAGGTGTCTTTTGGGCAGCCCTGCCTGGGCTTTGCTGCAAACACTGAACCTGCAGTGGCTCAGTCTGGGGGTGTCTGCAGGAGTTTCAGTACAAACAGGTTGATTAAAGCTCAGGAGAATCTTACAAAGACCTTTGAGAACCACATGGCGCTCCAGGGAGTCTTTAGGACTTTATGCTTTGAGATGTGAAAAGTTTAGTGAGTATGTTTTTTAGTAGTAAGATTTCTTCCAGGCAATTTGGCATTATAAATGGAGACTTTAGGGCAGTTGTAAAGCTTGATTTTAAGTTTCAGCTATTATATTTATTGTCCTGCTTAAAGGTCCTGCTTTCCATCAGTAACGGTGCAGCGCAGCTCTATGAAAATAACAATTTGGTTTTAACTACCTTATGGGAGTCAATAGTAAATATAAAAAAAAATTCTGCATTTTCTGAGTAATTTATATGTAGCACTGCTGTCCCTATGCTAATATGAAATACTTTCATTCTTACTGGTGAACATTTCCAAAATCAAGCTTTAGTGGAAATTCCACCCATGGAATCCTCCTTTCAGTGATACGTAAAGGAGGGGCACAGAAGGGAAGACATCCCTTCTCTATTGACATCCAGAATCTGCTGGAGAAAGAAGCGAGAGGTGTGACATATGAGATTTTATTTAAGCACTTGATAGGAAAAAGCTTTGTAAAATGTTTTCAGATCAGTGCTTGGAAGTGCCACTCTGATGTGAAAGGAAAATTGCTGGAAGGAGTGTAAAGTGAAAAAGGATTTGAGCCTGATGGGGAAAAAATAAGACTTCTTGGAGATAAAAAACAATGCCTTTGTAATCTAGAAAAGGAGAAAGATTCTGAAATGGGAAAGGTGTTGAAATAGAGTGCATTAGAGAAAAAATATGAACAGTGACAAGCAAACCAAAATGCCTGCAAAGCTGGAGATAATGAAATGACAGGAAAAGAACTGATAAAATACAGAAGATTTGAAAAAAAATGCGATGGAATGTGTCAGTTAATGGTAATTTAAAAGACTATCCATCCAACTAAACTGAGAGAGAACTGGTTATGCAGCTATTCGTAAATTTATTACAGGTGTTTATAGATTTGCTTAAAGTGATCTTCAAGTTGCCCCAGTGTCTCACAGTTGCGTAGAATAGTTTCAGAGATAAACAGTGGTATTCTCAGGAATAGTCTGCATTTCTAAGAGGTGAAGGTGGACTTGATATCAGAAATGCTTTTGTCTGAGGGAAACTTATGTGCATTTAAAGTGCATCCCAAGAGGAACAGGTACAGCAGAAAACCATCCTGCCCTGGAGGGCTGGATCGAAGTGGGAAGCAGAATTACAGATGTCAAGAACATTTTCACATTCTTCTAATGCAAAAGTCTTCATTGGGATTTTATGAGTTCATGACAAGACCACTTCAGATGTCTTGTGAAATTCTCACAATATCAGATTGCACCTGAGCAAGGGGGAAACAAGCCGTTTCTCTGCCCTTTCTGCTATTTGATAGAAACACATTTTCCCTGCATTTCACTACCGTTTTCTATCTTTGTAGGTTCTTCAGCTTATAAGTAAGCAGAACTGACTATTCTGTTCCAGTCACCTACATTTGAATCTTAACTTGGGTGTGATCTGACCATAAGGGCTAAGCAGGTTGAAAATGGAGAGTTCACTTGATGTATATCCTTTCCCAATTCTAAATCTGCAGGACATAAAAAGCACTGGAATTTATTTTGAGCCTATCCATATTACTCTGTTTGTCTAAGTTTTTTGCCTGACATATTTTATTTTTTCATTCATCACTTTCAAAATATTTTTCCTAGGGAATGAAAGGACTTTTGGGTGTAGATGTTCATATTTGGAAAAAGAAAAGCAAGTAAATAGGCATTGCAGGACCTCTAAAAAATGGTTATGCTGAAAATATAAATGTGATCAGGAAAAGAAAGGAGCTAAGAAAGAAAAAAGCTTATGAAGATATTCTTCTCCAAGAGGGTCAGAGGGGTTTGTATGTCATTGAAAAGGATACATCCATATGATCCCGGAGGTAATACTAGCAGGATGTAAATATTTACATCAGTATGATATTTTGGAGTAACAGCTTTGTTTTGGTAGAACATTGACCTATGGGTTGAAGAAAAAAAGCTACTTAGAAATACAGCAGATTAATGAACAAATTAATCATTTTTATAGAGAGAAGTGAAAGATGGGATGTTTTGTTATACTTGGCTTCACTGGATTTTAACCACATGTTCCAGAAATGAGCATTTAAAAATATTGCACGTAGCTTTTTTCCAGATTTCTAAGTTATAGATATGACCTTTTAATATTTTGAAATATAATCTTAGTCTTCCACAATATTTGGCTTTCTCCTTTGACTGAAATCCCAAGGTGGAATGAATGTACTGTGTGACTGAAAATAATCTGTTTAAGCCTGAAATTGCTGGTGGTGTGTTGGCGTGCCCACTGCAGGGAAACCCTGGAGATGGCCTTGATTTGAGGGCAGTTGTGTCAGTGTAGCTTTGCAGGGCGAGGAGATGCCAGGGACAGTTTGTGGTAGTTACCTGATGCTCTTGGAGCCAACTTCTGCTGTAATTCTGTTTCCGTGCGCTCAGCGGGGGACAGCTGTGAGTTTTGCTAAAGGGGATAATTGCAATATTTTCATGCAACCACTGATTTCAGTTGTGATGGTGTTTGTTTTATTCATTGTGCACGTTGATAAAGTGTGTGTGTGTTTTGTATATACTGTGTGTGTACTTACATAGATGTAAAAGGTATTTTATTCCAAAGCCAGTCTGTCTTCTAGAGTAAAAAATTCACTGTTTTAGGGTATGCTGAGTGCTTCTGCTGAACAAGTTAAAGGGCCTTGTACTACTGAAATTCCTTCCAAGGTAAATCTTTTGGTTTTCAGTACAGAGATTTTCTTGTGTGGGTTAGGATGAGAGGTAAATGTTGAATGAAGAAGTAGAATTCAAAGGTAAGATTAAATTTCATGCCTATTTGAGAGCCATATTTTTGGTATTTCTTCTTGTAAATTCCTTCACTAATTTTATTGGAAAGCACCGCATCTGAAGCTTTTCGTCATTTACCAACTTAGTGGAAAGGGGTATAATTCTGTTCTTGGTTGTATCAGAATAAATACTACACTTCTAGTGTTTCTATTTTCAAAAAATCAGTGTGGTTGATTTTTTGGTTTTTTCAGTTTAACCATGGGATCATTATCTCTTTGTGGCTCTAGATAACTTTTCAGTTGCAGAAAGGAAGCTCTCACCATTCTGAGTGTTGGATGTTTAAAAAAAATTCAGTCCTTTTCAAACTAGTGCAAAGAAGTTTTGAAAAATAAACACTTTCTTATCCAAATTTGGCAATACTTCAATCACTGTGTGAACAAAAAGACCGGTTTCTACATAGAAGTAAATGAAGATCTAGTTCTTGGATGTCTCTTTATTTTTTTTCCCAGCCTTTACTTTGGCTCCTGCAACCTCCAAAAGAAGAAAAAGCTAAAATTCCAATGTAGATTGTCAGGAAAGGTAATAGTGCAATGAAGAAATGACTGTAGACCCTAACAAGTTTTATTTAGAACATGTTTTTCACAGTTTGCAGATCAGGTATTCTTCAGAAGAAAATGTAAGATGCAGAAGAGAATGATGGGAAATATACCTAACACACAAAACCAGGGGAAAAAATAAGATCCAGAAGCTCTTGTCAGCTAAAGTCGTATGACCCATACATCTGTTGAGTGTATATTTTAAAACCAAATACAGACAGTACATTGTAAAAAAATATTTGTAAGATCTGAACAGAACTGACACCCATTCTAGGCAGAAGGATCATCTTTCTCCTCATCCATTTGAATTCTGATTTTTCCTTGTAGAATATGTGCGGAAATGTTTCAGGGTGTTAAGTAGATGTCTGGGTATAACAAGAATTACAGAAAATAACAGCAAATGGGCATTCATTGTTACAGGTAAGACTTCAAAAGCCAAGATTTAAATTATGGGGAGTCATCCCGAGTGCTGAATTTTTGTTTGTGTTAGTAAGTGGTGTGCTTTAGAGTGCAAATTGCCTTAACTAACCTTTCATCACAGAGTAGGTGCTTTGGTTGTTCATGTGTTCCCCCTTTTTGGTTTTTTTTTGACCTGGACAATGCAATACCACTTCTGTAGAATGTTCAGGTATGAAGTAGATGATAATTTTATTTGGAAATAAAGTAGGTGTGTTTTCCTTATAGAAAAGGCCTTACTTCTCGCTTGAATGAGTGACTCTGATCATTAATGGTTAGCTGTAGCTGCTGTCTTTTAGCTCTAATTCTACCTCCCAGAAAGGTACTTCCCAGTGCTGCTCTTAGGTTAAAAAATATTAATTCATATGCTTAGCACGATGAAGCATGCAAGTGGAGAATATGTGAGACTTTTTCATTACTTTTAGGAGCATGGAATTCAGAGGCTTCTTACCTGGTGTACTCTTGTTTGCCCGGATCCAGTGTGGGACCCGAGAGCAGCGTACAGAATAACCTTAGGGCAGAAAAGCCTGGCAGCCTTATTTCAGAGCCCGTGGGCCATGGGGCTTATGGAAGATGTCTTCTCTGCCAACTCATCTGAGACTGCAAAGCAGGTCCAGCGTCCTGGTGAAGGAGAAGGGGAAGCCATGAGCCTGCCAAGCTGTCCCAAGTCAGCACCCAGGGCACCACAGGGGCTGGGAACTCCTGCTGTGGGTATGGCTCGCTGGCTGCAGAGTTGTTGCTGGCCGAGGGCTTGGATTTGGGATGTTGCAGACACGTATGCCCCGGGGTTGTGCTGCCTGGCCCTCAGCACTGTTCATCTTTGTCCCCAGAGCCATCTTCCCCATAGTGTCTGATGCCTTTGTGGGTCAGCAGTGGGGTTACAGCTGGTGTTGCTACACCTCATTGTTGGGAGGGAGGTGTGGAGACAAAGCTGTAATTGCATTTAACATAACCCCGTGTGCTCTCAAATCTACCAAATGTAAGATGGCTGTTTGCTATTCACAACTTTATTTTTATTATTAGAAGACAGAGGCATATTAGTTAAAATGATGAATGACTTGTTTGCTTGTTGTAGGTATTGATTGCTTTCACTTTGTGACAGGTCTGAAATGCACATACTTGTAAAAAATCCAAGCAGACTTTATGCACTTGACAGGTTTGACTGAATCACAAAGGTCTAAGAATTTGTTCAGGAAATTAGTTCAACTGGACATGCATTGGAGAGAGCTGCTCTTTTCATTCATGTATACAGGGCAGGATTATTAACTGAAAAACAACATCAATAACAAAAATGCAGGAGGGGATTTGTGTGAGATAGTACTGTTTTCCTGCAAGATGTGGCAGAAGCAGAAGTGTGAATAAACTACTTAGAAAGGCACGTTGAACGTGGTCTGGTAATCAAATGTTCTATCTGATACTTATCTTGTGAGTAGGGCTGAAAGTCAAGTGCCTGCAATCAGCAGAGAAGTGTAGATGCATTTCCATTATAAATTAAGTAGTCTAATTGTATTTGGTTGACTTCTGTTGTGGTATTTGAAATTTTATTAGGCCGTTTCCTGGCAAGCAGAAGTATTATGTGATGTTTTTAAAAGGGCACATATTTTTTAAGTTATGGGAGTGCAAGTGTGGCTCTGATACGACCTGATAGTCCAGGCAAAACCTTATCAACATCTTCACCTTCTTATTAAGATTTTAAACATGTGTTAGAAAACAGAAGGAAAAAAATAATTTGCTGGGGAGGGTGTGCCCACTGGGGCAATTCCAGTTGAGCTATCTTACTAGTTTTTTCCCTGTCTCATAGGTTTTCTTTTGTTTCCTGTCCATACAAACTCTTGGAAATTCCTCTACCCATCTCTAAATTTGGGGTTGTTTTTTTGCCTTCTCAGTTACACATTGGGAGAGCTAATTCTATGAACAGTGTTTGTAGACCATAATGATGAAAAGATTTAGCAATAACCAAGTTCCTCAGAGGAAAGATTCTTAACCTGACCATAATACTATGCTAGAGGTCAACTGACAACCCCTGCTTACATTATGCATTTGGGTTTTGGTTTTAGTTGTTGGTTTTGGTTTTGGCTGTTTGTTTTACTACAGGCTGAGATGCTCAGTTGTGCTTGTTGTTTCATAAGGGGTTATGGTCATTTGCAAAATCTTGTTTATACTGTGTTGGAAAATTAATAATTAATCTTCAATTACTTAATTTCTCTTTCCTTTTTTGTTGCAGCAGAAACTTTTTTAGAGATTAAAGTATAACTGAATCCATTAGATCAAATTTTGTGCATTTTCTCATCCATGGAATTAATCACATTAGGTGAGATATGGTAGATACCTTGTAAGGGACCTGATACTATCTCCAGGTGAAGTTTACTGGTAATGAGAAATGCATGGGAGTAGCTGACAATGACTTTAAAATTCTTTTGATAAAGCCTATGACATCAATAAAATACTGAGAAGGACAGAAATAGACCAGGGAGATTTCTTCTTAAAATGTTCAAAAATACACAAATCCTCTGTATGTGAATACATGAATCTGAATATAAAGGATTTAAGAGTTAGTGTTTTAGATCATGCTGTTCTATACTTAGTATGTCATGTAGCAAGATCCAGAGATGTTATAACTACAAAGGAATTTTTTTAGTCCAGGAGGGGGAAGAAGGGTTGGAAGAGAAAGCAATGATTTCATTAGCAGCTTTACTATTCAGCTCTCTGACAGGCATTCTACATCTTGTCATTCAAAGAAACCCCAAAGATGAATGGATAATTCATTCATTAAATGGCACCACGAGGGAGTCACCTTATTCAAATAATCTAACTGATAGTGTCAGTTTGACAAAAATTCCAGTTTTGAGTGATGATCCTTTGATTTTTGTGTGTGTATGTGTTTGTTACTGCAGCATTGTTAACCCTTAGGGACAAAGGGTACAAAGGAAATAGCCCGGTAAAGTGTTGAAACTTCCTTGGATGCTGAGGGAGTTTGGTGCTTTGTGGTGACGCATCTACTAGTTGTGTTACAAAAGAAAGATGGAATACGTGTTGGTGACTTGATTTACTGATTCCAGTAAATCGTGGCATCTCTTGGAAAATGACCAAGAGGTCTACCAAGGCAAGGTACGCTTGCAGTGTATTAAGGTTATTGGATCTAGCCTTCTCATGGAAGAATGTGAAAACTGTAGGAAAGACTTCTCCGATTGTTGTGGGTGTTCATTCATTTAAATTCAGATTCCAGAACGTTTTAATTACTCTCCTTCGGAAATCTGCATCTTACCTGTTGCTGCTGAGACTATGTGATACTTCAGTGTGTTTGGGACTAAAATTGCATGTGCTATGTTATCAAACTCTGAACTCAGTATTGTGTTTTGATGAGTAGAACAAACAAAGTCTGCCTTCAAAATGTTTTTGCTCAGTCGTTCTGTAGTGGAGTGAGCACTTAGACATTCAGGTAATACTGTGTAACAATAAAGAGAAGTTTCATACAGGCTGCTGGCAAGAGTGTAGAATATTGAATACAAAGGAGATACTAGAGACAGAGAGGCCAAAAGGTCCGTAGTAACCTTTGTGTGACTCTGTACAACCAGGTAAAACAGACTTGTTAAAGGCAACAGGGACATGCTGCTGAGAGTGACCGTCTCAAGGGCTGTGGCTGTGCATATGGGGTGCTGAAGAGCACACCAAGTTCTGCCTGCTTGGCTGTCTTTTTTTTGTTCTAGGTTACTCTGACATGAGCTTCTAATCTAAACTGAGAAATATACCCTCTGTCAGAACGTGGTTAAGGTTGTGTCATTGCTCAACCTTGAAGATGAAGCAGCTCTCCCCAGCTGGCAAAATGATTTCACACTTGTTTCTAACTCTGAATCATCCTCAGGCATTGCACCTTAAAATCAAAAACCTATTGTGTGTGTACAAGATTTTAGATTCTGTTTATAGAAATCCAACAGTTGCTAGTTTTTTCTGTCTCCAGGGCTGGCTTTTCAGGTAGGAAGGTAAAAAATGCTGTAGGAAAACATCTGTTTGTATCTGAAATGTTTATAAATTACTTTTTTCCTGGTAGTTAGTATGAATACCTACAAAATATTGTGTGACAAAATAGGGATTTTTATGCAGTACAAATGGAAAGACTTTTACTCGATTGTAATGATCTGTTCATAATGCTCTTCTCAATCTTTGACAAATGCAGCTGTCTAAACTCCCCAAATGCCTATAAGAGTCCTAAGATAGTGCATCAGCTCTTATTTTTAATAATTCAAACATAGTAAAACTTTGATATATCAGCAAAATGCCTTTCCACTTGTGGGACTTGAGAGAAAGGAGAGGTTGGTTTGTGCTAGAGAATGCTCTGTGGTATTTCTGGTGTTGTGCCCCCTACTCTTCAGTTTTGGTGTCACAGCTGAAATAAGTGGACTACATTGTTTATCCAGAAGTTCTAGACTGAAGCTTGTGGGCATGTTGGTTCTGTCTGGTTTGCATGCGGCCTTTGGATAGTGTTCTACCTTTTTAAAGTCACCCATAGAAATTAAAATTTGGGAACAACTAAATGGTGTAAGTAAAGAAAGTCATGTTGTAAAGCAGTTGGTATGGGAATCTGACTACATGGTTTGCAGCCTCTAGATTGCTGACAACAGCAGAGGAGTTTTCTTTTGGTGACAGCAGAGACAGCAAATTACATCTTTTAATCGCATCAATTGGGAGTGCAAGTGAAAAGAGCACACCTGGTACTGATGTACAGACACCAGGGATCTTGCAAAGTCCTTCATCTGATCATTTAAACTTGCCCCTTCCGTTTGAAATAGGCTGTGTTAGGCACGTAATTATCTCCCAATTAAATTGGAAAGCTGAATTAACCTATATAATAAGATTTGAGGCAGCTAAATGTAAAGCACTATAGGAATGCAAAGATAGCATTGCTAAAGTTGCCTTTAGTGGCATGACTGACACCTCCTTCCTTGCCCTGTAGAAGGATGGAGAAGGAGGTGCTGGGGAATAACTCCTGCTGATTGTTTGTTGGGTGTGAGTGAGCCACGTTCAGCCGTGTGCAGCTCACAAGGGAATAGTGGCACCCAGTGAGGTACCTGTGCTTCGCTGAGGTCAGAGGGGTGGCCAGGAGGAAGTCTGAGGGGAAGTGGTAGGGGTTGTGCTGTCCACAGAGCCCAGATAATTGTTGTGTCTGTAATGTAAATCGCCTGCCTTCAGTTTTAACAACAACAAAAACCATATACTGTTTTCCCAGCCTAACGAATGCCCATAACTCACATAAGCAGCCTTTCATGTTAAGAAATGAAAGTGAACACTTTGCAGTGTTACCAGAATAATGTATCGTGTTCAGTATCTTCTACAGGAAAATAAGAGGGAAGGGAAGCCTCAAAATCTGTCTCATTTCTACTCACCTGAAGTAAATATCTTTACTTATATATTTGAGGTGCAAGATTTGCTCTGTGTGCGCTTTCACATTTAATGCTTACTTACTGTCTAAAAATGTACAGAACTTCAGTGACATTTTCTTAAGTCATATAGCTAAATTCAGACAGTATCAGAAAACAGTACTACAGTCAGGAAGTGCTTTTATGCTTTAGATTGTAATGTGTAGGTCTGATAGTTCTCCTTCTAGTTTTCATTGGATTTTTATACTTCTCCCATAAATTTTTATTTTGTTCTCACTGTTCACTGATCAAAAATGTTTTCTTAGAATAGAAATTTCTGCTGACATGTCAACTTAGGACTCTGTTATAAAAATAAAATTTGATGTCCCAGCTGCAGGTTCACAGCAAGGTGTTGTTTAAGACAGATAGCGACACTTGTTTAAGACCAGACTCAGATAGTAAATAGATTAGCCAGCTGTATTGCACAGCTCCAACTATGATGTTATCTACAAAATCAGTTACAGCTACATGACAAAAGCACATTTGATAACTTTCCTGTTGATCCAAAGTGGCCCCAGAGGTGCTGAGTGACACAAGTAAAGGGTTGTGACTATAGCTTTGAACATAACTATGTACAATTTCTTCTTGCATAACTGTGCATTTTAGACTATTCTTGTTTTTAAGATATTTTTCTTGCCTTGGAATATTTGGAAATTGCTAGTTAGGTAAGAAGAATAAATACAAAGCTCCATCTGTATTTATGACTCTTTTCCTTTTTTTGTTTTTTTCTAAACAGGAATGAAAATCTGCACAGGTGCTCTCAGTGCAAGGTTGCTAAATACTGTGGTAGATCTTGTCAGGTAAGATGAAAAATAACAGCTATAATGGGTTTAAGAAAATAGGCATTTGAATACTTTTTTTATAGAGTCTCCATTCATTTTGCATCTTGTCATACCTCCACACTGCAATTTATTTGTAGTTTTGGACAGGGTGGGCAAGCATGCTGCCTTGTTTTATTTGAGTATTTTTATAGCTACAAATGTATGATTCTGATCAGTTCAAAAGACAAAACTAAGTTGAAATGTGTGGTGTTTGACTGTGCTTGGTGAGAGGGGGAGGAATAATTCTAAAGCTTCATTGTCTGTAGACTGAAAGCTCCTAAGTCAATTTTGCAGTAAAACAATTTGTATTTCAAGAGTACTTTTTATAATGGTAAATTCTATATTCCAGTTTTTTAAGAGGAAATAAGGGTCAAGAATGTGTTGAGAAGGTCTTAAGGAAAACTGCATCGCTGAGGAGGTTTCCAAGTAGAAAACTGGTACATAGCAGGAGACAAGGGACAACAGGCTTAAGTTGAAAGACCAGAGGTTCAAGTGGGATACAAGAAAAAACTCTTGACAGCCAAGAGGTGGAACAGCCTGGCCAGGGTGTTTGTGTGGTCTGTGTGTTTGAGGGTTTGGAGACCTGACTGGATAAAGCTCTGAGTATGATGCCAGAACTGACCCTGCTTTGAAGCTAGAGATCTTCATAGATCCATTCAACCTTATTTATCCTGTGATTCTATCCTATGAAATAGTTCTCAAAGGTGTTCAGGCCTAAAATCTCAACATTTATATTTGACTTTTATAATTGACTTTTATATTTTGTCACTTAGGCATGTGTGCAGCAATTAGCAGGACTTTGTAAGGTATAACATAGGCAAGACGTGAATGACTGGGCCAAACCGAGCAGAGAAGCAGGCACCTGATGTTTGAACCTTGGCACCTGAGGTTTGAATTTTGAAGATTACCTTATAGAACACTTGAAGTTTTAAATGGTTCCTCATAGTTTTGCATTGTGATTTTTTTTTTTTTTTTTTTAGGTGGGAGGTTGAGGGTTGGTAGTGGTTGTTTTTTGGGTGTGTGGGGGTGGTTTTTTATTTTTTTTTCCTTTTCCTAAATAGAGAAAAATGAAGAAAAGAAACTGGTCAAAATAGACTAGTAGTGATAGTCTATAAAATGGAAATGAATTTAACTTTTTGAGTTGAGTCTTTGACATTCCAATGATCATGGAATGAAAGTACCATAGAATGGTTTGGGTTGGAAGGGACCTTAGAGATCATCTAGTTCCATGGACAGACACCTTCCACTAGATTGGGTTGCCCAAAGTGCCATTCAGCCTGGCGCTGAACGCTTCCAGGGACATCCACAGCTTCTCTGGACAACCTGTTCTAGTGCCTCATTACCCTCACAGTAAAGAAGTTCTTCCTAATGTCTAAGCTAAATATACTCTCAATTTGAAGCCATTCCCCCTTGTCCTATCACTACATGCCCTTGTAAACAGTCCCTCAACTAGCTCTTTTGTAGGCCCCGCTTTAGGTACTAGAATGCTGTTGTAAGGTCTCTCAGCCTGTCTCCAGACAGGTGAGAGAGCCTGTCTCCAGACAGAGGAGAGGTGCTCCAGCTCTCTGGTCATCTTGGTGTCCCTCCTCTGGACTTGCTCCAACAGATTTGTCTTGTGTTGGGGGCCCCACAGCTGGAGGCAGCACTGCAGGTGGGGTCTCACCAGAGCAGAGGAGCAGAATCCCCTCCTTTGCCCTGCTGGCCACGTTGCTTTGGATGCAGCCCACGTTGCTGTTGCTTTCTGGGCTGCGAGCGCACTTTCCTGGGTCATGTTGAGCTTCTTGTCAACCAACACCCCCAAGTCTTTCTCCTCAGGGCTGATCTTGTCACATATCAAGTGCTTCTATAAGCAGTTCTGTTCAGTATAATCTGTAGTGTTGTCAAGATGCCACAAATCCCTCCATTTGGAGATTAAAACATATGGAGAGGGAAAAGAGGAAGATACGTCATTTTGATTCATCGTATGGCAAATGTGTGCAACGTACATTAGGTGCTTACTGTAGCATCAATAATAATGCCACAGGTAGATTTATTATGGGAGATCATAAGGAAAATATGGCGGTAAAGACTATAAAAGACCAGAGTATTTGCAAGGTAATTTTAAAACAAATATCTTGTAGGAGAGTCATTGGTAAAGCTTCTGTTGGCAGGTCTCTGATGTGAAATGAGACTGCTGGCACTGACCTGCAGAAGCAAATGCACGAGGTGTAATGCAATAACCTGTTCCAACTTAGGTGTAGAGGCAATGGAGGTAGGAACTGGAGCTTCCTCTTTGAGAAACACAACTATGTGAACATTCTTCAAGGATTCAAAAGGGATAGTCTGAAGCCATCTTGAGTGTCTTTGCTTTGTGCTTCCAGCTCTGGGGTTCACATGCTTGAAGCCATCTGTAGTTGTAGGTATGGATTTCAGTGAGATGGGCTACTGCTGCTGAAAGTAATCTGCTCTTAACATGCTGTGTATTTGCAGTTACATAATTTCTTGACCTGTTAATATAAATAAATTAATATTGAATTAATGTAGGTAATAGCCTGTGATATTAGGTAGCAATAGAGAATAACAGGAAAAGAAAAGTTATTTTGTAGTCAACGCGGTGAATTTATTGGGATTGATGACTTGAAACAGATAATCCAGATAAAACTGAGACCAGCCAGATCTCTTTGCTCTTGAGAACTGTGCTCTGATTCCTATTTATTCTAATAAGCCAGCTAAACTATTGTGCTGCTCTGGTTTTATAGCAGGTGTTAGGAAAGCTAAACCAAATGCTTTGTGCCCTACTTAGCCTCTGTAGCTTAAGTGCAATTTGTTAATATGTGCACTTCTAATTGAACTAATTGGTCAACAGATAAACAGCAGGGTATTGATGAAACTGCAGTGAGCACGTTTAAAAAAATGAATATTGGCAAAACAGGACTATTTTAGTTTTATAAATACAAATAACTTTGAAATGCAAATTATGCAGTTGAATTTGCAGTTTACTCTTAGTTGCAGAATGATTTGATTATTTTTGAATGTGTGATACTGCAACTCAAAAGACTTAGGCTTAAAACCTGTTATTTTTCTGGAGTTTTGTAATTAATACATTAAATGAAATCAGAATTAATATAAAAATCTGATTTAAAAAAAATTTAGTCTCAGTAGGTGTACTGGGTTTAGGATAAAGATGCAATTTGTGAAAGAAACTTCAAAGTAAATGCTTCAGGGGATTTCTATTTCAGAGTGTACCAAAAAGAGCCATTTTTAAAGCTGCAAATATCTTGTAAACATCTTCATTTGTTTTAAAATGTCAAGTGGTACAAAAAGCTATCTTCAGGCTAACCTTAAGGAGAAGAAATAGTCTTTGGAAATGTCTCTCTTTTTGGAACTTGCAGTGAGAATAGTTATCCTTTAAGGGAATATATATGCAGAGCTAGTAGTCCTGAAAAAAACCTATATACAAATCAGAATATTCAGTTTTTACAAATCTCCATGATGTCTGTATTGAAGATTGAGTGAGTTGTTCCAAATATCAAAAATTCCCATTATTTTTCTTTCTTAGACCAGTTGAAGCAAGTAGTTTTCACTTTTACCACTGTAATTTACTTTAAAAAATATTAGAAATGTGGAACTGGAACTTATCACAAGAGATCCTTTAGGGTGACCTTTTTCAACTGAATTCTGATTTCAGAATCATAGATTTTTTTGCTTTTAATTTTTTTTTATTTCAGTCAGACCTCATTGGTTTTTGCCCTTATTTGGCATTTCCCTGTTGTAGCCCCTTTCCCACTTGTTGATGCCTAATTTCATGGGCTGCTTGCCTTCTAGCGATGTTATGTTGGCTGGGTGTCTCTCCAAAGGCAGAGTTATCACATCTGCTGCTCCTCCCCGTAATCACTGTTGTGATCACTCCTGGTAATGTTTATTAATATGGTGCATCCCATAGATTGGGGACCAGTGATGTAGATGATAATCTCTGAAAATGGAAGAGTAATTTCAGGCATAATTTTGAATGTGACATTATCAAACATTATTGAAATAATGTAATAAAAGTAAAATGTCATAATTAAAAAAAGACGTTTTGTAATAATACAAACAATCCTTTCGAAATTACAGATTATTTGCTTTTAACAGATCAAAACCTTCCAATGGAAAAATATCCTGCTTTGATTTTTTATTTTATTTTTATTTTTTTTAATCAGCTCTGGTCTTTAACAGCTTTTTGCTAGCACATTAATCTGCAGGAAGCATTAATTTTTTTGATCTTACATAGAAGAAAAGAGAAACCTTTGTTTCATCAACATTGGTTTAGGATCTTTCATAGACTCAGGCTCCATGGGGAGACAGCAATAGCATATGTCTGTGAAAGAATGGATGTGCATTGGCAAAATCACTCAGCTGAAAATATGCAAGACATTGCAGGCATTTGTGAGGGGTCTTTGCCCGTGACCTGAACCAGCAGGAGGTGATCCTGGACTTGGGTTGTGCACGGAGGTATTGAAATTGGTGTGGTGCTGGGTCAGCGGGCAGAGTCTCAGTCTGCCACCAGTAAAGAGCTCTGTGCTGCACCATCTCTGAAGCCATGTGGGTGCTGACCACTTTCACTTGGGTAGAGCCTGAGGATTTGCCCTTGGGATACACTGAGATTGAAGGAGAGACAATGCTTTGGGAGGAGATAAACAGAATTATATTCTTTCCAAGTTCCTAAGTGTAGCGAAGCCTGGAGGAGGAGGGTTTTCTATTGCCCTGCACTGTTCGCTTGCCTTTCTTTGCCTCCTTCTATTAGTGTTCATTTCTAACAGGGGAAAAAGAAATCTTTGCAAAATTGGAATACCTTCCCTGGGATGGAGGAAGAGGGTCATACTACGTGGCCATATCTCTGCACTACAGTGTTTATACTCGTGCTAGATATAGGATATAAAAACCTTGACTGAAAGCCAGGATACACAGCATTAAGAAAACTCTCTCACCAGGAAATGTGGGACTAACGTAAAAGCCCAACCAATAAGTATTGTTAGAGACTGACTTTAAAATTAGGTCTCTCTAGGGTCACTAATCTTTGTTTTCATGTTGTCCTGTAATTTGGATCCATGTTGTATTGGTAGGAAGAAGAAATACTGTTGAATTTCATTATACTTAATGCATTTGGAGCTTTCCTCTCACTCCCTGACCATTTGGGAATAAGTGACTGGCAGTCCCCATTCCAGCTCCTTCAGCAGAGGAATCAGTGTGATTCCTTTTTGGCATCAGTTTTGGCCAAAGTGCTGTTTCACGGAAGGCATGTGTTTGACCTATTCTTATCACATGGGAATGCTCTCAAAGAAACGTGGCATGTGATGCTATGTGATACAGCATATTTCATCTCATAAGGGCTATATTGGTTGGGTAAGTTATTAATCATTTTGATGTCACCTCTAGCATGTTTAAAATTCTGTGCAACATTTATGTAGAGGAAAAAATTTGACAGATAAAGGCTTACTCCTAGGAACATTTTTAGTTTAAGTTGGATAAAAATGCCAATATAATTATATTACACACGATGATGTCTGGACATTTGCAAGCATGACCTTGTTTTTTCTAGACAAGGATAATTCTATTCAGCACTAAATACGTAACTTTTATTTGTCAGACAGCATGTGACACTAACTGTATTTGGATTAATGCCTTCTTGGTGTCATTTTTTCCTCTTGTAGAGTTATGGGTAAAAGAAATGAAATCACAAATCTCTCATGTATCTGAAAGAAATAAAAAGTTCAATTTATTTATTATGTGTAAGCCACATGGGGAAAAAAATCATGAATTAAATAGAATACATGCTACTGGTGCTGAAACCTAGTTACCTGAAACAATTCCCTCACTTAAATGCAGCTTAAGAAAAAACAGTGTGATTGATTTTGGGGTCTTTATAACTCCCATTTCAGCATCTCCAGGTCTGATGTGCCCTTACACATAGCTCTGCCATTTTCTCTTTTTTTTTTTTAATTGCTGAACGTGTGCTTAACAGTAGACAATCATTTTCTCTGTTGCACTCACCTAACAGAAACTGTTTTTCTGAGTTAATGTTTTTTTCCCATACTGCATATTTGCTAGAAAATGTCACCTTCAGAAGCCGTTGGTTTTGAGTATTTGTCATTGTAGCAAATTTTTGTTGTGCCGTGTTCTTTTAATTTGCTTTTAAAACTATTTGAAATGGCTGTGTGGCTTCAAACATAAACGGTGAGTATGCAAATAAAATGTGTAAATATGTAGTATGTTAATGAGATGGACTTAGAGTTTTTGTGTATTATAAACAGAATTTTCTGCTTGTACAGACAGAAGACAGGAAAAAAAGTGATCAGAAATTTTCTTCCAACATGTTTCTTTAGCTGAAGACTCATTCTTACTGCTCTTCTGCACTAATCTTGGCACAACAATGAGTGGTAGAGAAAAAAAGGGACATATTTCAATGTATAGCAGCTTTCCTTTATCTTGTCATCCTGACTCTTCTCTGCTATGGAAGTGTTAGTCTCCCTCTGCTATTCTAATCAAAGTGGCCCATGAAACAAAAATTGCAGGTTTGGGTAGTATACGCAACTAAAATAGTTCTGGTTCTGTCTTCTGTTTTCATTCTGGTTTCAGCTACCACTCCTGGTCTGAACTGTGAAAAATATCACCACCAGTCCTCCTAGCTGTGGGCATGGATACCTCATCAGCTCAGGGATGTTTGGGGACAGTTTTTGCAGCACTGAAAACTTGACCATTGCATTAGAACAGCTGCATTTAGTGCAGTGAATGGACTCTGAAGGTCTCTGCAGTCATGATTGCTGAGCGAACATGTGCCTAGAGTTTTGTGTATGGTAGTTAGCATCCTTTCAAGTTCTCTCCCATCTTGTGAAATAAGCAGCTATGTATTGTTGCTGCTTCATGCCACACCAGATGAGAATCAGTGCGAATTGCTTTGAGCATGTTTGTATGCATATATAACTATAGATAACTATATATGTAAAATATGTGTGTATATATAAAAAAAATAGGATACAGGTTATGTAAAAGAAAATTCACTTTCTTTTCTTTTCCTTCCTTTTTAAAAAATCCTGGTAGAAAGAAGCTTGGCTGGACCACAAGCAGGAATGCAGGTGTCTTAAGAGCATCGAGCCCAATTTTCCTCCAGACTCTGTCAGACTTGCTGGCAGGATTGTTTTTAAACTGGTAAGTGACATTCTTTTAGATTGATTCGGTGCGGCAGATTCTGATAAATGCTTTCTCACTCTACATTTTTAATGTAATTATGAGCTAGAAGGCTGAAGTGACTGGGAATGCTGAAAAAAATTGGACTGCAAATTACATTACAAATTTACTGATTAATTTGCAGAAATGCTGAAAGGATGAAGAGATTCCAAAATGGACATAACTAAGCTCAAGGGGCATGTTTATTGATTTTCTTTTCCTATGGCTATGTGGTAGCATTCTAAGCTAATTCCTGCCTGGAAGGAAAACATAGGGAGACACTGTTTTCCCTTCAATACTACTGAAGTTATTGGTGCTTTTCTATTAACCTAGTGGAAGCCTCACTCAGTGTTGTTTGCCTGAGTGGTAAGGACAGAAGCACTGGTAGCTAGTCCTTTCTTTAGAGGGCATAATGCCATGCTTTCCACGTTGGGTTCTCTTAATCTCAATTACATTTTTTAGTATTTTTCTAAACTCTCTTGGAAGTCCTGGGTGTTTGACATTCCCATGGTTGGATTACTATATATGGACTAAATTTTCTGTTAGTTTAAGCACCTTATGAATGTGTAGGATTGTAAATCAAAAGGGATTTGCTCATTTTTTTGCTGAACCTGCTGTGATGCTGTATGTATTGGATAAAAGTGCAGGCATTTGTTGTGGTCTGAGGTGATAAAATATGATTTCACATTTATTTTATACATCGTTGCGAAGAGTTTGTGCATGATAGTTTTTAAAGGGCAAATATGTACCTAGATGTACTGTACATTTATTATAGTCACATGAACTCTGAAACTACAAACCTCATAAATGGATTTCAATTATACTCTGAAAGGCCAAAGTAAGTTACTAAAGGTAAGCTGCCAAACTGTTAAAAAAGTTAAAATTAGTAGAAAGTGTTATAGCAACAAAGAAATTTAGTTATTTTAGGATAGTTAATGCAAAGTCCTAGATTTATGTTGATGCTGTTGGCCTTACCTAATTATCTTACGGGTTTATCACACGGAATAATCAACCTTGTAGAGTGTTTTCAAGATAAAACATGCTATGTAAGTGTTAATTATCTGTTTTTCTCTACAGCTCAGACAATCAGTATGCCCTTCTGAGAGACTCTACTCTTTTTCTGATCTTCAGTCAAGTAAGTAATTGCCAGCCAGATTTCCAGAAATATTTCCAACGTCTGCTTTACTAAAGGGCCATCTGATTTTCTTGCAGCTTGCCTTCTGAAGGTTTGCTCTGTAGAGCAACAGAATCAAGGACAAAAACCTCTGTGGGAAAGAACAGTTATTTCAAAGATAAAAGGAAAAACCTGTCTGTTGTCTTGAAGCAAAACCTTCACCTGATTTTTTGCTTTAGTATTTTTATTTTCGCATTTTATAATGAACATCCTGCCTGCTCATTTTTAAATTTACCCGGTGTCTGCCTTACTACATACAGTGTCAATATTCCTACATACATACATATAATAATACATATATTTTTACATTGAGGTTTTACTTTTTTAAGACTTATGTGCTATTGCATAAAGCTTCAAAATAACTTCCAGAAATAGGAAAGCAAGCTAAATTTAAAAGAGACGTGTATGTTTTTCTTCTACATGACCGTTCAATAGAGAAAAAAGATGAAATTGTGCAGTTATTACTTTTGTGGCTTCACAAGGTTCAACTTCTTGCGTAGAAAAAGATGCTCATTACAATCTCTCAGCAGAGCAAATGTTGAAATAGAAAACATTTTTCCCATATTTTGTGGCATCATGAAGACTTAGGGAGAAATACATCCTTGGTTCATTTTTGCATCTTGTTTAGGGGGATTTTCTGGAGAGTAATGTGAATATTTTTATTACCTCGATGTTTTTTAGTATTATTCAGAGTTTTGGCTACAAACCAGCTAGATCTGTTAGTATAGTTAGTTAGAAATAAAACCCACATAAACATAAAAAATGCAATACATATTATTAATTTTACTTCTGAACACCCTGACATTCTGCTGCCTTCTCCCAAACTGCAAGGGCAAAAGACCTTAATAAGGCAGCAAATTAAAATGGATAGATTTCAGTTATTTAAAATGTAGTGATTTTCTGCAATGGATATTCTCAAATCCTGTAACAAAGGTTTATGGAGAACAGATGCTTCAAATTAAGTTAAAATGAGGAAGACTATGGACTTTTATGCTTCATGACACTGCTGGCATCCAAGGAAAGAGTCTTTATTATAATGACTGATTGCAGAGTAGCACAGGAGGAACTGGAGGGAAGAGTCTCCCTTTAAAAATTAAATATTGATCACTTCTACAGCAGTTGTCTCTAGTGTAGGTAAAGGTTTTCTTGTAACTGATCATTCCATACAAACTGAGGTTTCTCAGTACCCTTCAGGAGATGATATCAGCTTTCCTTGACTTGACTGGAGACAAAGGGAATAGTGTTATAAGTTGTCTGGAGAGAAGCTTGGTGTTGAACAGGCTTGAGCTGCAATGGATAAATGGTACAAAAGTCTGTAGAGTGGCCAGAAGCTTCTGCTAAAATTCTAATTCTGAAGGAAATGGTGGTATGGCTTGTGATGCAGATGAGATGACCATCCTCTCACTGATACAGAAACAACTGGTCCATAGCCAGTTAGTTTAGGAGAAGGCAAATGAGAGATCCACAACTAGTGTTTCATCTGTATTTACTCTGAGTCTTAATAATAATTCCTGTGGAATCTTCTTAGCTTCACAGCATAAAGCGTTTAGGACATTAACACATTGACTGAAGTTGATACTTCAGACTACAGTACAAATTGCCTATGCATAATCTTATGTAAAGGTTTTGGCTGACGCTTTACTTGTGTTGTTTTCGTGGCTTCCTTGTTAGAGTGAATAGATGGTTTTGGAGTTAAAATAATCCAAAAGTGTTTTGGGTTGGTGTGAGAACTTGTAGTAGCTGTGATGTTTATTGCTGCCTGTGTGTGCTCCAAAAGCTCCCGTTATTTCATAACAACTTCCCCATTTGCCACACAATTTATGAATGGTGTTGATAAAGTTTTTGTTTCTTTCTATACTTAGTGGAATCTATACAAAAATCAGAAATGCATTTTCATTAGAGCCTAAGTATATAGGAGAAAAGATTTCTTTGACTGGAATCACATGGACTATGAATACAGGCTGTAATATGAAAGAAAAACATTCTCAGGAAACATCTTTGTAATAGAAGATAATATTTCAACACTAATCAGAAATGTGCAGCATTCTAATTGATACTCCCTTTGTCTTTTTTTGTTTTGGTTTTTTTTCCCCCCCACTTGGAATTCCAAAATATTTTCTTTGAAAATTGTTACTGTCACTATGCTGTCTCAGTTTGCTTTACACTATTACTTTTCAACATTACTTTATACTGTTGGTTGATTTGTAGTGTGGGAGATATAAACTGAAGATAAGCATATAAAGTTTTATGCACTTACTGAATAATTATCTGCTAAAATACGTAATACATGAAAAACCCACAAAGCACGTGGAGGCATCCAGCCCTTTATAAAGTTGTTTTCCAATCTCCATAGTTCCTTGAAATTCCTTTATATACCCTGAAACTCAGATTAAGTCTCTCTGAGCATTGTTACTTTTGCTAGTTCTCATTTATCTTAAGACAATTCCTTCCTTCCTTAGTTCTCTGGGCTCTCTGTATGTTACAGTAATTCAGAAGTCATCTCTGTTTTTACTTACCAAGACTCAGTATTTAGAAAATAGTTTGTATGCTGTACTATGGGTCAGATATTTTGCTACTTTACTTGTATAAGTATCAGAGTTGAATAATTAAATCCCTATGCCTTATTTAGAAAAATTTTCATACGCCTTTTATAGCATTTTGTCTCCCACACCAAGTTTCTTAAACAATTGAAAAAAAGTTTCTTAAAAATGAAAAATGAAAACATTCACAAATTTAATTTTGTTTTGCTTTTGGCCTTGTTTTCTTATGTGCTCAGAAAACCAGGTCTGGATCATTTTCCATTAAGGTTCCCATGGGACTTTTTTCTGGATCATTAGCTCTGATGTCCTGGACAGATTCCAGTGTGGATAATTGCATTCTGCTTCCATCTCTATCAGTTCTCCCTGAAGTTCCAGTTGGTTTTGGTATTCATGTTCACATCTGTCCTGAGCTACAGTGTCCATTTATAACATGCTTCTTATATGATTTCTCTTCTTTAGTCTAGGGTTGTTTTATTTTCCCATAGTGAAACAAACTATGCCTTCCTCTCTTCGTAATAATACATTTTACAATGTATTATAGGTAACTACATCTAAGGTAGGTCACATGTTGTCTTGAATAATTACATTTGAAGGAAAAAGCATTTTAGTTTTCAAAGGAATATTATACAAGAAATGCAAGTGTGTGTTTATGATTTTTCTTTCACATTTTTTCAACTTGATTGTTTCAGTCATTTAAAAGTATGCTGCTTCTCTTGAAGACACAGTCCTCATAGATACTGTACTTTTCTATACCAGAGATTTTCTGTACCTTGTGGAAAACATACATGTCTGGATTTCTATCATTACATTCATTCATGCTTTCAAAATCACCTGCAAACATCCACACTGTTAATTGCACTTGGTTAGTGCTGGGGGTAGCTATAGATGTTTATAATAAAATAACAATTCACCATTATGTAGAGATAAAATTGATTCATAGTGCATAATAAATCTCTGCCTTTTGTTGTGGACTGGTGCTTGAATACATTCAGCTTCACATTCTCCATTTTGTACTAACTGGTAGGAAAAAGAAAGTGTGAAGCAGGTAATCAATCAGGCAGTGAACTTACTAGGGCAGCAGCAGTTTCACTTTCCGTTTTATCAGAGACCTGATGCATGCATAATCACTTAATTAGAAAATCAGGCAATGTGATTCTTTCTGCTTCAGGATTTCTACCTGTAAAACATGAATAGTGGTGCTTTATAATAGTGATATTTACTTCATATTCTTTCATATTCATTGTTTACCAGTTGCTCTGTATGAAACTCCTTTTGTTCATATATAGTTTTCTGTTTCATCTGCTAGTATAAAGTGTTTCTGACACATCCGTGGAGAATACAGTATAAAAGTATGTACTGCTGCATAAAGTTCTGAGCATATTTCTAATGTGGTTAATGTTACAAACCCAGATGCCTAATTTTTGTGTGTAGTGTCTTACATCTGCTTGCACATCTGCTTTATCTATTGGCTTTTGATCTTTAACTTGCTATCGTATAGCAACCTGATAAACTCTACTGTGTGTTGATAGGTAACTGTCACAAAAAATGAGAAATGTCTGACCTCTGTCAAAATTGCCCTCTGTCAAGATTCATTCTGAGACTAGAAATGTCTAGACTGTATGGCTGCCATTGGATGTTTTCAAAATGTTGGTGAAATGTTCTGTTTATGACATGGTCTACTTTTTTTTCCCTTTCCCCATAAGACACTGAACGGTTAAGTGAAGAAATGAAAGATGGCCTCAGGCATCTTGCGCAGACTTTGCGACTGTATTTGAAAACTGAAATCCAGGATGAGTCTCAATTGCCACCTGGAATTGACTTTTTTCAGATCTTCACAAAAGTAAGTGTTAAAATCTGATTGCTTAACAACTCATAAATTATCCTTTCCTCATGTTCACGATTTATTTCTGAGTGGGAGTTCAGTAGATACATTTAGAACATGATATATGACAAAGTGAATTCAAACTATTTTTTTATTCAGTGAGTATTTGAGCAGAAGTATAACTTTAATATAATTGCAGCACTTCAAAATTAAAGCAGTAGCCAGAGGATATTTTTTCTTTTCCTTTCTTAAAATTATCATGTTAAAGTTGTTGGGTGAGAAAAAGCAAAGAAGTTCAAACACAAATGAGTCAATCAACTTGAGTAATTTTTTCACAGTAATAAAGAGTATATAATGTCACTCTTCAGCCTAGACTTTCTGCAAAGTGAAATATATTTGCAGATATACTCCCATTCCATTTTTTCATTTAGAGGTATATGCTAATGTTTGTGATAGCACTGTATCCTACAAGCTGCTTTTTCCAGAGGCCCTGTGGATTATTTATTCTGAAAGACTACATATAAAGTATTTAAAATTAGTTTCCACAATATGTAAAATGTTTATTGTGTTACTAACTAAATATTGTTGTCTTTCGGTGTAGGTATTTTATTACTTTCAATTCAGAAAGCTAAGTTCAAACAATGCGAGCAGAAATATTTTATATGAAGAGTACTCATAGCTTTAACTCTATTTATTTTTTTATTTCTAATTGATTGATAAATTCTACTGTAAGATTTATCTTCACTTACTTATATTTTCGTTGTTTTAATAAGTGTATTTTTATGAAGAAAGTCAAACGATAACATTTTTTTCTTCTGATATAAATAAAAGAAAGAGCCTCTTTGAGAGAAATGAAATAAAAATGCTATAAATTTTTTTTAACTTAGAAAAAAATCTATTTGCACAGTTACAAATGTAATCTTTTTTTTTTTTGCTGTGGACAGGAGTAGGAACAATTTAATCAACTGTGGTTTTTTTCTAAATTTTTTTTTATTGGTGATTAGACTGCTATGATGTAGTTACAATTTTACCTGAAAAACCACACAGTCTGAAGTAGACTCAGTCAAAAGGGTGTATAGATAAAACCACTTATGTACTACCTCGTCTCCACTCAAGCTGTTTTACTGTCTTGTGTTGGCATGCTGGTTTAGCCTGGACTTTGTCAGATGCATTTCACATGAAACATGCACGTTGTGTTATCTGGTGTATAGAATTTGTGCAGCTGAAGATAAAACTGTTTATCAGAAGATGATCACTGCCTACTCAGTTTGAACTGAGTGGCAGCTTGTAAGAAATTCTTTACATGTATTTTTGCCTTCTGTGTAATAATAAGCTTAAGATGGAGACTGGCCATGGTGGCTTTGCAGAAACAGAGTGATGGTTACTAAACACATTGGAACACTGGTGAAGAAAATTACATGAGGTTTTTAAGTTTTTTATGTACACGCATGCACGAGCATGTGCACATATGTGCACCTCCTCTTCCCTCCTGTGTGTTTTACCAAGGTGATGTAAATGGCCATCAAGACTTCCCAGCTCCATATCTTGTTAACTGGAGAACTGGGAATGCTCCTGTTAATGACAACATTTGCCCCACTATAGCTTTGGTATTGCAAAGATATTTTTAACTCAATGTATTACATACATTGACTGTGAATTTTTCCCCACCCTATGGAATGTAGTGTAAAGTACTGGGTTTTTAAGTTGTTGTTTTTGGTTTTGAGGGGTTTTTTTGTCCATTAAAGTAGGGCTCATTTTCTTCTTTTGCTGGTTTTGCTTAGTCTGTGTGATAGTCTGCCCTGGGAAAATGGAGAGCAAATGACATAGACCTGTCATGTGTACACATACTTGATATCATTAATACTAAAAAGAAGTAGCAGAAGGGATAGGAGAATCCGACTGGACAGGTGAGTGGTTGGGAGAAAAGAGCTGTCAACAGCCATGTGCTTTACATGAGTAAAATTAGTATCTCGTTCAGAGTTCAGTGGAGCAGAGCTGTCAAGCTTTTTGTAAGACATTGTTGTCACGCTCTAATTTTCCGTGTGGCATTTTACAGCCTTCCCAATTTGGTTGTCAAATGAGTTTTTTATGAAGTGTGATATTGTATTAAAATATTAATTTAGTATGTCCCTGTCCCTAGTGAGGTAGCAGTAGACATTTTAGACCATTCCCATTGAATGTTTTTGGAAGATAAGCTGGATGTCCATGCAATTTTTTTTTTTTTAAGCTGAATAGGGATGCTTATTCTCAGCAGGTAAAATTTAAGACTTTGGAATTGTAAAGTCTCTGATAAGACTTTTGCAGTTTCTCCTCTGTAGTATAACTCTAAAGAAGACCAGCTGTTATGACTTCCCTGTGTGGTCACAGAATAAAGAAATACTACAGATACATAACTTCGAGATGTAATCTTGTTTTCCCAACTCCTTCCAACATTCCTTTCAAGTTCAGTAGGTGCTTATTCGAACACTGAACTTTGTTGGATCAGTTCTTTCATTGTATGCCACAAAAAGATCCAGTCAAAGGTCATTTTTTATTCTGTTTGATGCTGGATCCTCAAGAAGGAAAATAAACAGACTGCCAGACAAAAGAGAAAAATTATCCTGTGGTGAGGTGACTAAATTCCAGATGATTCTTGGAAAATCTCCAACCTGATTTAGGTCAAAGAGCTTCTCAGAAGCTCTTTTAAACAGTCCTCCTTTTCTGCTGTCCACTGCTCTTGTCTTTGTGAAAATTAATTATAGTTTTATTCACTTGCTTGTGATGCTTAATACGCAGAGAATCCCCCTGAGCGTGCATTTGTAGAAACTACCCATTGAAAATCAAAGAAAATTTTGCCATTTCTTTCCATGGGAGCAGAATTTCACCCCAGTGTATTTTTAGTTTGCATGAGACCTGTGGACCTGTGGAAAATACCAGCTGTACTGGATGGGAAGGTGTTTCAGAAGGATTTACCTTTCTTTTTGACAGTGTTGCCCTGTCCTTACTAGACAATTTGCTTTTATATCAACTGTCCTTTGAGCTGGAGCTGATTTTTCTCATTTTTGTTATCTGATCACTTTTTGGAAGCTTCAGTTTATTTAACGTGCCATTTATCAAGGTTGTGACTGTTTTAAAATTCTGATCCTCAGTATTAAACAGAATTATCTGCAGCTAATTACGTGGTAAGGCTTTAACTCCACTGAGACATTTTCTAATGTCAAGATAAATTTTTGACAGCGCGGTTTTATGGTTTAATGATGTTACCATAACCTTGAGATAAAATCAGTCCTTGCTTTTTATTCTTCAGCTTTTACTTACATGTGTGAGGAGGTGGCCTAGAGTCCTTGGAGGCATTTAATGGATGTGGGATAAAGAATTAAATTTTTTATGTACATTTATGGTTCTTTTTATACTAGCAGACAGAACCATATGAAGCACTTTAAGATGCTGAATAAACTCTATACCTACCATGTTGACTGTGAAACTGTGAGTGACTCCACTGACGGGAATCAGGCCTACGATGACTTCTTTTAGACCAAATGTAGGCTTGGTGTTTTACATAGAACTACAACTACTCATACTGTGTCAGAATTGACTTTTTGAGCATTTTGAAACAGTTTGAAAATTTCTTTTCCAGTTAATGGGGAATAAGAGATTCTGATGTTTGATAGCATGATAGCCATTTTAAAGGTCTCCTAATTTCAGATCCTCACATTTATAAGAGTAGTAAGATATATGCCACCTCTGTCATCAACTAGCATTAAGATAAAATCCAGTGAGTTAATGAACTGTTACAAGCAGACTTCTAGGGCAGTTTAGTAAACGTAAAAAAGAATTTTGTTGGAAAGAAGTATTCTGGAGGATGTTTTGATGAAACTGTTGATAAACTTTTTGGGAAAGGATGCTGGATTGAAAATTTTAGGGAATCCCATAGAGCAGAGATGATACTTACCTCCTGAAATAGCAGCCTTTGTAATTTTTCTCTTGTGCAAAATTTCACTTCTGGACAGTATTTTAACCACTCGTGGAGTGATAGGGACTAGACAAAGAATTTTTGGCTTTCTTAAATTTTCAATCTTTCCTGAAGTTCCAATCTTGACTCCTTTTAATTATGAACAGATTCTACTTTGAAAGTAGGTACGCTGCTTTCTTTCAGTTCACTGGAGAGGTCACACACCCGTATATGTGGGAAGTGAGTAGTCCTCTTTATGCAGGTGGTGGATGTGCTGCTTACCACCTTCTTCTCAGGTGCTGTTCTACTCTTTCCTTTTCAGGTCAGTTTAGAATTGATGCAGATCAAAGAGTAAAAACAGGTCTGAGTGACTGTGGAGCTGTAAGTCTAGGATAGTACAAGAAGAGGTATCTGTATGTATTAGAAACATGTGTGTGACTTTTATGTCACATTAATTTCTTTTTGTCTCACTTTTTTGAGGTTTGTGAAATTGACATTAGAGTGAAGAAGAGATGCAAGTTTGATGCTGTAGGCCAGCCTCTGTGCCCACAAAAAGTTTTAACCAAAAGACCAATTGTCCGTTTAGGCTGTTGGTGTAGTTGGTTTTGTTTTTAACTTAAGAAGAAGTAAGGAGGCTGTATAAAGCGCAGAGCTACATCCCTCAAGAGGCAAAGTTTCCTAGCCTCTTTAAAATCCTTTGTTCATTTCTCCTATCAAAATTTAGATATATTTCACTTGTTCTTCTAACTCTTCTGTACTTTTTATTCCACTCAATGCTTTGAAAGAATTTCTTTTCAACATAAAAGGTATTAGTACCGATTAAAAAGAAATCTCACTGTTAAAAGGGTTTTGGTGTGTATCTACACAGGCAGAAGAGAACTAGGAGTTGAGCAGTGTCACTTGGCCTTTGTAAAGCCTGAATACTAAATTATGGTAATTTATTTGTATGTTGTTTCATGTGCAAGCTGAAGGAGATACTTAATGATATGACTGATAAAGTATATTTGATCTTCACATTGCTCCTTCAGATCTTACAGGCATCAGAGAGCATGTGTTCTCTGAGAAGAGTTTGGAATACAAGATATATCTGCCTGGTCAAGATATCCTTCAGTAATGCTTTCAGTAGGTTACTCTTAGGATTCACTGGTTAACTTAATAATTCCTGGAATCAGGGAAATTAAAATTGATTCATATCAAGAAAGTCAAAAGAAATATTAGGATAAAGTTATGAACAGGTTAAGAGTTGTTAAAGACATACAGGTGAAGGTTGCTTTTTGGTTCTAGGCTTGCTAATCTAATTAACTCTGGATGCACTTGTTCAGTTTCCCTGTGATTGGGATGCTGTGAAGTTTTTTCCTTGAGACAGGAAGAAAAAGCAAATGCATGTTTAATCCATCATTGTTCTTTGTGTAATTCAAAGCTAACGTACATTGCTACCCTGTCTCATGGTAAATTGAAGACCATTACTGCCAAATTTATTTTTAGTCATGGCCCAGGAAACTATTTTGCAAAAACCTTTTAATTTTGATAGTTCTTTTTTATTATAAATGTCAAAGTCTTGTAATTTCCAGGAATTATTACACCTGAAACAACATTCCTTAAGATTAGGAGCTCAGCCTCCATTTGTTAATCTTCTTGAATCTTTTTTTAATTTTAGAGTTTTAGGAATATGTTCCTGCTCATCAAACTGTATCAGAACATTTTGTCTGACTATTGCCATCTTTAAGTCTACTGCATGAGATTTGTGATTATCTTTTTACCTGTAGAGCTTTTGATTTAGTATTTCTGTTGATAAAGTTTTGTTTGGTGGGAATATGGACGTGGTGTGTCCTCTCGCCTGTACTCTGTATGTGGTTTAAAGCTATTGAAAGCTTCACACTTACAGCTGTGAAGAACTGACTTGCAATCGTTAGAAATATTGTGTTCAGTTACTGCCAAAATAATTTCAGAATTTTTCTGCACTTCTGTTCCAGTCTATTCCACAGGAACATAACAGAAGTCATTCTGATAGACCTTCATAGTTGTACTGAGAAAACATGAATGATCGCTTGCCTAACATGTATTGTTGATTCTGAGTTGCTATCTTATCTAGCAAGAGGGTAATAAACTAAGATCAGCCTCTGCAGTACGCAAACCCAAAGGAAATGGGAAAAGCTAAATGTATTAGGAGAAAACTAAGCACTAGTTTGTGCAGCATAGAAAACAGCCAGAATTTATTTGAATGTTGTATTTTATTGTTTACATTCTTGAACTTCAGCATTTTAAGATCCTTTTTTGATGTGATCCAGTAACTGAGACAGAAAGGTTCAGGTGCTTGCACATGCTTCTTGACAAAACGGCTCCCTTGGATTTGTTAGACAGCCTTGCAGAAGCGTGGATGAACTGGTGTCACCTAATGAGCAGAGCTGTTTGACAGCTGGACTTGAGAACAGTACTAGAAAAAGTGCATGATGCAGGCTAATCTGTGTCATAACTTCATTCTGGGTCTTAGCTCTTTTGAGGAAGGATGATTTTTTGTAAGGACAAGGAGGTGTAAAAAAGTAAGGAGATGGTGTTTTAACAAGGAAAGGCGAGGAAAGTCTTGGGGCTATTTAATAATTCATTTCCTTGGTCTATGATTACAGGGTTTTCAGCCTGGTATCCCTTGTTTCCCCTTCAGTTCTGCTGCTCTTGAAAGCATAGAAGTATGTAGAAAATCCAAAGTTTGCCTTATTTTTAATTTACCTCTACCTGTGATTTCAGCATGTCTGTTAAATGGCGATAATGCTTTTCACTTGTGTAGTGCTTCCAATAAGCCTCAAGAAGAACCTAAATAAGATTTAGCAACAATTCTTTATAGTTTTCTTGTTTACCAGACAAGTATTTATAAGAAAATTAAGGCTACTAGAAAGTGTTCCTTATAGCTGCCTTTTCATAAGAGTTCTGTAGGGCAGTCAGAACCAAACCACATCTGTCCTACCACACAGTGTAGCAGTCACAGTCTGCTGATTGTTTCTACAGTGGAACAATGAGCAAGTATAAAGACGATTAGAATACAAACAGTTGTTTTTAAGAGCCTACATCTTAAGTTGTATCTTTTAAATTTTGCAGAAATAGTTCTATACTGCTGCTGGGATTAGCATTACATTTCTCATGATGTTTGGTTAGCTCAATGTTGTTTCTTGAAGTCAAGACTGCAGAGGAAGTGGCAACCACTGTGAATCAGCTTTGGAAACAATGGTGTAAATAGAAATTAGGGAAAAATTAAACATTTTAATAAAATGGTAAGAAATATTGCAGCAGTACTCTAGAATAAGGGTGATAAACAGTCTGATAAGACTCCTCTCACTTTAGTTCACCAAAGGAAAGTTGAGTCACCACAGGAAGTTTGTCTAGGGTGATTTTTCAGGTTTAGTGACTTTCTGTTATTTCCCCATTGAATTATAATTTAGGGAGACAATTTTCCATAGCAATTATCTTAATTTTCAGTCACAGTAGTTACCTTGACGAGCAAAAGGATATTATACCAGACCGTGAAACAAGGCTTCAACCATTCTATCTGATTTTAAACTACAGTTCATGATCACAATTGAAATATAAGCTTATGCTAACAGAGCTCATTGCAGTGAAAGTAAGACTGTAGGACCTCAATGCTTCAAATTGAACTTATGGTATAATTGTGGTCCGCTCAGTTGTATGTACCATCTGTTTTAGAAACTGCCTGTAGTATAACAAGCACCAGATGTAGAAAATGAGGTAGAAGAGTTTAAAAGCAAGGATATATTACAAGGAGTGGTTGGGTAGAATTTGTAATAATTTGGTTTTATGTGGTGGGAAAGAAAGCTTTGTTTCTTGAAGGGTGGAGGGAAGTGAATAGACTCATTTTTAAGGAAGTTAATTCAGCACAGATTGAAAAGCATAAACTGATAGAAAAGTTACTGACTGGAGTGGGGCCAGCATGGGGATGTGTGTGTGAGAGGAATGTTGTATACTTCTTGTTCACTTGACACCTTTTCTATCATGCTAAGTTGAAAGTAATAAGATGGCAGAGAACAATTTAAAGAAATAAAGGGCACAGTAGTGTAGGCTATTTTGCAACAGGTTGGGGGTTTTTGAAGGGTTTTTTTGGGGGTTTTTTAAGTGTTTTTTGGTTTTGGTTTTTTTTTTGTTTTTGTTTTTTAGTGTAGAACTGAAAAGGACCCAGGTGGCCAGGTGCTTAATTACTATTAGTTTGCCTAATTCTGCTCAGAGCATATCCACAAAGCACACTGTTTAAAAAGCCAATGGTCTCTGACATGTGATATACATCAGTCTGTTTTCTGACACCGTTATGGAAGTGAACTGGAAGCAGTAATGATAAAAAGCTTTAGTGGTTGTAGCAATTGGAGTACATGCAAAAAACTGTGTGGGGTGAGGCACCTTTTATGTTTAGGAAAAGCCAGCATGAAACAAGGTCATGGAGATGTTTAGTAAAGATCTGAGTAGTAAATGAAAACCATTTACATCCTCTATCAGCAATTTTAAAAGCTTCTAATTGAGGAGGATAAGCCTAATAACTGCTTGTAAAGCTGTTGGCGGCAAAGTGTTCTATCCTTGTCTTTAGGATGACCTGCAGTGGGGTTGCTTAAAGCATTTTTTGTTTGTTTGTTTTGGCTGTGGCAGAGCTAGAATTTTGTGTGGAAGGATTATTAATCAGCTCTGAGACTTGTTCAACATGTTTAACAGATGAAAAGGCAAAAAACTTTTTTTTCTGCCAGAATGACATTGTAGTAGATTGATAGTTGGTTGAATAATACCACGCTCTTGGAATATGGGATGCTCCTGGAATATAGGATGGGGAACCATGTATTTGTGGTGCTGTTGTTGACTTGCTATATTCTGAGCTGCTTCAGCTGCTCTCTGAAAATGAGGATAACATCTGTCTAAGGTATGCTATAGAGCTAAATAGTTACAGTTTTAGTATCAATTGAGCGTGCAAGTTCTGTCTCATGTAGGCATTTCAGTGGGTGTCAATTAAATGATACCTACCTATATGAAATTTAGTCCTCAAAAGTGTGTTCTCTCCCTACTCCCCAATATTTCAGTATATCTTTTTGCTTGAACTGTAATTGTGGTGTGTCATGTTCTATTTCATTAAAACTACTCCTAAGTTTGTTGTAGAAATAAGATGGAGAAAGAAACAATTAGACCATGATACTGGTTCAGTATCATAATCTAATTGATCCTGTATTTTAGTATGGATGAGCAGCTGTCACAACGTGGTTATAGCACCGATGCACTATTGGTTGGCGTGAGATCCCTTAGCTTTTGCCATAGCAACCCGAATCTGACAAAGGCTGTCTCAAATAGTTTCATGATGGTACATGACAGTGCTTATGGATATTCTGTGACAGTGGTTGGCAGCAGATCATGCAAGCAAGGTGCAAGAACTCTACCATTGACAGCCAGGATGATTTGTCATAGCTTTCTTGCTTGCCTCTCCCTACACACCTACACTGGAAGTTCCCATGCTGTCCTCAGGTAAGTTAGATGTCGATTGACTGGCAGAGGCAGATCCAGAAATATTTCCTTTAGGAAATAATTTAATTTACCTTAGTGATTTAATTTTTTTTCATCCCTCATTCTTCCTGATTATGTAAATATTGACGAGACTTTTTTCATGCCTGTAATCACCAATAAATTGTATTTCTTCTTACAGATCCTGTGAAACCTTCTATGCTGGTTATGGGCTTTTTGAAATTTTAAATTTGTTCATTCAAATGTGTCCCTAATGTCATAGATACTGCAGATAATGGATTTGAACTTATCTCCCTTCTGAATTTAAAGTAATTGTGGGCTCTTAATAAAGTTTTTATAATCACTTTTGGAAATCTGGCAGTATTTTTCTAGTTTAAAATAGAAATCTGCAGTATTAAAGCTTTCTTCCTTCTCCCATTCCACAAGAATATTCTTCAGTCTATCAACAAACCTTGTGCTTTGCCTGTACTCACAAATATAAAATTAATCTTCTTTCTTCTTTGATTACCATCAAGGCCAACGTTTCATTCAACTTTCAGAGGAAAGTGCATTAGACACCCACTCTTTGATGAGTATTTTTATGCATCACACAGTCATTGAAGTCAGAGTTATCCACACTCATCATATAAATAGATAGGATGTGGTGACGTGTTGCTACTAGTCAAGATAGAAATGGTGACATGCTAACCTACTGCTTTGTCAAAATTCATTCAGTGTTTTGGGTGAAAATTACTTTGCCTGTTTGGGCCTCTAGTCTGGGAAGATAGTAAAGAAGGGTGCGCATCAATGTTTTCTGCTATGCAGTAATTATGTAGACTAAGTAATGCTGACATGTTTCTCATTCTGTAGTAATTTCAGGCTTTAAGCTTGTTCTCAAATTAAAAAATCTGTATTTAAAACAGCAGCTTGCACGGTGTGCATTTGTACTGTCTGGTTTTCTGAAAGAGTCATGTTTGCTTTTATACTTTACGAGTATGAGTAAAATTCCATGAGCTGGCTGATAGTGAGAAAAGCTGTTGCAACAGCATAGAATTGCTTATTTTGCTTTTAAACTTCCAACTTTTTTTTAGTATTTTTGTGTGTTTGGGTTTTTTTTTTTTTTTAACCTGAGACAATATCTGTCATCCCGGTGATAATTTAAATGGCATAAGTCTGAACCAAGCATCTCTCTAAATGAGAGATTTCATTTGCCTAGGTTTTATATTTAACATTGCATGTATTGACTATTTTTTTTGCATATTAAAAAGCGAAGTATAGTCTATAGTTTCATAAAAACTGGTAGCTGAAGAAGCAGCTTGTGAGAATATAATGATTGTGTTGGAATTTTCCTAGTGGATTTGGACCAATGACAGATACAAGTCCAACGTAATTTGCTGCCTTAATTATACAAGATCATTATGTTTCTCATTCCATAGCAAATTCTTTTATTAAACTATCCTTTTAGACATGTCAGACAGTCAGATTGTAATTTTTAATGTAAGGTCCAGTTCATTTGATTGGAAAGCCATAGTTCTGAAAAGCCCCAGTGCTAAAGCTCAGTGCAGTACTTCACTAGTTTGCCCCCATTCTGTCAGTTTACTCAGGACCAAAATTTGTACAATTGCCTAGTTGATGTACCTAGGCTGACTCCAGAGCTGAGTGATGGCAGGAATGACCAAGATGAGAATTCAGCTCGTTGTCTTAACATCCTTGTACCTGTCAGTTAAATCAGGAATAAGTGCATTTAACCATCTCCTATAAAAAGAATATATTGAAATGAATTAACAGTGGCTGCTGAGAATCACAGCAAGATTTGTACTATCATCTTCAGCATGACTGAACCACAAAGATTAAAAAAAAATAGGAGCAATTTGGGTTAATTTTGTTAACTGTGGTTTTTGAAAAATATAATTTCCTGGTTAATTTAAACAGTTACCTAAAAAGCCTCTTGACTTAATGAAGATGTTAATGGCTATGCTTCCTATATGTTATTGAACGATCTTTGCAATATCTTGTCATGGCAGAAACTAGAGAATATAAGAACCTGTAAACAAAAGGTAACAGCAGGATGTTGTACAATATTAATGGTTCTTATTTGCAAGCTTACATCTTCTTGGAAGCAGCTGAATTTAGGTAGAGTTTTGATGTCTCACAGTGGCCCTGGGTGTTGCAGGTGGTATCAGTAGATAATAAATCATGGTGCATGCTCTTGGGTCAAGGCTAAAAGCAAATCTGTATCTGGCTACAAGACCTGAGAGATAGCAAATCTCCATAACCACACAAATTGTGTAAATACAGAAAAACACTGCCAAATAAATACAGATGTGTCTGGTAGCTTTGTATTCTGGAAGAAACTGTGATCCATTGGTACAGATCTGCTGGGAAAGTGAAGTGAAAGAGCTGGAATATCCACAGCAGCAAGACATTTTTGACCATGAAGTAGCCTATTGTTTGGGAGAAGAGTAAGCATACACACATCTGCCTTCCAAGCATGGTGCTGCATTTCTTTGAAGTTTTTATCTTCAAATCAAGGAATTGCACTAAAGACAACGGAATAAATAAAACTGATGCTGGCAAACCTATCCGTGATATAAGCAAACTGACCAGCCCAGTTTAGTAGATCCAAAATTGTATGATTTCTAGTAACTCTTTTTACAACTATCTAAGTGTTTTATATTCACAAGAAATTAAATTTGCAAATTTAATTTTCTGATTGTTCAATTTCTAGATGAGATGGATGAGAGAAATATGAAGGCTCATAAGAAAGGTGCAGAAAGAGAAAAACAAGCCTGCTTAAGCAGGAACATGTTGTTTTCCAGTTAAGTCTGAGACAACATTTGAGCACCATTGTTTTTTGCTGGAGCTTCTCTTGGTGTTTTTTGTGATGAGCATACAGATATTTGTAGGAATTTAAGTGAATGTGCTTAAGTGTGAGAAATGGAGGTGATGAGAGGCTGGTGAGTTCCTACTCATTTGTGTAGTTCATCATATTCTGTATTAATTATTTTGCTAATGTTAACCTGTACACATAAGAAGAAGTGGGAAGTTATGAATATATGTCACTGTATGGTTTTAATCACGCTGTCTTGCTGATACCCTCTTGACTGGAGTTCTGTTGTCAGTGAGCAATTTGAGGATATTTCTCTGGACTCCATTTTTGCATTGCTGTGATGAAGGGGAGAAATGGTGCGTAGGCAGAAATAAGATGAAGCTTGTTGCATCCAGCTTGTTGGATCAAACAAGCATATAATAACAACAGTAGTTTGTATTTATCTGCTGCCTTCTCCTGAACTGTTTTACTCCAGAGTTCTCACAGTCAGCTTTCCAAGATGTGAAGGTAGGAGTGTGTTACATGCTGTCATTCAGTGGCAATTGATGTTTAGTTGAACTAGGATTAAGTAGGGAATGCTTGATTGTCTGATGATAATTCTGTAATTAGTGTTCTTAGTGATTAGAAGTCTCATTGGGTCTCGTGATATGATTTATTTTCATGTAGCAATATGAATTAAGGTATGTATCTGCAGCTTGGCAAGTTTTCTCCTGGTGTCTCATCTTTCCAGTGGGTAGGTGTCTTACATCTTCTGCCGTTTGCTCTTCTCTCAGTAACACCGATTTTATAACTGAGTCTAAATGGAAAGAAAACCAACAGATTTTTATATACAGAATGCCTGAAAGATTTTTAAGTCTGAAAGATGATTTTGCATGGTGATGGTGATCTACTGCTCTGGTCCAGATTGCAGATCTGTACTGGGGTCGTGTGCCCAAGCATATATGTGCTGTTTGACTTGGGTATCCATTCTGACCCTGTGACCTTGTGTTCAACCTTACGTGTTGTGATTCTAGTAGCTTGAGAGTCCCCTCATTGATTTAATGAGATTTGGGACAAGATCTGAATGTACTCATTGCTTCTTAAGAGCAAACAGGGAACAAAACTTGAATTTTTCCCACACTGATTAGTTGCCAGAAGCTGCCTGCATTCGCTCTCATGTCATCCTGTCTTGCTAAGTCAATCTGCCTCCACATATCTGCCTTAACTCTTCTGTGTTCTGAGAGATATTTGAATTATGTTCAGCAAAATGTATGTTCAATGTGAAATGTGCACCATGGAATGATAACACTAGCTGTGTTGCACATGCTTTTTTGCAATAGGTTAGGAAGAATTAATGAGCACTGCTATTATTAAAATGTTACTAATTAGTATTGTACTGTAGTCATATGCTGTAAAAAGTCTTGAATAATCTGTTCAATAAGATGTTTCACATATGTAACAGACATATGTTGTTATGCAAAAGAAAGGTAGCTGAAATCGGGATTGCCTGGAGTTTTACTTGATGTAGATGTATTTTCTAGGGAAAGTGATACTGTAGTCTTATAGATCACACAAGACTTCTGTACATGTAGGTTCTACAGAAGGGAATGTGTGAGTCTATGATCTTTGAATCCCCAAGAGTAGACCTCTAATGAAGCTTGACTTTATGCCAGAACACTCTGAAATGAGTTTGAAAATATTATTGATGTGTTTGTTATAAGTTAAGGCATGCAGCATCGTAAAGGAATGCTAGAGTACTTTGGAAGTTAGGATGAAAACTACTTTAGAAATACTTCCCATGAAAACACTCTTGCTCTTTGATGCTTCCATATGGCTGTGACAAATGTTTCTGCTCCTTTATTTAAACTGGCAAGGGAACCTGTAATTAAAGTATAGAAAGAGGCACTGGAAAAAAAAATCATGTCTTTGAGAATTCAGCTGGATTTCCTAGCTATAGGGATATTTTTATTTGTAGAAAAGTAAGACATGCTTGGAAATGCAGAAGGCTGCTTTGATGCTCTCTTGAGACATCTGTCCTTGATTAGCTGCTTGAACCAGTGATGTTGTGTGTTTATGCCTTGTTGCCAGGGAAGACATCATTGATAGCTTCTTTTGAGAAAGGAAAAGCAGCAGATGAAAATGTACTCATTTGCTGCTTAATTCTGAGGTTGAAACATTCCCCAAATTAACTCTTGCACATTTCATTTTTTGAGGGCTTTGTGGTTCTGTGACTGAATACTTGGGAAATAAGTTTGAAGACTTTAATGCAAAAGCATAAGGGATAGAAAATACACTTTTAATTAAAAATGTTGAGCTGGGGTTCATCCATTCACAACTATCATGTGATTTAAAAGACACCCTGTAAACAGCATTTGATTATGCAGTTATTTGTATTAATGGACTTCAGCCAGGAAAACTTACTTCAGATGTATTACTAATAGTTGGCAAGTTAAAAGAAGCGATCACATTTTATATCTTCCAACGTGAGACAAATTCCTTGTCTGATGTCTAGTAGTTTAAGCTTCAACAGCTGCTGCAAACAGCCTACCTGTCTAACCTAAACAGTTTTTTGATTGCAATAAAAGACTTTGAATAAAATTGTTTTAATAAATGAGTGCTTTTGGGAATTTCTGAAACTCCCTTAATTATAAGGAACTGTCAGTGTCTAGACTGAAAAAGATTGTAAGATTTAAATACAAAAAAGAATCTTTATTTTCCGCTTATTTCCAAGCAAATGGAGAATTGATGTTTTAATAAGTCAGTGACAGCAAAATAAATAATTAAGTTTTTTGAAGTAATTTTTATAGTTTTCCAGCAGTTGTGTCTTATACACATGTAGAGACAAGGCTAGGATAACAATACTGAGATTCTTTGAGTGGTGTGTTTATTACAGAGGAATTCCTAAGGACTTTAAATCAATGTTGGTTTTTTTCCTGGCTGAAATGCACCATCTTCTTCACAGAAAAGAAAGAGAGGCATTGTGATACTTAAAACTTCATAAACAGCTTTAGTATTGTTGTTCTTTTAGGAAAAATCTGTCTTTCTCTTTGGATCTAAATGACTTTCTCATTAGTGTGTCCAAATGAGCCTGGTAATGCCACACTTGCAGGACTGCATCCTGTGGAAATTGCTGGCTGCGGGAAAGCACTGTTGCAAGCGGAACAGGTCTGTAGGCAGGGGTATCACCTACAGGCTAGGAAGGTTTGAAGAGGGCAGAAGAGGCGATCCAAAGGTTATTTGAGCATGGATTTTTTTATATGATGCAAAATAAAATAAGGAAGACATTTCACCACAGTGTTTATTTTCTCATCTTGCAGTGTTACTGGATTAACAGATAATCTGTAGTGTAAATAATGCTACTCTATGTGTGTTAAGAAACCAGTACACAGAGATAAAACAAGAATATAAGAAATAACCAATTTATTTTAACCATTATTTGCTATCAGCCTGCTGCTTTTGTGAAGACAGTAGTTATATTCAGACATGAAATTTTCAGCAAAATCTCTCATGAATTTTATGGTTGCAGTGGAGTTATTTCTGCCCTTTTAAAAGTATGTTGTTACAGAAGTGACATAAGACTTAATGGGACTCTTCTTTCTTATAATTTAAAAAGTATGATTGCCTTTGGTGGAAGCTAAGCTAGAAGACAGGAAATGCTGATCATGTGTTGCATGATGTAGGATTGAATTGCTCATGCTTTTATTCTTTTTGGAATTCAGCATTTATCTGAAATTTCCTTTTTTTTAGCATTAGAAAACACAGGGAAGAATAATGTTGATGCATCTTTATTAGAACTGGTATTTCTGTGTAGGCTCAGCTTTGCTGGGAAAACTAGTTGTGACTGCTGGGTAATTACAGGGTTGGGATTGCCCTTGGAAAGCCAGATGCAGTAGGTTACCGTACGTGAATTAAAAGCTGGCAGACTTTTTGGCTTTCTTTAAAGGGATGTTGTTCTTGATAGTGACTTTTTCTATTTTGACTAAACACAACCCATTTTGATAGATTAGTTTTCAAACTCATTTATCTTTCTTAAAAAGGGGCTACATCAGGCTTTTGCAGGCCAATTTGGACTGTTTGGAATAACATGACTGGTGTTTAAATGTGGTATTCAGAAACTGCTTTGTTAACAGAGGCTCTATTTGTTCCTGGTCTCTTACTAAACAGTTTGAAAAGGGTAGAACTAGTTCACATCAAAGCTCTGGTTTGTCTAACAGCCTGTTAACATCAAATAAATGAAGCTGAACTAGGTCGGTATGTTGTGATCTAATCATATTAATGCAATGATTTTCTTTTTTAAAAATACTATTATAATTTAAAAGATTGGTGTTTCCTGAACCTCGAACCTGAAAAAATAAGCTCTTGTGTGTTTCACTCAACCCTTTTTTTTTTCTTTCTGCTTAAATACAGAAAATAGTAATGGTTCTTAAGGTGAGAGTAGAAAACCAATAAACTGCTTGACATGCCTAGAGAAAAGAAGCAAGAAAGGCAGAAGTAAGGGGTTGGGTGGCCTTTTCCTATTCTCCCAATTAGGTTCAGATAGGGAGATATCAGATCAATGAGAAAAGGGGCCAGAGTTCCAGTTCCAGTTGCATTTTATGTAGCATTTCACAGTAAACAAATTTTGGATCTTATGGCAAGTGGTTTTAATGAAGCCTTTTAAAAAAGGAGTAAAACACCTAGTGTTTTAAATTTGGAGATTTTCCCTGGTTTTGTTGCTATACCAAACAGACCAAGAGATTGATGAGATTCTGAAGTGCTGTAGAACATTTTTACTAACTTAAAAATATTTTGGATTGGCATGGTACAGTATAAATGGCAACTCATTCTTGTGGCTGAACCCTGATCCTCACTTTCCCTGTTGTGGATAAAAAGGTACAGGAAAAGGGGAGTAAAAAGAGTGTAAAAGGACAAGTAAAGGGTTTCATTTCGTGACATTTATTTATTTTTGGTCCATATGCATCGGATCCAAGATGCTGGGCAGCTACAGACAAGTTACGAGTTGGCAGGTTTGCCTTTACAGCTGTTACCTTGGACTATGGAATAGTGTCCCTCATCAGTGGTACCATCTGGCTGCTCTGACATGATATTTCTACTTCATCAGTCTTTGGTAAGTTGGGGGGAGCTGTGGGAGCCGTTTCATCCTGTGTTTCTAATGCTGTGTTGCTGTAGTGCCGTTAAGTGTAAGAAGTCGGAGATCAAAAGGTAAGGCCTGAGGGGAGAAGATAACATCAGATTTGTCATGTCTTAGACTGGTGTGACTGCTGGTCTGCTGATTTGAAAAAAAAGTCACTGTCAGTTTTAAAATGAATACAGACTTTGGCTCAAGAAATTCCTAAGGCAGAGGTTGGTGGGTACTGGGATGGATATATTGGTGGAAAGATCCCTCTCTCTCTGTGTATTTACTACCCCTTTTCACAAAGAATCTGGTGTGGGCTGGTCAGAAACATGTTACTGTGCTTGCACATCTACATTTGTTTAGACCTGGAATAGCTGTCCTTAAATGACGATTTATTAATCCTGTCTATCAAAAGTAACCTTATGATCTGTGAGCCTACCTCTGGAATTCTTCATGTCAACTCACATTCATAAGAATAAGAATTAAAACTCCCTAACAGAGTAAAATGAAATCTTATGTGTTTCAAATTCATAGAAATCTTTAAAATATATCACATTAATAAACAGGATGGATATGAAATAGTGTATGAAATTGTAGGAATCACTGTAAATCTTTATCCTTAAAACACACACTGCTCAATTTTGTATGTTCATATGCTCTCTCCATACCCTGTGAAAATCATTTAAATGGTGTAAATTCAGGTAGCATTTCTGATTTCAGTGGAGAGCATTGGGAACTGCAACTCTATACTTCTTTCTAGAAACAAAGCATAATGGTCGCTAGCAAGGGGGCAGCTGATTGATAACATGGATTTTATGGTCAATAGGTGGAAATGATCTGCATTTGATTTTTATGTGGGGAAGTGAACAAATAAATTATTTTTGTCCTTTCACAGGAATCATGTACATGCCTGCTACATTTAAGCAGGTCTTTAGATGAGAATATAGAGCTGTTGGCTAAAATATTAGCAGTTATTGTTATATTTATAAACACGTGAATAATAGATAACACCAGTCTGTATCTTTGCTGTTCTTTTTTAGTGTGTTTAATCTAAAAAATGTGCTGCAGGAATTTGTTTGTTTGGTTTTGTTTTGGTTATTTTTAATATTCGCTTTATTTTAATGTGACAGTATCTTTTTCTCACCATAAAGATGATGTTCAAGCAGTATTTAAAAAGAAAAGGTTCAGCATACATCAGTTATTTTCCACTTTGTCCTGATGATAATGTCACTGTCAAGTACAAAATATTCTCAATAAAAGCAATATATGGGTAGAAATTAAAGCTCACCAAATCAGTCTTAACTGATTTAGTCTGTAGAAAAGGTGGCACAGGGGAGACCTGAGCGGCATGTTGGTCTCTTCCAAGTAACGAGTGGTGGGACAAGAGGAAACAGCCTCAAATTATGTAAAGGGAAGGTTAGGTTGGATATTAAGAATATTTTTTTTCATGGAAAGAGTTGTCAAGCAAGGCTGCCCAGGGAAGTGCTGGAGTCACCATCCCTGGAGGTGTTTAAACGGTGTGTAAATGTGGCACTTAGGGATGTGGTTTAGTGGTGGACTTGACAGTATGAAATTTATGGTTGGACTTGATTTTAAATGTCTTTTCCAGTCTAAATGATTCTGGGATTCTATGACTTTCTGGAAAATAGATCCTTGCTTAACTAATGATAGGGTTTTATTGATGGATTAGCATGTTTGGTGGAGAAAGATAATATTGCTATTAAACCAAGTTTTCCCTTTTTGGTCATGTAAATTAACAAAAAAGTAGATCACATGCTAACTAAAAGCCTTGCAGAATTTTAGAGTTATCATAGCATTCATTGAAAATGAGGATATTCCCTGTACATATTTTTCTGATGTCTGACTCACGGGGTAGATTCTAGACCTTGTGCTATTCAATACTTTAGTTAGAGTCTTTGAAAGCAGTGTTGACTTTATACATTTGCCCAAGCACTAACAAAAGACTAGGCTAAACTACAGCTCTTTGGTAAGACATTGGGATGAACCCAAACTTTTTATTTTGATGCAGACAATATTTATTCCATTGTGTTGTTACCCTGTGAATTGTATCTTCACTTGGCTAGAACCACATATTCTTGCTGTAAGAGAAATTGTTTATGGGCTTAGAGTGTCAAACAGGGATTTTTAAAGAGTCAGGACTAAAGTCTTTATTATTCTGTTTCTGTGGTGAAAGAGAGCTGATATATTTTCATTTATTTAAAAGTTGAAGAAAACAAAAGGAATTATTTAGACCAGTCAGTGTGTAGAAAACATTGTCTTCTGTTTTAAAAGCTTGTATGGCAGACAGTATTTTTCTCCCTCCATCCAACAGATTACCACAGTAGCATATCTTACTACAGTTGAGTGTTTTCATTATGCTTAGACGACCTTTCATGTGACTTTATTTGTGTTTGACAATGCTTTTGTTACTTTTCTCTATGAAAAGGACATAGAGGTCAGAAGCTATATACTACTCACTCTGAAGCTGAAGTTTTAACTTACTAGCTTCTTCAGAAAGATTTGGGAATGTTGTGCTCTCTTGACAATTCTTTACCAAAATGTCACTTGTGCCATAGCAGAAGCAGCTGGGACAGCTCCTTCTTAAGCTGTTCTCCACACACTCCTTAAGCTGCTCTCCACATACTCCTTAAGCTATTCTCCAGGATTTAAAGATTTTAGTTTAGGTACTGGTGTGAGGAGTGGCTACTGATGAGAAGCAAAGGTGGGATGTTTGTGTGTGTAGTTCTGTCTGGCTTTTTCCTCATCATGGCACGTATGCCTAGGGAAAGAGCAGGGAGATAGTGGACTCATACAGTGGAGAATTGCAAACAGGCATTTCTGTGGGGTTTATAGTCATAGAAATACTATGGATGGTCTTGATCTAGACATTGGTTTTACAATGACACAAACATTTTAATAATAAGATTTTCCCCTATGCACAGTTTCATTGTACCCCTTCAGATAGGACTGGCTTGTTAGTTACTTGCATAACTAGATAAAGATGTTGTCTCTACAATGTTTTATTTGGAATGAAGTCAAATGTTCACTTCCAGTAAGTGAAAACAGCTAAAACGCTTCAAAATATTTAAGTAACTTATTTTCCAGTTATTGTGGTAACAATACAAATCTTGGATTTGTGCAAATGTAAGCCTTTTGTATTAGGAAGTCACAAAACTGATTGATAAATGGATATTCAATAATTATACAAAAGCTTATTTAAAACTGGCGAATCTTGGCCTCGTAGAAGGAAGTAAATATGCAGAATATCTTGGTAGACTTGAGACTGTCAGAAGGAGATACTGTATTTTTTGAACTTCTTGTATCTTCATTTTTTTGTGGCTTGCTGACAAAATTTATGCTCAGGTCATATTTGGAGATAAGTAATCTTTTGATGTTCTTCCTGATAATCAAATTGTGCAAGAGAATTCTTTGTGTTATCATAAATCTATGTCTGTGTGGTCATTTTATGCAAGTGATTTTAAAAAGTAGATTTTTGACCTGATAGAAATGGAAATGTTTCTTAGAAGTGAGAAGGAAACTTCAGTGAGGAATGTAAGAGATTATTCACTTTAAAATCTAACAGGCAAAAATTGTAGACACTTTTTGAAAAATACGCTACATCTTCACATCACATCCTGAGGAAAATCTTGACATTCTCACTGAATGATGCTTAACCAATTTTCATAATAAGCCCTGCAGCCAGTAGTCCCTCCCATGTGAGGAGAAAAAATGCAACCTTGGTCTGGTAAAGTTGGCAGGCTTTGCCTTCTGCTGAGGAGTGAGCTCTGGAATCAAGGATATTTCATAGAAAACACCTGATCATTTATGCTTTTTCTTCAAAGATTATTAAGTAGAGTGTGAGCTGGATGTTTGCTGGTAAACAAATGGTACCCTGTGTAGAGCTTTAAACAGCAACTGCCATCTGAAAAATAATATTTAGTTAGAGGCCAATCTACAAGCAAGCTGTATTATTTTGGCATTATATAGCAAAGTTAAACAGCTGTTTTCTGCACTGCCTTCAGCTTTTAGCCGGCCTCGTGTGGTCTGGCTGGATTATGTTACAGTAATCTGTTCCTGATGTGACAGTCTTTGGTAAACATAGCAATGAACATAACTGGAACTGTCTTTTCTTACATATTTCTTTATAGGAACAGAAGAGACAAAAAACTAGTGCTTACAGCTTACGACTCTCTATTTGAATGGGAGTGTCTCAAGAATTGATGAGACTCTTAGGTGTGATCTTGTATGAAAAGAAATGCAGTTTAGTTCTTCCTTGGAACAGCTGTGTACACTTTTATCACTTAATTGAAACTTAGGCTTTTTCTGGGGATTTCTCTTTAAAATTTACTTATGAGCTTTTGTAAAAGACCAACCATGTATTTACTCTGGGGAGGGGAAAGGTTTCCTTCTATCCTGTTAGAAATCTCTTTCACCAGCTCAGTAACAGGGCCAATATTCTCTGCATTGATTTCACCTGGCCACTGCTCCTACTAAGTTTGCCTTCGTAGAAGCCATGGCATTGTGTCTTGATTGCTCTACCTCAGAGCAAGGATCCATACTCTTATTACAATAATTTTGTTAGTACTGGCAAGCAAAAGTATTGAAGTAATCCCCTACTGTTCTGATTGATTTTCACAATTTTCTGGGATTAGCTCAGTTTTGCCTCAGCAGCCTTAGCCATCTGCATCTGGTCCAGCTTCTGGCTGCATTCATGCAGGGGGTCAGTAGCTCCAGTGAAAGATGTACATCTGATTCATGTGCTTCAAGACTGAAGAAATGATTGCAACACTCAGTTCTTCCACAAGTCAATCTGACAGAACAAAGGTTTAGATTATATCAGTGTAATTAAACTGTGCCTGACCAAAATTCCTTTCAAACATACCAGTTATGTCTTTTTATTGAACTGAAGAATGGCCATAAAGTCTTTGCACTGTCCTCTTGGGGAGAAGGGCTGCAATTTTCTGTAGCTAGCTCATGGGAATTTCCGAGAGCAAATACATTGACCCTCTGCTGCAAACTGTTCATATAGCAACAGCTTTTTTCTTTTATGATTTCCACTATTTAATGTTTATTTTAAAGTGTTGGTGTGCTGTATGGGTGCAGGTCAATTCAGCTTGTCCTTCTGAATCAGTGCAAATGCTCCCATGTTGGTATTCTTCCTTAAGTATGTCAGATCTCCATATGACATGACTGGTTTGGTGTGTATTATGAATGTATGTTTTGTGCATTTTTTGTGACATACTATGGAGTTTTGCTTTTTGTTTCCTAAACTACAGAGGGTAACCTCTCCCTGCCTCAGATTTTCTGGTGAAAGTGTGCTCTAATAAATTATGTTTTAGGAGGTAGGGTGTGAAGAATTCTGAGTACTTAAAATGTGGTCAGAAGTCACAAAGAAAGAGCTGAAGGACAAAAATCCTTAATATGCCGCTTTATCCTTGCTGTGAGATTTAGCCAAGTATTTCAAGTTTTGAGTTATGAAAAGGTTCTGCTGTGCTGGTCACATGCTTACTAATGGGTTTTCATGCACTGCTTGATTATAGATTATAGAGATGAAACTTGATGCTGAAAATGGGAAATACTGAGCTAGCCTTACTGCTCTGGGATACTATTTCTTTAGTCCAAGGCAGAGTAGAGTGCTGGCTGGACGTCATGTGTAGACCCAGGTATCTCAGACATTTTATGAAAGAGCAATTCCAGCTATTTCCTATCCTTTAACTACCAGTTTCAACGCTACTAATTGAGGAACTAACAGTTTGCTGTTTGTAGTCACTTAAAATGAACTTGTGAACTTCTTTAATGAAACATGAAGCTATTTAATTAAAAAACATCAAGTCAAATTATAATATTGTAGCTGTTGGAAGTATAGTCCTTACAGTTATGGATTTACAACTTGTGTAAACCATGACATTTCTGCTTAGTAGATCTTGTCACAGGAATGCTGCTTAATTTTTTTTTTATTATGTTTGAGGAAAATCCTGTAAAACAGCTTTATATAAAACATATGATGTAATAACTTCATAACCTTATCCTAACCCCTGTACATCTGTAAAGGTACTGCCTGTAAAGGAGGCACAGTTTGTGTCCAAATATTCTGTGTATACACAGTAGATATACCTCCCTCCTCAAATACTTGCAAATGGAAAACAGTAGACAAAAGGAAATAGCGTGAACACAATGATAAAATGACATTTCTTGACATTTCTTGACTTCTCTAGGAGAGAATATTTACCGTTGGGAACTTTTACTTTAGTATAAACAATTTCCCCCTCCACTAGGAAATCTGAACATGGTGCAAATGTGACCACACAAAAAAAGCACACCCAAAGATAAAAAAAAACCCTAAAATACCTTTCTCCCAACAATGTTTGTAATTCTCATGAAACATTTCCGGATTAAATACTTTCCATTTTATTCATTTATTCCTCTGTGTATATTTGTTTATGAAGGAAGGCAACATGTATTTAACCACAGATCACATATTGTATCAAATATCTGATGTTTAGAGTCATAAATAAAATGCAGGACTGTCTTTTAGTACTTCTGTGTACGATCAGTCAACATCAGTCAACATAGTAACGTTTAAATGATTTTTTTTATGTATGAGCCAATGTAAATGTATTTGATGAGAAGGCACATAGGAAAATATGATATAATTGAGAAGCAGCATATGATGGATGTCAAGAAAAGAATTAGAATGATAATAGCTTGAATTTTTGTTACCTCAGCAAAATAAGTTGGTTCTGTAACTCTGAGTTCCTTGAGTGGTATATTTAAATTAAACAATTGAAGAAAGAAAAGGAAATTTTGAAAGTGAAGTAGATGCCACATTGATGCTGTATTTGAATACCTTACAGGTGTCTTAAAGGAAATTACATTTGTGATCAGGATGAGTGAGCTTTTTTGCTTAAAAAAGGAGAAACTGAAGGTTCTATACATTTTCCAAGCTATTCAACACTCACTTAAAATGCTGAAATAACTCCCCCACCTTTACCACTTCCTTGCTTTGGACCTAGACCTCTCTCATCTACATTTGACTCCTTAAAGAGAGAAACAGGTAAAATAAGACCCTTTCCCCTCAAGCTGTTGCTTCAGTCTTCCTTACCTTTTAGCATTTTTGTTCCATTCTCCATAAGAAGCTCCAGACCCATGCCAGCTTCTTTACTGTTATTATTTTATTTCTAATTATTTATTTTCCCATATTATCATTCCTTTTCTTGTTGGTGCTTCAGAAAATGTGTTGTTGCCAAAGTTTGGTTTTCTGAAGCATGAAAATACAGCCTGTTATGTAAAAACAGCAGAAAAGTGACACATCTATGGGAAAAATACTCTATTGAAGTAAGTACTTGGTAAACAGTTGAAAGAATGTGTTCTCCCTGCTGTTAGAATTATTTCTATTACAAAAAAAGTAATCCTTGAGCTATCTGAATTCGCTTATTTCCTCTCATGACTCAAATGTATACTTCTATATTTCTAGTCTATTACAATCTATACTTGCTCTATTGATTTGTGTGTTCCTAGCAAACAAGATCAATGATTTTGATATAGCAGACACAGCACATTATAGTATGCACTTACAATCTTATTTATAAATCTCAAACAATGAAGTGAAACTCTGTTTAAAAGCACATTTTTCAATTAGATTTCTAATGCATTCACATAAGAAAAGAATCTCAAGAGGTTTCAGGTGAAGGCAGATATTATAAAAAGTGCCAGTCAGCTACCAAATGAATATAATTAAACATTAGATCACTATCCAAAAATAATATCCAAGCAGAATTGACAGTTTTCAATTGTCTTGTTACAGGACTAAACCAGCTTTTGCTCACAAGAGATTAATTATCACTTTATGTTTCCATATGAGCCTATACTCAAATCATCATTGTGCCTGTCACTTCGACTTTGGTTTTAAGTCTTTTTTTTTCATAGGTGGCTGTACAGTCAGGAAGTGGTGAAAGTTTGTTGAACTTTGTAATGGAAAAATTACTTAATCTTTATTTGGTTGGTAAATTTGACTTTTTGAGGACCCTACGGCGTATTGGGCTATTGCCCTGTACTGTGTTTGTGCTGTGTAAACAAACATCTGGCCTGGCTGTTGGCCTGGCTGTTGAGATTGTGTACCTGACCCTAAATCAGCACTACAGTATATTTGTGTCTGAATTCTTATTACACTATGAATTTTGAATCATAGGTTTAGTAAGGCCAGGCTGATGAGAGGGAAGGTGTTAACTGGTGAATTTTATGTGCTTGGGCCTCAGGTACCTATGCCAGAAATGGAAATGAGAAGAGTGGTGGTGCTACACTAAGCTGAGCTGGCTGTGAAACACTGCTGATAGGGAAACCTAATTCTCTAAAGGGTGGTGTGTGTGTGCTAGTATCAGCAGGTGGAAGTGGCTCATCCTTCACTTGCAGGGCTGCAAAAGCCTAGAGAGAGTAAAGGGGGAGATGGGACACAGCCAAGGCTGGGCTAGAGGAATGAGCTGGAGGCATTCACCCCTTCTGATCATAAAGCTGTAGGGGCAAACTGTATCTGAATGCGTGAGTCCATGACCACGTAAGTTAAACTGAAGTGGGGGTATTGTTGATTTCCTGTTCTTGCCATCTTTAACCATGTAGTTGCTTGTTCCTTGCCACAGCATTAGCACGCAACTGATCAAAAAGAGAAGGATGGGTCAGGGTCTGAACCAGTTAAAGCCAATCCAGAGAAAGTGAGTCTCATCTGTGTGAGATGGAAAAGCAGGTCATAGAATTTAGAAGTCTCCAGGTCTGTGAAAATAATAAATAAAAAAGTAGGCTTGAAGGTGGCATGATAATTTTAAGTGCAGGTATAGCTGTATCTTAGTGGTTCAGACTTCCTGTTGTGTTTGTTTTTAGCATATTTGTTTTTCAGTGCTTTCTGCTATAATTAATTTGTGAGTGACCTTTTGGTAAATTAACTGATCTCACACATTTGCCTTTAAAATAATAGAGCATTCTTTGTGGTTTTAAAATCATCCATCAAGAATCCTACATTATGAAAAATGAAGTATTTCAAGATCTGTTTCTAAATTTCTCTTGGTGAAAGTCTTATTAACCATACTGATATTTCTGAATGAAGTATAATGGCCCAGTTGTTGAGAATTCATTCTTACTACATCAGATTCCTTTAAATGAAACATCAGCAGTACTGAAATGGTATGAAAAAGCTGATACTTGCTATAGAGTAACTAGTATTTGAGTTGCTTTTTTGGCTGGAGAAAGCCAAGGGAATTTTTTGAAAGTAAGGGAAAAAATGTTACACTTTAGTGTGCTTTATTGCACAGAGTATTCATGGAGCAATTTAAATTAAGACTGGTGAAGCAGAAGGTTGTTTAAGCAAGACTTTTTGTTCCTATCCTGAATGTGCTTTAGGGAGCATTTGAACTGCAGATACTTCCACTTATAACAAGAAATTAAATTTAGATTTAGACATACTAAAAGTAGTGGTAAATATTATTTAGGCCAGTATTTCTCATCAGGTGGCAAGAATTGTAGGTGAGTTTCTTTTTCTCTTCCCCACTCTCCTTTTTGTCAGTAACCAAAAATTGTAAGGAAACAAAGTCTTGCAAGCAAAGTCGTATGTGGTAATGATTATAAACAATAATACATGTGGAGACCCTATACTTTGTGCGTTTGCCTAGGGCCTTTGTTGTTGGAGCAGCATCATATGCCAGCTATAGTAATGAGTGCTGACAGACATTTATGTCGATAGTTTGTTCTGACTTTTTTTTTTTTTTAAATTATTTCAGTATGATGTAGTTAAAAGAAAATGAAAATGCTGGCTACCTTCCTTCTTGAGTAGGTAAGTTTGTCAGCTGAATGCATCTGGCCTTTGACAGGCATGCTTGTATTTGATTACCTACTGAAGATGTAGTGCAGGCACGCACAAGTTGGGTAAACATGCTGAGGGGGCAGTTTCCTTACCTCCCATGAAGAATATTCATCTTAACTTGTTTTATGTAGAATTAAACTCATGCAGTTCCTGTTAGAAGGAACTTTTACTAAGTCATTAATTGTTTATGTGAATTTACGTGCTGTACTTTTGTCAAAAAATGATTTTATGATTTAACATGTTGTGTTAATGAATATACACTATGAAGCAGTGTTTTTTTAAGGTGCTGGATCTTAAAAGAAATAGGAGGCTTATTCTTTTGTGTGTGTTTTATCTGCAAATGATGCAATTACTCTGTGTAAGTCTACTCAGAGAGGAGAGCTGGAGAGCATGAAGTGTTTAGTGAAAGATTCATTGACCTTCACCCCAAGACTGCTTACATGAGCAATGTCTTCACTGGGACACAAGAAAGTCTTTGCTTAACTGATACACTTCAGCGAAATATATCTGCAGTATTTTTCTTTAACATTCGTCATTATGGCAGCCATGAGAGGTTTATATTGCTGCATTAGCTATTTCTCTATTCTTCTTTTAGTTGCCATGATTTGGGCTGTTTTTTCTTTTTAAAGACAAGAAGATGCATAGCTAAAACCTAATGATTTACCTGCTGAATATTTTAAATGTAGCAAAGAAATTTAAATAAGATTTGACAATTTGACTTATGATGTGTGGTAGAGAAAAGGTAAAAATGTTTCAAGGGGACTGTACTGCTCAGAGACATTCAGAGACTTCTGCAAATCAATGCTGAGAGTGACGGACTCATATATCAACTATGACTCTGCACCAGCCAGAAAGTAATGAGAACTTCAGTAATTTGGCTCTGCTATGGTTGAATGCTGCTTCTGGGTGAAATTTCATGAGCATATTAGAAGTCAGACCAGGTCACTTCTGTCTTAGCAGACAGAGGTAATTTTAAAAATAGTAGTACTTGCCCTGGAAATAAAACTTGGGTGAACAGCAAACTATAGCTGTGTGAGTATATGAGAGTAAGTGTATGCATTACACTTCGCCCATGTATTTTCCCCCTTTCTGTAGTGTTTTTGAATTGTCATTTCCTTATCAGGCAGATTTGAGGTAAAATCTGTAAATAAAGTAACCACTAAAGTAACCACTGAAATGTATTCACAGGTAAATTATGAGCAATGGTTGCAGTTTATATTACAGGATATTGGGATCATTCACTCTGTGGGAGATGTTAAACAAGAAGAAAATAAAAAAAGAAAATCGACCCCTTAATATGTTTGCTTCTGGTACTACTCTCTTCATACCTCCCTTACATGAAAAAGTGGTGTGTTTACTTGCTCTCCTGTTAGCTGGAATGGAAAACCTTGCTCTAGCCTGAGATACTGTAAAGTAAAGAAGGGCTGTTCTTTTGATACCAAAAGAGAAAAAACCTCAGATTTGGACTTTCTGAAACCAGTTTTAGATTTTCTTTGCTCTAAGAAGTCTTCTAGCGTAGTAGTACACTGCCACTGTATTCTGATAAGGTTAGAATGACTTTCAAGAAAGTATTTTTATTGTTTACCAAAATAGATGAGAATCAAATGAAATTTTTATGGAGATGACAGTCCATCAGGGAGCCTCTGGAAGCCTTATGGAGAAAGAAGATTGACTACTGTTAATACATGAACAATGTTTAACTCATAATTTCCCAGCTTTTATGTTGCTTTCCAAATCATGCTGTTGTTTACAGAAGTCAGAGGTTTGTCCAAAGACAAGCGCTACTTTTAAAATTGGCAGAATTTTCCGTTGGGATGGAAAATCACTTGGATGAATAATAGGAGGTATGCTGTTGTTCCCCTCTGCCCCATGTTTAAAGCATCTTTCTCTGGTTGCCAAGCTATATCTTTTTCTTTTGGGTTGCAATTAATGCTATCAGATATCTAGATGGCTGTAAGAAGTCACAGAGTGGGTTTTTTCCACTTTTTTCTGGGCTAAAAAGTATTATGGCTTCTTTCCATACTTCCATATATGTTTTTATTTAAAGTTCTGCTAGAGTAATCCATGTCTGTCCCTTCCATGGCTTGCTGCTGCAGTCTGGGATCATGTCAAGCACAGTGGGAAGCTGAATTTTGCCCCTCAAGTTTAGAAATGGTCAAATTTCTGAATTTTAAAAAAACCAAAAGGAACAGACCAACAACATTTTTCAATCCAATTTAAAAGTAGTTTATACTTTTCTATAAAACAGCACCTTACAATTAGTTTTGGAAAATTATCTCAGGATTTAAAAATTGTATTTTTAACTGTTATTCATATATTTTTTGTTTTTCCCATGATAACATTAATTTTAAAATATGCAATGATTAAAAAAAAAATGTTTCAATACAGCATGAACAGATGGCACTTCAGTATTGGAATGACCTTTGGACTGAAAAAGAAATTTTTATACAAGAACTTTCTGACTTCATCTTAGCTTTGAAAATAGTTCATGTAAGAGAGTCTGTTACAGCAGAGTTTGCACTGGTCCATGGAAAGATCTGATTTCTGGCAGTAATCCTCAACTAAAAATGTGTAGCAGGGTGAAATCACATTTCTTGAAGTCTTATCTTCCTTGCTGCCTATCTGTGTGATACACATGGTAAATATGGGCAGGATCTAGCCTGAACACCTCCCAGTACCAGAAGAGTAAGTAGGGGAATCCTTGAGCATTGAGCTCAGGAATGACTGAAGTTCCACTGTTTCCAGGAACATCACAGTCTCTTGTCTGACTGATAAGCTCTTCCAGTAAAAGAATTGCGGAATGGTGATTGTCATCCTGGAAAATGCCTGATCAGAAGCTCTGTCCTATAGAGTAGAACAAATCAATGTTAAGGGAGGGAGGAGATGTTTTGCGTTTGTTGCTCAGTCGTGTTGGTTTTCAGTATGCAGGTGGCATCTTCATGCTGGAGTGATAGACATGTTAGAAAAATACACCAGTGGGACTTTGCCCCATTTCAGTCAAAATGCAGAGGTAATTAATGGTGTAAGGAGCAAATGCCACTCTGTTAGATAACTGTTCAGCACATTAGATTAAAACATGAGCTGCTTATTTGGACAGGAATAGCCATTGCAGAGGAAGCTGTTGGGCTTTGACAGCTTGAATGAAGAAGGTTGTTAAAAGTCCTGAAAAAGAATTCGAAATGAGGAATATTGAATATATTACCAAAATTCTTCTTTCCAGGAAGCTATACTTTACATTCCATCTTAAAATTGATGTTAAAATTAAGAAATCTTAGGTACAAGAAACGTACTTTATCTTTTGCTTTTTAGAATCAATCCTCTTAAATTCATTAGTTTTCCATATGTTGTCTCTAGGGCATCATTTTGTGATAGCTGTATGCTCTATTTGTAATATTTATTAGTTGTTCTTGAGGGGCACATGGGCTTGTTAGTGCCCAAAGCAGTAAATGCAGTTACCTGAATGGTGGGGCTTGTCTAGAGAGGGTTGGGTTTCATTTGTCAGGGAGTTTCATGTGTCTGCCTTGTGGGTTTTTTTTTCTTTCTAATTAGACATTGCTCTACAGATTTTTCATCTGAGAAGTATATTAAGAGATATTTGGACCAGGCCTTCTACAATAATCAGAATCATCAAGGTTGGAAGAGACTTTTAAGCATTAAGTCCAGCTGTCCACTCAGCACTGCCACTGTACCTCTTAAACCACTAAACCGTCATCCAGTGCCACATCCAGATGCCTCTTGAACACCTCCAAAGATGGCAACTCCATCATCTTCCTGGGCAGTCCATTCCAATGCCTGACCACCCTAACAGTGAAAAATATTTTTCTAGTATCTCGCCTGTGTCAGCTGAAGGCCATTTCCTTTGGTCCTCTCACTGCAGGCACTGTAGAAGAGGCAGGGCCCCACCTCACTACCGCCTCCTTCCAGGTGGTTGTAGAGAGTGATGAGATCCCACCTGAGCTTCCTCTTCTCAATACTAAACAAACCCAGCTCCCTCAGCTGTTCCTCATAAGACATGTTTTCTAGTCCTTTTACAAGCCTTCTTGCACTTTGCAGGACATGCTCCAGCACCTCAAAGACTTTTTTAAATTGAGGGGCCCAGAACTGAACACAGCACTCAAGGTGCAGCCTCACCAGTCCCTAGTCTTGCTGTCCTCACCAGTGCCGTTTTCCTGATCCTGCTGCCTCACTATTTTTGATACAGGCCAGGATGCCATTGGCCTTCTTTGCCACCTGGGCCCCAAAACTGAGCCCTGGGGAGCACCACTAGTGACTGGCCGCCAACTGGATTTAGCTCCATTCACCACAACTCTCTGGGCCCAGCTATCCAGCCAGTTTTTTACCCATCTAAGAGTCCACCAATCCAAGCCGTGAGCAGCCAGTTTGTCTAGTGGGATGCTGTGGGAAATGATGTCAAATGCTTTACTGAAGACTAGATAGACCACTTCCACAGCCTTCTGCTCATTTACTGTGTCACTCTTTCTCAGAAAGCCATCAGGTTGGTCAAACAGGACCTTCCATTTGTAAATCCATATTGGCTGGATTTGATCCCCTAGTTGTCCTGCATGTGTAATGGCACTCAGGATGATCTCTTCCATAACCTTGCCTGGAACCGAGGTTAGGCTTATGGGCCTGTAGTGTCCTGCATCATCCTTCTGACCCTAACGAGGCTTCATTAATCGTTTGCTTGACCTTACTACTACTCTGACACTCCTGTTACCGACAGAAATTGCCTGGATAAGTTAAAAACTGGTGAGGGATTTCATCCATCCTGGTACCAAGCTTATTTTTAAGCAATAAGTGCCCAATCTTGAAAATTAAATTAAAGGGTCATATTGCACGCCTCTTCAGTGCTATCCGTGGAAGAAGCTGTACTGTCAGACTCTTTCTCATTGCACATGGAAGCCTGTGTTCGTGCTGCTGGTGGTGCTGAACTGCAGATTTTCTGTGGGTTTGGGTGGCCTCCCACAGAAAGGAAGGCGATGGCCAGCCCAGAGGAGTGCTCCTTGTCCTTGATACTGTTAGTACTCTTCCCAGTGGTTAATTTATCATGAACCAGTGCCTTGCTGACCTCTACAGAGAGCTAATATAATGTGCTTTTTAGGTTTTAGTGAGAGATGGATGCCACTTCCACCATCCAGTTCAGTCACCTATGATAAAACTAAGTGTGTCAAGCCAAAACTAAATGTGAATGAGGCTGTGCTAAGGTGCATGGGGGAAAGAGTTGACCTATTCCCATTTGTTTTCTTTTAAGAAACACTGGTAAGGTCTGAAAGATTGCTACTTGTCAGGAATCTATCTTCTGTTTCATCATTGAGCAGTGGTTTGATTTCCAGTCCCTCATGTTTTGTGACAGGCTTGTGAGTAACTAATGCTGCTGCTGTGATTGCTCAGAAGGAAAAAGGGAAAGGGATGTTATCTAGAATTGTATTACAAACCTGCTTTCATGTAAGGACTCCATTACATTGCTTACAGCTTTTATATTCCACCATGTGCTTTGCTTTTTTAATCTGACCATACCTAATTCAGTTTAGGGGGATTGTTTATTTTATTCAGCCTCTACTGCAGAAGATGATTAATGAACAATATTTTTTGTCTTTTAACCTGCTGTGTATGCAGTGCTGCATGCCACTGCAGTTTGTCTCTTCTTTTGTATCCACTGGATGCCTGCTTTTTATTTTTGTTTTATTTTTGGTTTTATTTCCCTCCCAGTATAAACCTATTTGGCTTACTGATGCCTCCCAGGAATATTTAGCTGCTCAAAATATTTGTGCATAAAATATATATGTAGATGTTTGTGTATGTTTTAAATTAGATGTCTAGAGTATTTAGTATTCAGATACAATAGTTTGTTTTGGGCATGTGAAATTTAATTATAAGGCAAACTGTACTTGTCTTCAAAAATAGGATACAAGACAAAAATCTAATGCATTTCTTCTACAATAACTGTTGTAGTAAAAATTCAAACTCATAGAATATTTGTCACACAAACAACTGTTCTTGAAGTTATAATTCATTAATAAGGAATTTCCAAACAGCCTCTTGGCAAATGCAACAAAAGGCAAAATGATCTAGCTCTGTAATGGGGAATCTGTTGCCCTCCGAGACAAGCCTGAGAAGAGATAATGTCCATATGGGACTGATATGGAGGTCACGTAAGGAGGAATCTTTTAATTTAATTAAAAGCATAATTAATCCTAGAGAGATTGTGTAACCATTTATGGTTGGATTTTATGTGTCTGCAGTGTTCGCAAGCCAAAAAGTAAATGTATTTTTGACATTTAAAGATGAGAAAGTATCACTTTTTTTTTTGCCAAGAAACTTATCTGATGGAGAAAGAATTAGAGAAATATTAAATGTCAATTTGCTGGCAAACATAAAATAGGCGATGCAAACCTTTGCCTCTTACAGAAAAGATAACGATAAAGCCAGCTTTTTTCCACACTGACTTGTTCTGATAAGTTCTGCCTCTAGGATTTTTCTTAGTAGACTATTACATGCCATTGTACTTGTATACGGTGCTGTTCAGTGGCCAGAAAAGCTAAGGCATTAAGCATGCATTTTAAAACAAAATGATACATTCAGAATTTAACAAAATAATATTTGCATTATGATACTGCCTTCCATTTTCTGAGAACCACCTGAGAAATATGATACACTTAACTCCATTTTAACAGAAACAGTTGCCTATGAAGTGAGATTCCTTTTTCTTGATGAATCTTCATTTTATCAACAGCTAATGAGCCTCAGCTGGACTTCTCCAGCTGAGAAGAGAGAAGGGATTTCTTGTTTCACATGGCTGGAACACCTTAGCTCCTGTTGTTCTACTGGTTCAGCATTTCTTGTAATTGGTCTGATAGCAAGGGGTCATCTGTTATGAAGCTGCCGTTCATCACCTCTGTCTTGCTGGAATGACATCAATTTATCTATCTATCATAAAGTTACTGGACCAGCAGTCTGAGACATTGATGGCTTATTTCAATATATGATCATACTGAGATGTAATGCATTTTACTTCCTGAATTTTTCAGATGCAGGAATACTGAAATAATTATTAGCAAAATTGGGATGGTGCACACATGTTTTGTAGTCTGTAACTTTTTAGAGATGGCATCTACGTACTTTACTTTGCTATAATGAATGGTATAAAGTTGTTTTTTCAGATTCTGGCATTGCACTCTGATTCCTCAGAAAAGCCTCAATTTTCTTGCAACTAACAGTGGAAATTGATAGTTATCAAGACTGTTCAGAGTAATTTACCAGGACTGTAAGATTCCTGATTCTTTCTAGCACAGCATCTTTAACTTGCTAGTGTAACTCCATGGTAACATTAGCCTTTTGGCAAGTCGTGAATGTTAAGCCTGATTTCCTGGTATGGGGTGAATGTACTAAAGGAAGAGAGAAGTTCCTCTTGGGTCCTGAACTGATAGAACTGGCTGGCCTCTTGTCTTCCCGCACATTGTGTCATGTCCTTTTCTAACTCAAAGAAATTATTCTAAGGTTCTTAGGTCAACATAAACATGTGTTTCTCTTCTGCATTTCCCCTTTTCAGGATTTCCTGACTGGTTGTTCTGAGTTTTTGCATTTAAAACTTTTATTCTGTGTCCAAGTATAATCTGGTATTAAAAATCATGGACACTCTCCATGGATTACGGTAACCAGAGCTATTGCAGACTCCTCAATTGCTATTTACACCATGTAACAATTTACAAGGAATGAAGTTATAGTGTAGTTAAGTCAGTTCATTGCCTTTCTATTTTGGGCGATGTTGAAAGTGTATGTAAGAGGTTGCAAAGTCTGGATAGCTAAAGCAGACCATTGGATTTATAAAAATTGACATGTACACTTGCATAATCTTGTGTATAAAACATGTCATAAAGAGAAAGATGGATAGGAGACAGCAGAACAAGAAGCATGATTTCCTTCCAAGTATCAAGAAGTGTGTAGCTAAAGAAGGGCTGCTTGGTGATTCCAATGCTTCTTCTCTTTCCTCTGTCTCTGTAGGTTCAGTTGACATTTGCTATACTCCACTTAATCACTCCTTTCTTCACTAATTAAGCAGGAAGAGGAGGAGCTCCCTCAGGTGTAGGAAAGAGAAAGCAATCAGGAGCTGTGCTTTGCTTTGCTTTTAAGAGAGATAGGAGCATGCTTTTAAGAGAGATAGGAGCATGGCCTCTTCTGGTAGCTGTTGATTTCACAACTATCTTCATACAGAAGAAATGCAGATTAGTTACACCAACATAACTATAATTTCTTTTCATTCAAAGGAGTCTGCAGTGGCACAGAACTAGATGCTCCCCTGTATATTTTGCCAAACCCAAGTATAAAGTATTATGGCACAGGCTTAGAAATGAGCTAATTACAACTGGGGAAAGAAGTGAAAAAATAAATGGTTTTATTTTTTAACTTGCCTTTTGCGCTTTTGCTATTTTTTTTGGAATTTGCCTATAGTGAACTTTAGCTGACCTTCCTCAGTCCCTTTTCTCACTTCTTCTTAATTCCCACCTCCTATCTTGGGAACTCAAAATGAGTCTGGTATTCAAGATGCCACAAGGCTAGTAAACACATTTCTGTGTCAGGGAAGAGTTTGGAAGAAAATAAGGAATGACTATGTTGTGTTATAAAATGGAACCGGGAATTTTGCAGAGCAAAGCAATTTCAGTACAAAGGAAAATTGCAGGTCTTGCATTTACTGAGGTTCTGCAGCCCTGACTGGTCTTTAAACAGGCTGTATGGGCTACAATATTTTTAGTACATTTAGTGTTTTTCTGCAAGAATTAGTTTTTTTTCAGTTTGCTCTCCTCCTGCTTCGCTGGAGGAGAGCACACTGAAATGAAGGCCAGTAACAGAGAACCAGAAAAAGAGAGAGGGATTTGAGTAAGTATTTGAAAAGGTTGCTTCCCAGGTAGAAAGGAGACCATTTAAAATATAGGTGACTGTTGTGGGGGAAACACAAACTAGCAAATGGGCTAAGGAGAGAAAAGAAAAAGCAGAGCATAGAGTGCAAAAAATGGGTAGTAAGAGGAGCTACCCACATTATGACTGAGGGTGTTAGAAAATAAAAGACAGGAAATAAGAAAAGATGCTAGATGAAGTGACAAAACTGGGAAGGTGGCAAGAGCTGAGGTGATATATGATGTAGCTCCAACAAGAGAGGTGGTAGATATAGGAGAGATGTTCTTTGCTGGTTTCACATGGAAGTGGTAGGATTGCTTAGTAGAATTCTGTTAGGCCATCCTTCTCCAAAACACTTACTCGATTTACTTCCCATGTAGTGTGTATTCAGTCAGCATGCTCTAAGTTATAAAAACTCAATGCCTTGATGAATTTAAAATCTTTAAAAAATCTATTTGAAAGCTGAGAAAAGCTTAAAGCTAAAAAGCACATCTTTGAGTGCAAAAAGTAACTTTGCTTGTAAAATATGTTGGGACAGCCATTTTTTAAATCTCTGTGCTTTCTTTGAGCTTCATCTTTGTTCTGCCTTTATGAATTCATATCCCTTGTGTCCTTTCCTCCTTCCCCTGTTTGGCACATCTCTTGATTGTTTCACAATTTATCTTTGCTGCCCAGGGAATCCAGCCATCTGGGGCTAGTGGCTTTATCCCACCTTGGTGTCAAGGTCAAAATCTTTTAATTTTACAGGTAGAGTGAGTATCATGACCCCAGGGTCTGCTGCTGTGTATTTAAATGCTGTCAGTGTTCTCAGAATGGCAATGTCCGAGGTTTATGTATGTCAGCTGCTTTATTGGGCTCTTTGGTGATATTTTGTCTAATTTCTCTTGGCAAGCATGTAGGTATTTTCTTGTTAACACTAAAAGCCTGTGGCAGTAAAAATTCTCAGATAAAAAAAGAGGCTTAACAACATTCTTAATACAATTAAATTGAAGACTATATTTACAGAAGGTAAAAACAATTTTGGCAACACAATAGAGATAAGTTTGCCTTACTACAGTGCATCATATCTTTAATCAATAGTTATGCTAAGGATGTCTTTTGTATATTTCCATTCTTGGAAAAGCCATTGCAATAGAGAAGAATTAGAATTACATTTTGTATCTAGAGGGTTTGGGATTTTTAACAAGAGCTCGAGGTTCTTTTAGTCCATTTTTTGCCAGTATAGAGTACTTAGACTTTCCAATTGGATCTGCCTGTCTTTCAGCAATGGGGTGTAGCAGGAATATGAACTCAAACGTGTGATCTCTTGTGCATTTTCAGTATTGCTTGGATCTTAACAATGGTCCTGATCAGCACAGATTCCCTGAAAGAATTGCAGTAGCTTCTTTGCACAAATATATCAACATATTTGTATGTTTTCAAAAACTACAAGGTAAGTAAATTAAGGAAGGTGACGTGAAAACCAATTACTCCAAAGGAGGCAAATACAATTGCAGTTTCACATAGGAGTTGAGAGACTAATGTGTATTTGGAGCAAAACTAGAAGATGATTCAGCTCTAACAAATTGGTACTGAAATCTTTTATTCTGATATTTCTTCCGTGTCTTATAAGTTTGGTTTCTGGTGAATCATTTTTAGACATATCTAACAAATTTTATTGTTGCTTTAAGGTGTAGAAGTGTTACTGTCACCCAACAAAATATTTCTGTCAGCCCCCAAAATTTTTGAGATATTATTGCCTAAATATTTCACTTCTCCCCCCTTCCAATCTCCTGATTCTTAAAAAAAAAAAAAAACCAAACAAAAAAAGCCTAAATCTGACAATCTGCTTTGAAAATGTCAGCTGAAACAGATGACTGATATGAAAGAATAATGAGCCTCTGAGAACAGCTCATAACTTCAAGGGCCTCAGATCTATAGTTGCTGAGAACCTTTTCCTTTGCCCATTACCAAACTATTCTTTTTCTATTACACAAAAGAAAAGAAAACAAAACCTAGGGATTTCTTAAAATTTAGTCATCTTGTTGATATGCTTGTTTGAACTGCAAGAAAGCACTTATTTATCCATTACGTGCAGTTTAAAAATCTGCATTAGCTATTTTTATGTGCCAGTTGACTGAGTGTTTTGAAAGACTGCCCTCAAATTTGCATTCTTTCTGCTGATAGTCCTGTGACTAACAAACTGATGTACTTGTGAAAGCAAAACCAACTTCTACAGGCAGAAATTATGAATTCACAGATCAGCCTTTTCCATTAGAAAGAAAACAAGACGAACCCCACCCAAAACCTGATTCTCTTATTAGATTTGGTCTCCTGAAGACTTAGTCTTTGGTATTGAAAGGAGATGTGGCAGTTATCATGCCAGATAAACACTGGAAACTGTAATTCTGAGAAAGGTGAAAAAGACTTTTTGAAACACAATCTGTCAGCATCCATAAAACCTCCAAATCCAGATACCTTATTCAGTTGAGTAGCTGCATTGACTTTTATAAAGAATGTGGCATATTGTTTCTAGTCAAAAATGTTTTTGTCTGCTCAGTCTGCAGTAAGATAGATTACCCATGCTGTATGTGCAAATTGTGGTTGTACTCAGTAGTCCAGGCATATGGACATTTGTGTCGACTAAGCTGTTTTAACAACTCTTATCAACTCTGTCAGCAAAATGGTTACACATTTTTAACGTGGTAGTATTCCAAGTTTCTCGGCATTCATCTACCTTTCTTATCGTCTCTGAAGAAGACTGCTGCAGTTTTTGAAGAATAATTATTTATTCATCTTAATTTAGGAAATTACCCTATCTGAAACTGAGCTGAAGTCCACATATAAAAAAGCAGGACCCAGATCATAAAGAGAACCAGATGCAGTGGGCCTCCTACACTCCTAATAGCCTCCAAACATGTGGTCTAGTACTTCTGGCTAAATGCAAGTCACAAATTAGGCTTTCACCGCTGCTGTGAACAAGTAAATACCATTTACAGAACAAAACATTGCATTTCAGTTACCAATTCTGTATGATTGCTGTATTTTATATGTATTCAGAAGTAGAGACAGAGGCATAGTTTATTAAGAAACTGTGTTTAAGATACACAGTTTGCAACTAGTGCTGTTCTAAATGTACAGTGAAGAGTGCTCCACTTGTTTTGTCTTTGTTTAAAATAACCTTATTTGACTAAAGTTTCCTTGATACCCTAAGCAAAATTACCCTTTCTGAAGAGATGACCGAGCATTTTGATACAGTGTTTTGCTGGCAGTTTTGAATGTACTCCTGTAAAGCTGTCAGGAGCCACGTGGGAGACCGAGACCAGCACTGTTAGCATGGACGTGAACCCGAGCTGTTCGCTGGGTGGGGTTGGTTAGCTGGGACTCAGTGCTAAGGAAGCCCTGGTCTCTGAGTCAGAATATGGGCAACCTAAGCTTGTGTTTGCTTTCAGAACAGTTTATCCTTTTGAGGAATAAGGCTGATCTATTCCAGCAAGGTGCTTAAGCTCAGGTGTAACTGAGTGAATAGGAGAGAGGACTTGCCTTCTCCGCTAACTAACTGAAATAGCATTTCCTTGTCATAAGAAGAATTATTGTGCTTATCTAATTCAGCTCAGTGCCCTTTTGTATGGGCCTATGTTCTTCTGAATGTATTTAGTCTTAAAATTTTTTTTCAAATTTGTGTGTGATTAGTAGAAGATGCAAGATGACAAAGCAGAGATGAAATATATAACACTGTTTTTGCTGTTGAATTATTTGAGATTTTTTTGTGTCTTTAAAATGTTCCTGTTTAATTTGTTATTATTATTGACTCCTTCAGTATTTTGCATATATTGCTCAGATGAAAAAACTGAGACAGAATTTATTTGCTGAGTATATTGAGAAATCAATAGTACATGCTGGAATTCTTGCTGACTCATGTCTTACTTATTGGGTTCCTCTGTCTTTAATTTTTTGTTTGTTCATGATTTTAACCTGGAACTGAATTTTGGTGCAGGAGATTTTTTTTAAATGGTGTATTTTGCATTATGCATTCCCTCTGCTTTTGTTTTTTTTTTTTTTTCTTCAGCTGCAGTAGTTTACTTTAGAGTGTTCTTAACTCATTTTCTTGTAGCATACTACATACAGTTCCACTTGAATGCTTAGAAATATATTATATTTGTCTTGTTGAATGCTTAGAAATATATTATATTTGTCTTGTCAACCATGAGGTTGACACATGGCTGGAAGAAATTTACAGCTAGTTTGTATTAAACATTTAGTTTAGAAAGGTCATAGGTTTCATCACTATTCTCCATTAGTTTGGATTATGATATTGCAAAAAAACCAAAACCCTAGCATATGCATGAAAGGCTTGTGCTTCTTTGTATAATCCCTAGAAGAATTTTTTTAGACAGCCTAGTCTAGTCAAGGGGCAGTTCTTGGGTCATATCCCTTCATCAAAACAGAATGTAAATCTGAACCTCTTTGATGTTCTCAGTAAGTCTGCACACTTTGCAAACAAATGACAAATTTTGTCAGGAGCAACTTGCAAAGTGGTGGATGGGAATAGATATTTAGCCAGAAAAAAATATTAAGGTTTCTTTTTCTTCCTTTTCTTTAAATAGTTATATTTGAAGCTTTGTTTTGATTCCAGTTTGGTAGGAAGGGAGGGAATGGATGTACATAATCATTGCCAACTATGGGCGGACATACGCCCCATGGACATAGGGAACACCTCAATTCCATACCTGAAGTGGTACTTTTGTCACTTTTTAGAATGTTTCTCTTCTGACTAAAAAACATAGATTTTTTTTTTTAGTGTGTATAGACTAATACACAGCCTTGATAGCATTTGTATCCATCTTAGAAATAAAAATGAAAAAAAAAATCCTCATTTAAGATAAGATTTTTAGATCATCCTAATAATTTCAGCATGTAATTTCCTTGTATGAGTATTAATTCACTGTTGTCAACCTTAATATTTTTAAATGCTAAATGAAAGCGGGTAATATTTCAGAATGTCCAAACCCATGTCATTACCTAAAGATAACAACAAAAGTATGAAGAGTTTTTTAAAAAATAATTTACAGTGTTGTGATCGTATTTTGTAGGCTCTGTCTGGGAGTGTTATAAATGCCTGGGCAATTGCTCCTTATCAGGACTGCTGATCTTGCTTTATCTAAAATATGTGCATGTTCACAAATGACACTTCATCAGTCCCAACTCTCCAGATGTTTCAGATATATTCTTGAAGTTTTTTATAATTATACACTTCACACTCAAACATGTGAAGAACAGTGTGACTATCAGTTACTGGGGAGATGTATGCACATGTGTCTAGAATAATGTACTTTGAGCCTGGTGGGATAAACCTTCTTCTGTTTCTAGTTTTCCCAAAAAATGTCTTTGGAGAATTTTAGTTTGTATTGTCTATTAAACTTCATCCTCCATCTTGCTGTTTTCAATATTTTCTTTCCAAGCATATATAGCTTTGCATGCTACAGCTGCAGTTGTTTGAAAGGACTGAGCTATTGTATGAAGGAAATGATTGAGTTCTTTTTCAAAGGATCGAGACAAAACAGGTACTCTAAAAAATAGGGTGGATTTTCACCCTATTTTCCCCATGCTGTTAATTCAATGTTTTCAGTTTCTGTTTGCTGTCAGGCCACTCTCTAGTTATTCTGTCCTAAAAAAAACCCAAAATAAAATACATTACTTTCTAGCTCTTCTCTTCTGTAACTTACTTCCTTTATCCTTCTTTATGATCTTTATTTTCGAGTCATATTTGACTTTGGCTTGGTTTCCTCAGGGAATGTGACATGTAGGTGAGAAGGAAATAGACCCGTTAGTGTCTTCACTAAGGAAATGGCCACCACAATATAGTTGTAGGCACAAGACAATTGAAGCAGAGAGAGATGTGAATGAAAGCCAAGGAGACCAGGCTTTGTGGGCTCTGCTGTTTGTGGATTCAGTTTGTGTCAAGAATTTTCGGTGCCAAAACACATATGAAACACACACACATTGTCATGTTTGTTTCGTCATGGTGACAATGTTAATTATGGACATATAGAATGAATTAGATGCCATTTATTTTCATTTATTTTAAAAAAGGACCAACCTATATACACATACATGTGTGTCCGTGAGAACAGACCTTGTGTTGGATGGGACTCTCTTTTCTGTCTATCCCAGAGGCTGCCATTTAGCAGACAGTGGGTAGCAATAAAGGAAATTTGGCAGAATTAGAAATGGGGGAGAAGTGCAATCAGATCATATAACAGAAGCACTTTCAAGACCTGTAGGAAAAGATGACAGTGCTTTTTCAGCTTTTGCTTGACCTTTCTCCTGATGAATAGTTTTGTTTACATGAGATGCTGAAGCTTGGGCCGAGCTCAAAAAATCAACTTTCCCTTCAAATTTATAATTCTGAGAAAATTCAGTCATGGGATCCATGGGGAGGGGCGGGGATTTTATTTCTCCGAAGCATCCTCATACTTGCATTCTCTGGGAAAAAATAACCTAATAGAGAGAAAAAAAATCTCCAAGAAAAACCATCAGTTTCAACACTTGCTGTTGACATTATACTAAACCCCAAAAAAGTCAGGTATCTTAACCCTCAATTAATGCAACTTCAAAAATGTGTGATTATATTAATATTTTAAAGTATTATTGTTGTGACATAATTTTGTTAGGAAGAGTTTTTACGGTTTTAAAGTGGAGGATAAAATGTTATCTCATGCACAGACTTGCTGAATAGCCACACAATCTCATATGTCTACTTTCATTTTTCCTCCCTATACTCTTATTGCTTCTTTCTGGGTCATTTCAGAAACTAATTTTTTGAGTTCCTTGTGTTGCAAAGATTTGTACAAGGAAATGCATGAGCACACTTTTGGGTACCATTAAAAAACTGTTTCCATCTTCAGAAATCTTTTTAAATATCCAGGAGTTTTCAACAACTACAAATCATGCCAGCAGGGGTCAGTTTAGTACCAATGGAAATTGAAATGGCAGTACTATACACTTGAGGAGCTAGAACAAATCTGAAGCTTGTATAATCAGACTACAAATAAACTGTGTGTATAATTTGGTAGAGAGTGACTAAAAAAAAATTTGTTATTCCTATTGGATTTGGATTTGAGTCCTTCTCTTAAAAATCAATGAATGAATAACCTTTTCTGGAGTTTTGCTGATTTCCTGCAATATTTTCAGTATTTTGTCTTTTAAGAGTATGCGAATGGTGTATTTGACACCTTTCAAAAAAAGTGTATCTTCATTACAAAAAAAACCAAAACATAGAAACAACAGGATATGAAAAAAGGACTGATTTCTGTGATGTCTCACATTTAAACTGAAAAATTTGAACCTTAGGTAGGTACATGAAAGTCTTCAGGTCAAGTTCTTCAAAGGCAGGAGTACTGGTATAGGCATAGAGCTTACTCATCACCTGAACCTTCACATCCCTCCCACCTTCCTTCCTCCCATAAAGAAACCTGCATTGACTTCTTTAGAACCACTGGTGTGGTTTTGAATTTCTAGGGTTTGCATGAGATCATGTATGGCCATAGTTATTCATTAAGGTAGACATGCCTAACATACAAAATAGAGAGCAGGGGGAGGATAAAATAGGGAAAAACAATCAAAAAGTGTCTGATAGAGAGAGTTACTGTGAGCTTTATATTTTTCGTGCAGTTGCTTTTTTCTGCAGGTATCTGGCTTTGTCTTCTGTTTGCAGGCTTTGCCAATTTGATGTGTGTTGCATTTGTAGAAGAGCTACCTAGGTGCATCCATTTTTAGATTCTTGCATTCCAGGAAAAAATAAATGACAGCATATATCTTTTAGAAAGGTTTAACTTTCTTGTTAATTCAATAGTGACACCTGTAGAAATTCTTAGTTTGCGTTTGATCACTCTTTCACAAGTAGAGTTCAAATTAAGTCAAATACTGGTTTTAATGATATAATTGTTGCAGTGTAATGAGGTACCTGAGGCTAGGGTTACAAGGAGCTGTTTTTTAAGTAAAGTATAAATATAAACTGTAAGAGGAAACATAATACTAAGAACATTCGAAAATTGCATTTTTTATCCAAACTTGTTGCCCAGTCAAGACTGAAATAACATAATATATTTCAAGATTGAAAGACTGGAATAACATCATATTATTGAAAAATTTTATGAGTGTTTGTAGCAGCAGCAGCAAATGTAACCATTTTTAATTAGTTGTGATTTCTTTTCCATCTCCTTTTCTTTGAAAGTTGTATCCTCCTCCTGCTTTTTTCTGTTCTTCCGATTCCACTCTACCACATTCTGCATATTATGTAACTGAAGTGGATATGACTTTATGGATTACTAAAATATATCTAATTAGATCACATGGAAATTCAGGACAAGGACCTATCTTCTGTTTTTATTTGTCATCATTTCTCAGAGATTTTCTCTGATAGTTTTGACTATGGTATCTAAAGCTAGTTCAAGATTCCCCACACTTTGGGACTTCAAGTACAAACATTAGCTACTTCTGTCCGTGTTTACATTTCTCAAAGGTCTTAGTGACTTGGCCATATTTTCTCTGGAGAGAGGTCATGAGTTAGAATACAGTTTTATTCACTGCGCTTTTAAATACTTCAAAAGAAAACATTTTCCCATTAGAATATAATATTCTTTTAAACGATGTTGTGTGAAGTTTGATAAAGCAAGGAATAAATTAATTTTGAACTTTTGGGGACAAACTGTATTGCTTTTTAAAACCTACACTGTCAATTATGCACCTGTTGGCTGACTTTTCATTACAAAGTTAGCTTTGGCCAATTTGTGAAAAATCTGGTTGCAAGATTGCTAATGCTTGCAGAATGTTACAGGTGTTGAGTCCCATTTTCCTTCCTCAATTAGAGAGTATGTGTGGTGATAAATATTAGTTCAAAAAGCAGCTGGGAGCTGTCTTTCTCAGTTGTCCCTTCTGAGCTGCCACAATTCAAAGTTCTTTGCCTCTTTTATGTGATTCCATGTGTTTACCTGTCTGTGTTGCCACCTGTGTTTTTTTTTCCCCAGAAAGACAACAAAAGAATAATTTTCTAACCAATCTAGTTCCCCTGAGATGGATCTACAAGTCTTGGACACAGGTTATAGTCATTATTCTCTCTAGTCAGTTGAAGCCTTGGACACAGAAAATTGAGCTGACTTCTCCTCTTCCACAATATTTTATCACTTCCTTCCTCAGTTATGCTCTTGCACTCTCTTAAATATTCTGAGCACCAGCCTTTCAAGGTCTGTGCTCATCTTCACTTAAGTCTTAGAAACAGGATTGTGTGCTCAGAACTATTTGTGGCTCTCCATTTTGTCCTCCACAAAGGACAAAACCTTTCTTTTCTTTCTGCTGGTCTTTGTTCGAATAAGTAAGGGTTTCTTTCCATGAAAGATATTTAGATTCTCTTTATCTGGAGAACATTGTGAGAGTCTTGAACTAGTATGTCTTTGATTTAAAAGGTTCCAGCAACAAGGTTTCTGAACAAATGTCTCTTGCACTTCTATTCAGGGACCCAAAATGGGCCTGGGTCTCCCAGTATTGTGTGCTAGGGTTTTAGAGGAGGACTGATATGTTTTCTGCAGGGAGGAAGTGGGAAGGAGCACCAAAACTGTGAAGATTCTTCAGTTCCTGCTCCAAACTCTGCTATTACCTTCAATGTCTTGTCAATTAGTACAAAACCTAAGATGCCCCAAGCAGTACTCTATTGCAGAGCTTTAATCCTTGCAGAATGTGTGTCAGGCTTATAGCGTGGTGCCTGCAAGATGTGAACAATGGCTCACGAGGATAGTATTGGTAAAACTCTCCATGATATGGAAGTAATTTGCTATAATCATTAGGTTTTTGGGTGCAATCACTTGATAATTGCATACTTTGAAGCTAATGAAATATAGTAACAAAGAACAGGAAACCACTACGTCTATGAGCTGAAATATTGCTTTAAAATGTATATAAGCCCCCAGTGCAAAAATACCCCATAGGAGAGAGGTGATATGTAGGAGTTTCTCTGGTTTGTTTTGAAATCAGCTCCAAAAAAGTAGGTGGTCTGAGAAACCAGACATTTGCAAAGGACTCTGACGGTCAGAGGATTCTCTGGAGTTTGGTGTTTCAGTGCAAACCTTGACAAGGAAACATTTCTATGTGAAGGTACCTAGGATAGTGATAGTGTCCCCAAATTTATACTGATGGGTAAAAGAAGTGTTGCGCAAGAAAACAGAATTCACTACTATGCAATATTAAAAACACAAAAGCCCCATGTCCCCAATAACCGTTACACACCCTGACACCTTTGCAACTGAAAGATGGCTTATTTCAGGTGACTGATTTCAGTATCTTCTGATGACTGAGGCAGAAGCTGGTCTGCTTGTGTAAATCAGAGGACCTACAAGGCAGCAATAACAATGTGTGACTTTTGTGGCTATTAATGTTTCATTTCTCAATCTTCATCAGTTATATTTTGGCCGGGAAAGAAGCCGGGAAATTCATCTTAAGAGGGAGCTGAGAAAGCAATGATCTAGTGTGGGTAAGATTTTTGGGACATAGAGAATGTTTGTCTTGTTGAAATTACGCAGTGTGAGCTTCCCTCAAAAATGCAGGGAAGCTAAATGCTGATGAAAATGTTGAATGAAATGGACTAAAGGAAAATTAGTAGGCCAAAATGATGAAGGTATTTTCCATCTCATTGCTCAATATTGTCAAATGGTTCTTCATACAAGAATAGGACAAAATATGTGAGGAATGACCCAGTACGTTTGGGTAGAGCAATGGTGTTGAATATTAACATTCAATTAAGTCCATAGCCTCTCCCATGAAATAAACTTCAGCAATCCCTGCTCAAGAGGAGGACAACAGAAAGATTAGAAGGCACACTGGGTAGGAGAGCATTTAGAAACAATGAAGATGGATGCTTAGAAAGAGTGGGTTTCAGATAGGATTTTCAGCAGTTCTGCTCTGTGATTGGCAGGTTTTGTTAAGAAAGCATCCTGACTTTTGAATTCATCTTCTCTAAAACAAAGCAACATATATGGACCTTCAGCATTCAGAAATAATCTTGATTAACTCTATTGAGATAACTTCCAGTGAGCAGTTCACTCTTCATTTCAGAGCAGGTAGGGTCTCAAGAGGAGCAAGGAATTCAGTGAGGTTCTGAGGTTTTTAGCTGGGATTTGAGTCAAGAGAGAGGAGGAATAGACATTGATTTCTTCTCTGTTGTGACCAGTGACAGGACCCAAGGGAATGGCCTGAAGCTGTGTCGTGGGGAGGTTTAGGCTGGGTATCAGGAAAATGTTCTTCACTCAGAGGATGATTGGGCACTGGAACAGGCTCCCCAGGGAAGTGGTCACAGCACCAACCTGACAGAGTTCAAGATGTGTTTGGACAATGCTCTTGGGCACATGGTGTGACTCTTAGGGAGGTCCTGTTCAAGGCCAGGAGTTGGACTTGATCTTTGTGGGTCCCTTCCAACTCAGCATATTCTGTGAGTCAGAGAAGCTTGTATTTTCACTAAGGTCAAGCCAAAGGTAGGCAAAAATAGGTTCTCAGGAAGTTCGTCTCATGGCTGAAGACATTCAGCATGCATTTTCAACACTATATTTAGGATATTTTTGGACCTAATGGTTTAAGCAGCTATGTTTTGTCCCTTGCTCTGCAGAACCATATCTATCTATCTATCTGCATCATCTGTAGTATAGTCTTTTGTTATGAGTTCTGATGCTCCTTTAAGCAACCTCAGTAAAATATATAGAAGTCAAATGATTAGACTTATCCTTCCTCTTCAGTTAAAGATGATGTCTAAACTAGTGATTTGAATTTGGCCTTTTTAAAATGAAATAAAATTTACTATCTAGGCATTCTGCATGCCAGCCCATATCATTAAGAAATGTAGTTTGCAGTGAGACAGAAGTGATAGTATCCAAAACTATCTTGTGCAGCAGCTACAAAAGAGATGCTGACACACTATACAACCTTTAGAGTAAAGTCCTTATTGGAAAAAAAAAGCCTTTATAGAAATCTGTGCTTTGAATAGCTTTTTGCCCTCTGAAGAGTAGGTTTATTTCCCTCCCTGCTAAACTAGTAAGAAGAAAGACTTCATTAATATGAAGCTGTACATGTGATGTGATCTTATTGGCTTTAGTTTCTCATTTTGCTCTTAGTGTTGTTAAACAATTAGTTTTGTAGTAGTTTTATTTCTAAGGCAAGAACAAAGTGTTGTCAGTTTTTCTGTGTATGTAAAACATGCAATGGTGAAAAAAGTATAGACATTATGGGAAAGGATGACATTTCTTTGTGCTGGAGGAATATTCTAAATTGCCTTAGAGGAGGTCTTCGGAAGAAAATCAATAGGACACTGTTTTCTCGCTAGCAATAATTTGGGTGACCTTATGTTTTTCAGCATTTTTCCATATTTCCTGCAAAGATAAACAAAGGAAAGTCAAATCTGTCTTAGACCAGTGTCACTACTCTGATTATATAAATTCGTTCACTATGGTGATAAATTTGTTATTTCTAGTATTAGATTAAATTAATAGGAAAAATCCACTGGCTTGTTCCATTCTTTACCCAGCTATACGAATATGTGAGCAGAGAAGAGATACAAGGTCATAAATATGAATATAAATATAACATTAGTAATAATAATAATAACAATAATAATAATAATCTAGTATTCTCTGTGCAGCAGCATTTGCAGACCAGAGACAGATCAAAAGAATTGCTAGAAAGAATGACCTGTATGCTTGTTAATAAGAAAATAGACTAAAGCATTATCGATCCAGTAAACTGAAGGCTTTTTAGTTCATTCTTATCTCTCTCTGCTTTATGCCTGTTCATAGGTTTTCCAAGTATAAGCACTAGAGAATATTGAATTTCTTTTCCTTTTGAATTGTTTTAGAACTATTACAATAGGATCATCATTGTCATTCTGAAAAATCAGAAGGTGCCAGGTTTTCCTTCTGTAGTCATTTTATTAAAAAAAGAAAAAGCACAGAATTTGTTCAATTTAGCTAAAAATTGTTTTAGGTAAATTAGTGAAAAATCTTACTTGAACATGTCTGGACTTGTTTAAGGTTGACATGAGCTAAATCAGTATGAACTACATTGTACTGCTTTTATTCAGATCAAGCTATTTTTCTTTCAGCTTAACAAATAATTTCAATACTAATTTCAAACTAGTGTATGTGGATGCTGATGATGTACAGTAGCCTGGATTCAACTCTTCTATTGAAGTTTAATTCACTAGAGAGGTATGTCAAGTAATGAAACTATCTTCATTTTCTCATGGTGTTTTTGAAGCTGAAATATCAAATTGAGTTTCATCTTAAAAAGAAAAGAAGAGAAAAAAACTCAACCAACAACGAACGTCAGACCTCACTGAGTTGCTTCAAGCTGTGAGAGTGTAAGGATTTAGACACGTGAACAAAGTAGGTGTTGTTAATTGCTCTGCGGTAGCTGTCCATAAACATTCTCCAGCACTTCAAGGTAAAACACTGTTAATGAGCTCCTATTCCTAAACTATATAGTTGTGAGGCTGTGCAAACTGTTTTTTCTGGAATGAACTGATGGCCTTTCAATTTCATCTCTGATCACTTATCTTTGTAATGCCATCTCTAACAAACATTTTAGAAAGTGTTTGTACTTTGAAAGAATGAAACAGATAAAATATCTAGCTGTTCTGAAATTTATGAAGGCATTTTGAAGAAACTGTTACTTCTGCTAAAGGTAGGAAATTGGATTTTTTGGCATCTCTTCCTTTGCTTTCTACCTCTAAGCTGTTGGAGGTCCTGCAGGGAGCATGGAAACAGGTGTCTGAATCATAGTAAGAGCCAATTAATTTAGATGGCAACCATCTACAGTAGTCACCAAATTTCAAAGGTACTCAACTCTAGCCACATTGTTAGAAGTATGGATAAGGGTTTAATAGGCAGATATTTGGACTTATTTTCACAAGCAGTTGATTTGAGGAAGATTAACGTGTCTCCTAGAAATTAATTTGAAATCATAAGGGTGTTACTGATAAATGTCAAAGTATCCATTCCTGCCTTGAAATATGTTAAGATTTTTTCGCTTTTTGGTGGAAGTGAGTTTTAAACACATAACTTGGGAAGAGTATTTGATTTATCCATTTTGAATTTATTGTGTTTTGAGTGTTCTCTTCAATTTCTTAATTCTTACATTATGAGCAGTTCACGACTGCTTTCTAGACTATTCACAATGTCATGTGCTTTTAGGTTTTCTTTCCAAAGGTAAGAGTCATTTGTTTTTCATACACATGAATTAAAATTATTTTCTTCACTCTCCTCTTTAATCCAATCATTCAGTAATATTCTTCATATTTTAATCCACATGCTTTGCCATATTATTCCTTATTCATCTTTCTTGGTTTTTAACTACAACTGCTGATCAACTGCTGATGAGCTATTTTTTTTTTTTTTCTCTACCATTACTCTCTGTGTTAACTTTCTTGAGTCGATAATTTGGATGGTCATTTTTCTCACTTGTTTTGCATTCATCAACATGGAGTATATTTTGCTTTTGCTTTAGTAGTTCATTTAGTATGCTTTGAAGTGCCTTATTGTATTCTCTGGTCCTGCACACTGTAATAATTTTTATCTTCAAGTATTACTGCCATTTTTATTTTATCCATTTCCACTTTTTTCTCCTTGTTCTAGGTTACTGATAGAGGGAAATCTAAAGCATGTACTGTGTGAGCTGAAAAGGTACTGCTGTGCCTCTTTCTATAGCCAATCAAATCAAAATTGAAAAACCAACTGAATTCACTGTGCACGAAATCTGTTGGCTAGTTTCAGTGGTGAAAGGTGTGTGAGGGCTAAAGAATATGAAAGAGAGTAAAGCTGCCACCTTCCTCCTTCTCACTTTCAAAATTTGAAGTAGGTAAATAAAATGAAAAAAATTTAGCCTTACGATTGTAATTCCCCACATATGATTACTGTATTGCATAATAATTTTTAAAACTTAGAAAACAGGAGAGAGAGTAATTGCTTCAAACAATGTCAGTTAATGAATTTGGACTTGAGGAATTGCTGTTTCCCATGCTTAATTTTCTGCATCAGTTCAAAACCACCTACTTTTTGACATTTCATGGTCTCTGAAGCAATTAACAGTGATACCCCAATCTAGAGTTGTGAATTTAAACGAAGAATAAGCTTCAGGGACAGAAGAATTGTGAAAAAGCAGAAAAAGATGCTGCTTTGTTGTTGATATTTCTGGTAGTTGAAAAAAGACAGAGTAAGAAAAGGATCTCCTAGCACAACTGTCTGAAAGTGGAATATTTTTCTGAATTTTCTGAGTGGCATTAGTAGCCATATTATAGTTTCATTTGCATGTTTCACCTCCTTTTTCTGCTATTTAGTGAATCCAGAAAATATTGTTTGCAAATCACAGATCAGTTTACTTCCAAGGAAAAAGCAGATAAGCACAAATGCACAGGTGTATTTGCAGTGATTCAAAGCACAACTCAATACTATAAATGTGCAGTGCCCCATTAACCTTTTTGATTGGAGGCATGTATCCACATCCAGTAAGTTTCCTTTTAAGTGACAGCTGCAAAAAATATTGCTGTTTGTGTCATTAATGAGGTTCTTTTATAGATTTAATCTCTGCTGCAGTTTCCAGAGAAGAAAACTAGTATATAACCTGTGAAGAAGAAAAGGGATCATTTACTTATATTTCCGAAGGTCAACTCATGTGTTACTAACTCATTTTTTTACTATTATTCCTCTTCAGTGTTATGAAGTTTTCCTGTTTTTTTTAATTTTCAACTCTTCTTAGATTGATAACATTTATTAAAATGCAGATTGATGACCTTCCTCAGTTTAGTGAATGTCTTTCTTTGAAGGTCATATAGCTTCAATGGGAGAAAATAGAAGCTCTTTCTGTAAGCAGATTTATTTGCTATATCAAGATGAAATGATGGATTAGTAACAGAATGTGTTTTAAAACATTTATTATATTTGAGATACTGCTTTAGTCCATGCATTTTAGAAACAGTTATAAATTAGAATATTAATGCTAAGGTACACAGAAGATCAAAATATTATCCATTTGCTCCAATGAGAGCAATGATTTTCAGTATTTAAAAAAATAATTGATTTAACTGTCAAATTGATGTAGTATTTTTAAATTATATCGTTTATGAATTTTGCTTATTTTTAATATGATATTGTTGGCTGTGTGTTAGCTATTTTAGGGTAGTTATCAAATACTTGTTTTTTCATGTGACTGACTGAAACTTGACTGGTACATCACTTCAGACCCTTTTTCTAAAGATCGTCAAGTATAACAGTTCTCCAGCTCCAGTTATAATCAATGCTGTAGTTTCTACTGAAGTTTTTAATAATAATAATGTTAAATGGATAATGTTAAAGGGAACTTCATCCTAAGCCTTTTGTTAGTCTTACTGCTTTCCCTGATGCCCTCTTTATGCTCCTGTTTTTTCTTTGCCGTACTACTGACTACAGTGAATCATGCTGTGATATGGAAGGACAGCCACCTTCTAGACAGTGATACAAATACATGGCTTCCCTTGATACCACCATGCCCTGTAGAGTTTTTGTAAGTTATTATGTAAATCTTACATGGGTACTATAAAACTACAAAATTACTGTAAAAAAATTTGGTTACTGTTTTTTATGTGGGACTAAACTTTGTGAAAAGTCGTGTCAGTGTAAGTGACAATTTGTGTATGTAATCTGAAGGATACCTTAAAAGATGGTTATGCGTGGGCTATGCATTTGTGTAATTGGAATGACAGCATTGTCCAGAGCACCACGGAGGTAAACTTGGTTAGAAACAAGAGGCAAAGAGCTTGGGCATGCATGCTAGACAGAGCATGCTAGACAGAGCATGCCATAAGATATCACAAAGAGCTTTTCTGCTCTCACATCTGCTTCTGTCACTTTGCCCCTTGCTTGTACTTCAGTAGATGGTATTGTGAGGTACCTACTTTCCTCACACATCACAAATTATAGAAAATGCAGGCAAATATCAGTGAAGTTTCTTCTTGTTTGTATTTTTTACTTTGTTTTGTGTGCCAGCTCTGCAGTGGAAATGCTATCTATGTATGCTATTCATAACAGTGGGACTGGAATAATTCTCAAGTGTCCTGTTGTTTTACAGGTACTTTACCTTTTTCAAAGAGGAGTTGGTATCCAATGATTTGACTGTTTGAAAATTTTAAGCCACACTGGTACACAGAAATGAGATGAGAGAGGTGCTGCTTTCATTGGGAGAATCAATCCTCCAACATCCTAAGTGGCCAGCATACTTGTGTCTTTGAGGTCTTGATGTTTGGAGATGAGCACAATTTTCTGAACTTGTTCATGGAGATTGCCATTTGTGGCCATGAATTGTGGGTCCTGCCTGCAAGTGTCAGCAAAGGTGGTAGTTAATGCCAGTATAGTGATGGCAGTTGTATTATAAAGTAAACTGAGAGCAGCAGCTTAGAGATACATGAAACAGGTCAGAGGATAGTGTGGGGATTTATTCTTCTTCCTTAGGGTTCATCTCTGTGATTTACACAGGGATTTTCCTGTGCCCTTTTGGAAACCACTGATGAGATGAAAGAGCAGAGGTCAAGACAAGAAAGCTGATAAGCTCTCTTTTTCTCTGCCCTGAAGCAGGATGTCAGCAGGGTGGGATTCACTGGGGCAAGGATAGCGCAATCAGAACAAAACAACAGCTGTGCTAGGTCAAGCCAAAATCCACCTAGCCTACTCATTTGCCTGATAGTGACCAGAAATAAATACTTAAGTTCAAATAGAAAATAGTCTTCCTTCTAAGGTAGCTTTCCAAGATGCAGTATGCTGTAGTTTAAGTCTTTCCAAGCAGAGCTGAATCTGGATTTGCTTTAGGTCTAAATTTACTTTTTTCCACTTAAAGAATTTGTTTCCATTTTTGTTTTCGACTGTGTCCTACAGAAACACAGTCTGTAATGTGCTTATACTTTATCTGCAGTTAAATTTATTTTCAAAATTATGTTGTTGTCAAGTATAGAGTAGAATAGAATGTGCTGAGGTGGATAGGACCCACAAGGATCATTGAGCCCAACTCCTGGCCCTGCACAGGACACCCCAAGGATCACACCATGTGCCTGAGAGCATTGTCCAAATGCTTCTTTTTGGGCTTGATGCTGTGACCACTTCCCTGGGAAGCCTGTTCCAGTTGGGTGAAAAACCTTTTTGTGATATCCAACCTAAACTTTTCCTAGCTCAGCTTCATGCTGTTTCCTTGAGTCCTGTCACTGGTCACAGGAGTGAAGAGATCTGTACTCGCACCTCTGCTTCTCCTCACAAGAACATTGTCAACTGTGATGAGGTCTCCCCTCAGTCTGCTCTTCTCCAGGCTGAACAGACCAAATGACCTCAGCTGCTCCTCATATGGCTTCCCCTCAAGGCCCTCCACCATCTTTGTTGCCCTGCTTTGGATGTTCTCTAATTGCTTAAAGTCTTTCTTATATTGTGGCATCCAAAACTGCTCCCAGGGCTCGAGGTGAGGCTGCCCCAATGCAGAGCAGGACAATCCTCTCTCTTGCCCAGCTGGCGATGCTGTGCCTGATGCCTCCCAGGACACAGATGCCAGGGCACACTGTTGTCTCATGGTCAACTTGCCATCAACCAGGACACCCGGATCCCTCTCCTGAGCGCTGCTCTCCAGCCTCTCGTTCCTTAGTCTATCCATACACACAACCAAGATTGCCCCATCCCAGGTACAGAATCTGGCATTTGCCCCTGTTAAACTTCATATGGTTGGCGATTGCCCATCTCTCTGATTTGTCAAGGTCCCTCTGCAGGACCTCTTTGCTCTTGAGGAAGTCGACAGCGCCTCCCAGTTTAGTGTCATCGTTGAACTTAGTATCCTTAGAATCCTGGATCCAAGTTGTTAATGAAGATGTTGAAAAGCACAGGGCCAAGAATGGAGCCCAGAGGGACCCCACTAGCGACAGGTCACCAGTCTGATGTCACCCCATTCCCTATAATTCTTTGCCTGACCCATGAGCCAGTTTCTCACCCATTGCATGAAATGTTTATCCAGCTGTGTGCTTGACATTTTGTCCAGAAGAATCATGTGAGAGACAGTGTCCAAAGTTTTGCTGAAGTCCAAAAACATTACATTACTGGCTTTCCTTGATCAACTGGGTGGGTTGCCCTCTTGTAGAAGGAAATCAGGTTCAACATGTAGAACTTTCCTCTCATGAAGCCATGCTGGCTGTGACCGATGGCTGCATTGTCCTCTACGTGTTTTTCAATACCTCCCAGAATAATCTTTTCCATGATTTTACTCAGCACTGAAGTGAGACTGACAGGTCTATTTCTATTCTGCTTCATATTTCTCGTATGCGAGAATTCGTTCATGATCTCCATTCCATGTGTAATTTTTCTCGTATCTAAGATGGCTTTTCCAATGTGAGTCTGTTGAGCTTCACTCGATACAAACATAGCTGCATGACTTCCATCCGCAGCATTGCTCTTCTCTGTAATGTTTCCAGTTCTGTTACATTCCCTTTGAAATCAGCTGGCCACAGCTGCATGCTGTGCTAGAGAACTGGATGCTCTGTGAAGTTACTTGTCACATTGACATTTTTCTGGTTTCCTCTGTTCTATTTCTAATAGCACCTACCATTTAATTTGCCATTTTCACTGCTGCTTGGCTTTCAACTGATGATATTTTCAGAGAACTTTAAACAAAGACACAAAAATCTCTGTTCTGAATAGTGTCAGGATTTGGACTCTAAAGCACTGTATGGTGTTCGCGTTGTTGAGGTTATTTTTCATAAATGTGTTGCTCTGTGTTTATCAAAGTTGAATGTCATTTGCTAGTTTACTTTTTGGTTGCTCGTTATAGAACTTTCACAGGTCTTTGTGGTTAGCATAGGACTTAATTATTCTGACTGATTTTATGTTGTCATTAGACTTTGTGAGCTCACCTCCATTTGCACAGTGTAGTTTTAAGCACAGATGCATGTGAGACTCCACAGGACCTTTCCCTATTATGAAAAGCAACCATTTTTACAGTAATTTTGTATCTCTTAACTAATTAATAATTTGAAATAGGGTTTTTCCTCTTACTTGATGAAGTCTCAGGTTCTTGAAGGGAGAGATTTTGGTGAAGAGTTTTGTAAAAGCCCTTATTGGAAATTCAGGTAGGCTGAAAGCTAAATTATAGTCATCCAGTCCATAGGTTAAATGTTTTCTTTGAAGAGGTCTGGTAGATTTGTGAGGTGTTATTTCTTCTAAGAGAACTGTATAGACTCATCATATTAATCTGTCTATATTAATTCTGTTTTCTTTTTTTCTTATTGCTACCATTTTGTATAGTGTAGAGGTTGAAACTGGAGGTTTTGGTTTCATAGGTGCCCTCTGAAACTGGTTTGAAAAACTGGTTTCATATTTTTCACCATTAATTTAATTTTTCAGTTTTCTGATGTTAAAAATGGGTTTGTCGCTTTGATGCATTTGAGACATTTTCATTTGATGCCACAGATCACTCTTATTCCAGGATGCCGTGCTGATTGTAGCTCAGTGATACAATGGTTTTGCCAACACAAAGTTTTCTGCTCCTTTTTTCTTCTGTCCATGCCTGTGTTTGGTTGGAAAAGGAGTTAGTTTATGATAGAGCATAGTGATAAACAACGCTTTTTACACCTAATGAAAATACACTATTAAAAGCCATACACTAATTAATGGTAGTTACCAATAAATTAGATATCTTGTAATTTATTATATGTTTTGCTGTAACAATAGCCTGAATATGCAGTACCAGGATTATCAAAGTTATGAGTATCTCAGAATGCGACAAAGTACTCTGCTGAGCTGTAGTATCTGGCAAACCCTGGAAAATCATGTTGCTGTAAGATGTCTAGGTCGAATTCTAAGGTGGTTTTGGGCGTGGTGACCGTCTGCTTTGCTGTCAATAAGAGCTTCCTGATGGATGTTGTGCATTCAAGAGTTGAGCACCAAGTTTGCTAAGGATCGATGTAGCTTACTTTCATATTCCCTGGGTGGTGATAGATTTCCCATAGCTACAGTGTGGCATTTGTGCGAAGCTGGATGCTCTAAAGCCCGTTGTTATTGTACTGGACAGGGCCTGAAGTTCAGGCTGCATACCAGCCACATGCACAACGCAGCAGCCCGCTGTGAAACACAGAGCGGTTTCTAGGAGAGTTAACAGGTGTGATTGACAGCTAAAAAGTAAACACTCCCCAAATATATCAACTCCCTCTATGGTGGTATTTGATTAGACTGAAGAGAATAGCTGTTCCAAGAATCCACATTAGCTGACTAAAAAGTTTACAGGTTTGGTGTTCAGCAGCACGCTTCCAAAAGCATGTGGTCCTGCTCTGTCTGCAGAGGCCAGCTTGGCTTTGATACATCCCCAGTGGCTGTAGTAGTTCTTAATAAATCTCCTTAAAGCAGTTTCTAAGTGTATATTGGGGTTTCAACTCCATATGTGTGTTCTTTTGGGCTGCTGCTACTTATTCAGAGTAGGAAATGAGTTGAAGGAACACAGGTTTGGGGTTTAGCTTCTGGTTGGATTACAGTTTGGCTTTGAAGTGAAGGGAAGTATTTGCTTTCAGATATGAAAGAAACATTTGGATTAGATGTATAATGTGTCGCATCACCCTCTCTTTTTATTTATTTATTTATTTGTTATTAATGTCACTGTATGATGTGGCTCATTTGGGAAAGAGGTTCCCCAAGAATGGCTTTAGGAGCACTGTGGGGCTAGGTGGCCTGGAGGGCTGTGTCTGGGAGCTCACAGCCACCTTGGAGATGGGAAATTGCACCTGCTATCAGGAGGTAGGAGCTGTGAAGGACTGATTTAGAGAGAAGTAAAGACTCTATCCAAGTTCTGAAAGCAGACCCTTCTCCTTCTTTTTCTGGTGGGGCGTTGACTTCTAACTTGCTGTGCTCAGTTCACGCAAGAGCTCTTGCACATGTTAATTTCTCTGCTTTTAGATCCATATTCAGGGTAGAAAATAGGTGAAGGAGACACGGGGGTCACATTTAGCTTCAGAAGGTGCTAAGGAGACAGTAGCCTTAGACCTGAAAAGATAATTTTCTTGAGAAGCAGAGACTCCCAGCACTGCAGCTCAATGGGGTTCTCTGTCACTCTGCAACAGCAGCAAAAATCTATTGATCACCTAGTCCATGGTGTTGTGTCTCTGCATGAAATACAAGCAGTTAAGTAAGAAACAGTATTTAATTTTCTTTTCATTCAATGCCCAACTTTTCATGCACTTGTACCACACTGTTAAGATCTTCCATCTCCCACCAGGAAATTTGGGCTTAGGCTATAGGGTTTAGAGGAGGTGAGCAATTCTTATGAGATTCCTATTCTTTATAGCAAGCACAAGAGCATGAGAGAGAGACACAATCAAAATGAGACATTTCATGTTTTATGGCAGAATATATTCACTAATACCTTGTACATATATGCTGTTAGAGTACTGTTTATTTGCTGTGTTGTAACAAGGTCTCTGTCCCTGGCTATTTGTTCTAGGCTGTTGACAAAGAAGTATTGCTAATGTGTAAGAATGACATTTGAAATTTTAGTCATCTCCTTGACAGTGCTGAGATTTGATTGCTACTGCAGTATGCTATGGATCCTACTAAAATTGGCAAGGTCTGAATTCAGTATTTTATAACATCTGTTTTTGGTGGTGCTCAATGAGAGGACAAGGAGCAATGACCATAAAGTAGAACACAAGAAGTTTCACCTCAGCATAAGGAATGACTTTACAGGGAGGGTAGCAGAGCACTGGACCAGGCTGCCCAGTGATGTTGTGGAATGTCCCTGTCTTGAGACATTCAAAACTCACCTAGACATGTGTAACCTGCTCTAGGTGACCCTGCTTTGGCAGCAGGGTTGAACTGGATGATCTTTAGAGGTCCCTTCCAGTTCTAACTATTTTGTGATTCTGTGATCTGAAAAGCTTTGTCTTTTATGTAGTAAAAAGTGTAGTGACATGGACATGAGCACCATGGTAGAGGAGTGTCATCTTGAGCTGATTGGCAAGGACCCCCTTTGATTGAAAGAGAAAATGTAACCATACCAGTATATTCCAGTCATTCTATGTAGGTATAGTCCAGTTATTCTATGTAGATGATTTTGTTATTCACTTCCATTTATTTGTTTTAGGAAAGATTTTTTCCTTCTGGACTGCTGTACAGTTGTGCAGATTCAGGGACAGTTGTTCATAAACAAATACAAGTCTTTATATAGAAACTTTTCGGCTTTGCAGTCGAAGAATTGGCTTAAAGAAATATTTTGCTCGTATAATAGAAAATCTCATTTATTCATTAACAACGAATGTCATACCATCATCCTAGATAAATTAGAAAAGATAAAACAGCATGACAGGATAACTTGTGCTCACCATGGTGCTGAAAGCTGGGTCTGCTCTAAGGTCACACCATGAAGCCCGGGCCCTCTCAGAATGGTGAGACTGTGCAGTCCTGCTGAGCAGCCTGATCTGTAATCTGTAATCCTGAGTGAGGCTGCCATTGCAAAGGTTTCAGCTTCTCTTTTGTTTCCTCTTTTATTACAGGACTGCTGTTTCCCTTCAGATAGTGTTATGCTGTTATGCTGCAACAGTTGCTGTGCATTTGTGAATTCCTGTATGTTTTAATAAAGCTCTATTAACATCATCCTCACTTATGGCTGGACAATACGAGTCAGAAGTGAAGAAAGCTTCACGTCAAGAGACATTCATCAGCCCTCGTGGGTTGTGTTTCTAGCGCTTACTATATTTATGGCAGAGAGATAGTATCTTGTGTCATTCTATTGCAAGCTTGAACTCTACTCCTTTACAAAGTTAAATTGAAATGAAGGATTGATCCACTGTAGAGTAGCTGAACAAGATTAATGTTAATTGATAGTTTCAGAAAAACATCAGTGCTAAATAATATAGCTACGTTTAATGTTTAATGTGATTTAAACTTACAGATATGGATGAGTCAGAAAAAGGAACCTGAGTACTTCCTTGCCTGTTACAAACTCCTAGTTTTATTTAAATTTTAAATTTAAGAGAAGATGCTTTATTTATGTGCATTGTTTATTTAACGCAAAAAGAGTCTTTAAAGTCTCCTAGAAAAAAAATTCCCTTTAGAATGTCATTGAAGTGAAGGGTAAATACCAAGAACAAAAAATGGTGCTAGTGCAGTTGCTCTCTGAGAATTAGAACTGGAAATTAGGAAATGAGGAATTTTGGAGTCAATTGCAGAAAATATTAAATTAGAAAAACTAGGAAAATATAAAGCATCTGAATATCTTAAATTTAATTTCCAATGGATCTTATGCAATAAAAAATTTACTGTGAGAAAGTAAGTTTTTGTTGAATGTAGGTTAGATTACAATGACTTTTTAAACACTGTTATAAATATTTTTTTTTCTGTTTGTCTCCTTATAGCCTCACTTCCAGTCAGTCTGTAGTTCTTAAATACCATATATATATTTTTTTTTTTTAAAAATATAATAATTGTAACCATAAGTCCGAATTTCCAGCAGTCGCAATTCCCTGAGCTTTTAATAATTACAATTTCTTATATTAGTTAACACTGCTAAGATTTGATTTATAAATTTGGCTTATGAATGTAGCATAATTTATTATTGAAATGTACACAGTAACCCTAAGCTAGAAACTGTAAAGCATGCTGCTTTATGGTCTGCTTAATGACTAGAAGGTATTCTAAAAGTATTTGTCTCAGTGTGGCAGAAATCATGCTTAATGCCGCACAGTCCTAGTGCAGTATTAACCCCTGGCCCCATCCACAGCAGAGTCAGAGTTATGATGGACCAGCCCAGCCACATTAAGAAAGTTCATTCTCTGCACATAAACGTGCTGTCTGCTAAGTGTGAAATGCCACAGCAAAACTGCAGCCCACCCTGGGTTCCCCTTACCTGATTTATAGCTGGCCAGTCTGTCAGATTCTTTTCCTGTTTCAGACACTGGGTGCCTTCATTCCTGCCCAACTGCCAGAATCTTGGAATGAAAAGACTGATTTATATTTTCTGTATTAAACAAATATTTCTTTCCATGAGAAAAAGCAGTGGAGGAAAGGAAAACTGAAAAAAAAAGAAAAAAAAAAAAAGATAAAAAATATTTATTCTAAGGTAGTTACAGAGAACTGCTTTTCTACAACCCTGAACGTGAATGTACCCAGTATCAAGATTTTAAGATGAAATACATGTATTTTGGTTTTAATAGTGACAACTTTCTGCTGGTCAGAAGTGTAGCATCCAAGGTGTTGGAGCACAAACATGAGCTGCTGCTGCTTGCTGGTGCCCCAGAGTGTTTGTCACGCTGCCATCCCTGCCAGTTCCTCTGCTTGCAGAAGTCAGCTCCTAGGTTTCTTTAGCTTTTCTAATTGACTTGTTGTTTGTAGGTGTGCTAGGTCCACGCTTACAGAAACTTGTATTTCCTGGCTTCCAGGTGCCAGTTGGAGCTCTGCAGGACCAGGGAGCTGCTACAGGGTTTTAGAAATCTGGGACAAAAAGGTTTTTATTCTCTGGTTTCAGGAAGGAAACTGCTGAATCTGCCTCTCATTTTTAATGCTACCAGGCGTGCCACAAGCATTTGTGAGACTTATCCAAGCCTGCTTCTATTAACACATACACATCTTTAAGAATCAAACTCGAGTTCGGGAAGGTTCCTGCGTGATGCTGTAGCATATTTATGAACTGGTAGGTTTAAACAATGTTACTGCCAAAATGCTTTCAGCATGCAAAGCAAAGAGGTTTTGGTGCCTCAGGATTTCCTTTAAAGGAGGGAATTTCTAAGCCTTGCTACCTGTGACCATTATAATCTGTTGCTTTTGGGTTTTTCTCACTGCTGCTGTGCTCTTCCCTCTGCTCCATTGTTCTTTTGCCCTACATCATCATGTCTTGTATTTTGCGCTCTCCCGTTTCCCTTTCCACATGCAAATGCAACATTAAAATATTGAAGGCTATGTGTTCTTGCCCTTCTCATTCTCTGTTTTTGGGCTTCTGATAATTTTTCATTCCTCTAATTCTGTCTTTGGGATTTTAATATTTTTTTTCTGCTTGTATAGTTCTGTTTCTCTTATATTTTCAGTCATTCATGTCCTGTCAAAGCACATCACATAATGCTGGTTGTCCTTGTTATCCTTGTTATCCCAATGCCCCTGCTCCCATCCCACACAACTGCACCATGCTTTTCCAGCTGTGTTCTTAATGTGCCACTCCTATGTGAGCTGAGCTGTGTTGGTGCTGTGTTCCTTTAGCCCTGGTTGTTCCTTTTGGTTGTAGGGGTAGAGAGAGAAAAGCCTTCAGCAGTGTCTGGGTCTAATGAATGTGGACAAATCTAGCATTTAGTCGTGGCATGTGACACATGGGCAAGAGAAAGGATAGCCATCTGCCCCTTATCTTTAAAGAGGGGACGTTGTGGGAATTTGGGTGTAAACCTGAGTGGAGGATTCACTTTATAGCTAGTTTACTGGAGTACCAAAACCATATTACTTTTGGGTTTTTTTTGTGGGTTTTGTTTGGGTTTTTTGGTTTGTTCTGGTTTTTTTGTGGTTTTGTGTGAGGCTTTTTGTTTGTGTATGTATGTTTGGTTTTTGTTTTGTTTGAAGAACTATAGCTGGGAGTTGGTTAGACAAAATAAAAATGCGAATTTAGGCTTAATCTCCCTGATTTATGCAAATGCTTGCCACGTGTTAATGGGAAGATTAAACCCTTCATTTGTGCTTGAATACCAGCTCTGGTTTTTTATCCCTCAAGTTTCAGAGGCATTACAATCAAATTTTAAATGAGAGTGGAAGGGATCCTTAAAGATTATCTAGCACGAACCCCCCTGCTATGGTCAGGGACAACTACTAGATCAGGTTGCTCAAAGTCCCATCCAACCTGGCCTTGAACGCTTCGCGGGATGGGGCATCCACAACTTCTCTGGGAAACCTCTTCCACTGTCTCACATTTCTCATAGTGAAGAATTTCGTCCTAATACCTAATCTAAACCAACCTTCTTACCGTGTAAAGCCATTACTCCTTGTTCTGTCATTACATGCCGTTGTGAGAAGTCCCTCTCTAGTTTTCTACAGGCCCCCCTTTAGGTACCGGAAGGTGCTGCAAGGTCTCCCTGGAGCCTTCTCTTCTCCAGGCTGAAAAACCCCGACTCTCTCAGCCTTTCTTCATAGGAGAGGTGCTTCAGCCCTCTGACATCTTGGTGTTCCTCCTCTGGACTCGCCCCAACAGGTCCATGTCCTTCTTGTGTTGGAGGCGCCAGGGCTGGATGCAGCACTGCAGGTGGGGTTGCACCAGAGCAGAGCAGAGGAGCAGAATCCCCTCCCTCACCCTGCTGCCCACGCTGCTTTGGATGCAGCCCAGGTTGCTGTTGCTTTCTGGGCTGCAGTTGCACATTGCCATGTTGAGCTTCTCATCAACCAACGTTCCCAAGTCTTTCTCCTCAGGTGTGCTCTCAATCCATTCTCTACCCCTCCTAAAATAGAAATGTCCGGGAACAATTTATATTTTTTTTTTCTAGTAGAGAAAAACTTTGCAAATCTCTTTTGCAGTGTCTTTTATAGTGTCTCAAACACAAAATGCTTCTAGGCTGCTGTATTTTCTGAGATAAGTGAGGACTGAATGTCAAACTGTCAGAAGTCTTATCAATAAACAAAAGTATCAATGATGCTATGAGGATTATACTTAATTTTGCACGTTTTTATGGAACTGGGAATAAGTACTTAAAATTGTTTGCATAAATCCTATCTAAGAATATTTATGAAGAAAAGGGTTGCAGGTAATGAAGGATTACATCTGGAATATGAATGTTCGGCACAATGAATATGGGATAAAAGCTCACAGGTTTTGGGAAGATTTTGCCTTGATTTGCCTTGCAAGATCGAGGAGTGTGATAAATGTATAGAAAGGGATGCACTGGGATTTGTTCCTCCCTCTTTGGTCTCTGCCCTGGAAGAGGATTTCAAACTCGAATGGTCTGAAGCACAGCAGACAGAAAATTGCTATTAATAGCAGTCATAATAAATGTGATATACAACAAATAATAGTTGTTTACAAGGGGAGAAGCTTAAAGGGATTGAGTTTATTTAGCCTTTGTTGACAGCTACAGGTTGCTGTCCATGGGATAGAGGCAGACTGCAGAGGGGAGCATGGTGCTTTCACCCTTGGACCTGGGTGTGTCCCAGGAAGGCACAGACTCTCATGCAGCTGTGGGTAGCTCTTTGGAAGGCTCTCCTTCAAATCGCCTTGCTGCAGGCGACTGGTCAGCCAGCATGGTCGGCCGGCTCTGCTGTCCACTGGCACTTTCGTGCATCCCCCAAGGGAAGCCTGCCCTAGCTGCTTGTCTGTCTGTGAGCCTCTCTGGTGCATGCTGTAAAATATGTAGTAAACAAAACTTTAAAATTAAATTGCTTCTTAGATCCTAAGTAGTTTTATTATTTTGCAAAGTAAGAGAGCAAATCTGAATTATTTACAAATGCTATCATGGAATCCAGAGAAAGAACGAGATTGTGAAGCATACAGGCTAAGCACCCAATTTTTTTTCCTCCCTCGTCTCGTATGCTGTAAGTGCACCTTGAAATGCCATTACCTGCTGTAGCTGAAAACAAGATAATTTGTAATGTGGAACAGCTAATTTTTCATTGTGGTTCCACTGGGGCATAATGCAAAACAATCCAGTGTAGCTACATTGGTAATGCAATAACCTGCATTCAGAGCAGGGCTGCTATATCCTGTCACCTTTGGCCGATAATGAAGCTCTTTGCAAAATTGCCGTAGGCTTTTAAATATATTTGACATATTCTAATTTTTTCAAAGCATAGAAACCTATGAAGGAGGAAATAATTGAGTTTAGGTCGTTATTAAAGAATAAATAAAAACTGCAAATTATATTTAGCTGAGGAGCCAAAAAAGCTCCAAAAATAGGAGCTCCAAAATCTAGGAGCCTTACTTATGTTAGGGAGCTAATTTGGTGAACTTTCTATTTACATAGAAAAAAGAAGCATTTTCAGAACCTGCTTAGGCAATTTTCTAAGGGTTTTTTGTTGGTTTGTGTTTTTTTTGTTTTTATGTTTTTTTTTCTAAATGTTAGAGCACGTGAAAGATCTGGGAAATGCCAGCTGTTTTAGGCTGGCATCAACCTGTGATATATTGGCTTTGAAAATAATGCAGTTTAGAACAACTTTCTGTAGGATGGTGAGCTGCTGTATTTCAGAAGTGTCAGTGCACAGCTGCAGAATTAAGCTGTCCCATAAATTTTGCTATGTTGTCTAGAAGCTCAGCTTTCATCTGCAAAAAAAGCTTAAAAGTTAAAAAAAAAAAAGTTTTTTGAAGTTTAAGTCCCAAACTACTCTTTGTTTCATTTATTCCATTCTGTGTCCCTTCCAGATCCCCTAAGAAACAACATGCCCTGTGTCAAGCCACAGCACTGAATCAGCGTGCTGATGTTCCCTCAGTGGAACAATTTTTATATTCCCCTTGTTTTACCCAGCCTCTAATTTTCCTGTAACTTGCTAAAACGTGATGTCTTCCAGACCACTCTTCTGTTGTCAAATAAAACTAAAATAGACCAGAAAATTTGAGAGTAACTTGGAGAAGATCTGATAGGATTGTGCAAGCCTACTTTTGCATATCCTGTGACTAAAAACCCACCCCAGCCCTCAAAAAAGAACACCTTAATTTTGCTACAGAGGCAGTATACAAATGTCCCTGTGTGTTTGATCTGCTTGTTTGGATTCAGCAATTGAAGCATTACTGTACATATATCATTAATACACTGCTATTCCACAGTGGCTTTTTCTTCTCAGCAGAGCAAATTTTCCTTTATTATATTGAGTTCCTGGAGAAACCCTGAAAGGTGACTGAAATTTTAAATCTTGAATTGCATCATAATTCCTATCTTATGAGACAGTCAGAAAACCTGTTCTGCAAAGCTAGATTCCACCTCCTTTCTGTAGATAACAGGAAAAATAATTTTTTACTGTGTAATCACAATCCTCTTACAAGGCTGCCTGAATTAGGAATTCTGATAATCATAAGTAGTATGCTTCCTCAACTCCTGTATTTACAAATCATTTACTTACTCAAGGCTTGTCTGTCTGAGTCAAAACCAACTCATCTGTTGTCAAAGAGAAAAGGTTTACAGACTCGGAAATCACCTTTTAATATAAATTCTGATATTCTGATTACTATTTTCCTGGCTTTAATCAAGGTTGAATTATTTCTGACATTATTTGAGATGAGAAAGAACCTGAAAGCTCTTAAAAAATAATAGTAATAAAGGTAAATTCTCACTATAAGTTGCACTCAAAAATTTAAATTTAAGTCATGTAAGTTAGTGTGCCTCCAGTGAGAATCTGCCTCATTAATATTAATCTCCAGACTCTAATGAGAACACTATGCTAGTATGTAATGCTAAAAGGGCACAGGTGTGACAGTTTTAGAGAAAGTGGAAGCCCTGAATCCCACAGGCTATTAAACATAGATCGTGCTGCCTAATTATTAGGCAATTTCTTGCCAGGTTATTGAAAGGGATGAATTTTTTAGTGTTTATCTGTGAAAACTAAATGCCCACAGAAGACAATTTATCATACGTGGAACAACATATCCTTGAATTTCCCTTGAAAAATATGATGGAGAAGAATCTCTGACCCGACTGCTTTATCAGTATGCTAATTTATACTCTATGCAGAAGAATTCCATGGGAAGTCATCTTTTCTTCTTTTTTTCTCCATGGATTCATGATCTCCTGGGCTGCTCTGTTTGTGTCACAGTGATGCTGGGTTGGCAGCACTGAAACTGCACTGTTGAATCTCAGACCATTAAAATGAAATTCATCAATTACAAGTGCTTTGGTAGAGGGCACCCATGCCAAGGAAATTACAGGAGAAAGCAGATGCTTATATTTGGGAAAAAACCCAGCTATATATTTGCAGTTTACAAAGAGTGAACTCTTTTTACCTAAAATTTTCTTTTCCAAGCAGCTTTTTGGGGGTTTTCTGTCTTTCCAGCACTAATGTATCAAGGTGTTAAGAAAATTAAAGGTTTGAAGCTTTGCTGTGTTCTCCATAGCTTAAGCATCCATCAGTTGGTCTGTGATGGATGCTCAGTAAATAGCATGGTTTAGTCTCAGGAAGGAAACCTCAGTTCACACTTTCCCTGCTGTGCTCAGGTTTGAGGGGATAAAAAAAAAATACCATCTAGAGTTTCTTTCTAGGGCAATGTCAACGACAGCAGCCTTGGTGCACGCAGGGAGTATATTTAATCTGTTTGTGCTCCTAGACTTCACAGTGATGGATTCCATATAAATAAATAAAGACTCAGGAGATTTCGTGAGGTGCCACTGGAAGGTGATCACAATTTGTCTATATGAGAAACCTTGTGGTAGAAACATCCATAAACTGTATACAAGTATGTTGTCCACTCCTCCCTGAAAATGCCTAAAAATAGAGGAAAGAAAACAAACTTTTAAGGTATAAATGTTCTTCCATTATTGTGCCTGCTAGTGTAGCTGTTGTGTTAATTGGTAATTCTTAATGAGTCCTCTGGCGGTTGGAACATAATAGAGGAGGGACCATGCTGTGTATGTTAAACCCACAAGTAAAATATGATTTTGTTGTCTTGAACAGAAAATTATTTACATGGTGAACTGTACAGATGGCTTGTAAAGGAAAATTACTCTTCCTTCTTGAAAAACCACTTGATAAATCACAAGCTTCTCTTTCTGTTTTCTTTTCTTTTAATGTCTAGAAAATCCAAAAGTTATGCAAATATGTAGTACTCCAATCACACTAAACACCTGGAAAAACATAAGTACTCTTAACAATTACCTTAATATGCACTTTTTTTTATTTCTAATATTTGTTGAAAAACACCTGAAGTCCTAGGCAATGTTTTTTAATTGGAAATGAGACGTTTTCTGTGTTAAATGCAGTAAATGAATGTTACATCTTTTGTAATTGACAGAACCAACCTTTTTGAGTGTTTCACTAAATGCAAGATATTATTTTTGCTTATTACTTTTTTTTCTGTAATAGGCAATGATAACACACGAAAAGGTCAATTCATAGGTTTATTGCTACTTAAGAGCGGGCTTGGGTTTGATTTGCAAATGGTGAATTGATTGGACTTCTAGGTGGGACAAAGATAGAGATCCTGGCTCCTGATTGTTAATGATCACAAATAATGTTGTGGACTGCCTTGGTGTGTGGAGGTGTTGTTGTTGAGGACATACTGCACAACTGGTACCTGTGTTACTGTGATATTGGCCTCGGCTGGACAGCAGGTGCCCACCAAGGTTGGTCTGTCACTCCGCTCCTCAGCTGTCAGGGGAGAGAAAATATAACAAAAGGCTCATGGGTTGAGGTAAGGGTAGGGGGAGGTCCCTCAGTGATTACTGTAACTGGCAAAAGAGACACCACTTGGGGAAATTAGTTTATTACCAAGTAAATCAGAGAAGGGTAATTAAAAATAAAACCAATTCTTAAAAACATCTTACCCCCCCCCCTCCCTTCTTCCCGGGCTCAGCTTCACTCCTAATGTTTTCTACCTACATCCCCTGCCCTGCAGTGGCACAGGGAATGAGGATTGCAGTCAATTCATCAAAAGTTGTCTGTGCTGCTCCATGGGAGATAGTCCTCCACAAACTTCTCCAGCATGCGTCTTTCCCATGAGGTGCAGTTCTTCATGAAAGTGCTCCAGCACTGGTCCCCACCATGGGGTCACAGCCTCCTACTGGCTTGGGTTACTTTATGGGACATAGGTGGATATGTGCTCCAGCATAGACTTCCATGGGCTGCAGGGGGACAGCCAGCCTCACCATGGTCTGCTCCATGGGATGCAGGGAAATCTCTACTCCAATGCCTGGAGTGCCCCCTCTCCTGTCACTGACCTTAGTGTCTGCAGGGCTGTTTCTCTCATTCTTACCCCTTTGTCTGGCTGCAATTGTGCAGATTTTTTTAGCCTTCTTCTTAAATCTGTTATCCTGGAGGCACTACCACCATTGCCAATGGGCTCAGCCTTGGCCAGTGGCAGATTGGGTTTGGAGCCATCTGGCACTGGCGCTGTTCTACACAGGGGAAGCTTCTGGCAGCTTCTCACAGAAGCTGCCCTTGTAGCCCCTCTGCTGTCAAAACCTGGCCACACAAACCCAACACAGTTAAAAAATCCTGCTGTGATTCTCTGTGAGTATGTAGCATGGTTGAATGCTTGTCCTGAAAAAATCAGGATGGCTCTGCTCCTCTGACATGCCTTGCTCCAGGATAGCAAAACTTGTAAACATGCATTTGAAATATGACAGTGGTGACACTGTTGTGTTTCTACCCTGCAGTCTTCAGGTGTTTCAAGGAAAAAAGTGATGCTTTCTTAGCCTGTTTGCTGGAGTAACCTGGTACCAAGACACTGCCTTACTTCCATGCAGAGAATTCTAGGGTAAGGTCTTAAAATTGTTTTTCCGAGGTGTGGAGAGCAACTGAAGTTAAAATACACTGGATTTCTAGTTCTTCAGGATTGCTTTCTTACGTTTGCAGGATATCTGTATTCTCAAAGAGAATTTTTATTAGCATGTCAGCTGTGGCTACCTCCTCTGTCCTTATTTTGTTGTAGTTTGGCTGATTTTATCCGGCTCTGTTAAGAAGACAAAGATTTTCAATCTCTCCGTGTTGCTGTCTCCTAATTCAGGAGTGTTTTAAACCCAACACTGACTTTGGCAAGAAGATGAAGGCCTCACAGTTATCATATTTGCCTGAGCTTCCTCAACAGTGATAGGTTGGTTTGGGAGTGCCCAGTGCAGGAAAAGTTTGGGGTGTGGACTGCCTTTGGCACCAGAGATGCCAGTGAATCCACGTGAGCCAAGGCCCCAGAAGCCAGGCTTTGTACTGTCAGCTGACCGGGGAGTGCCTTGGGCTTTCAGACTCGGGGAGGTGTGACAGACCTCCCAGATGGGTCATGTCCTCCTTGTTCAGCCCAGACAATCTGCATAGGAGCAATTGCTTCATTCATATGAATCTTCCTCATGAAATAAAGATCTGCTGTAGCAAACCCGGTGATTGAGCTGCATCAGATCTTTATTTCATGATGTTGTGAATCCTTATTGATGATGTGATAATTTTTATGTCATGATGTGAGGCCACCATTGATTTAACTGGTGCTCTTCTTCTTCGCTATCCTATAAGGGGAGTAAATTGTATCAGGTATAACCTGGTAAGATCATATGGTGTCCATTCCCTGCCTCACCCATCCTCGCTTGTCCCTTGTTCAAAGGGGCTGCATGACTTTGGTTATCCCTCTGAAAATACAGCAAATGCTCTACACATTGCATTCCCAACCTTTCATTGCCACTGAAGTCCAACAAAATTTTGGTATCTGAAGGTATGTGCTCTAAAACAGAAAACAGCACCAAATCTGATTATTACTTGTTGAAATTTATTTATTTTTCTTCAGTAAATATTTAATCTTAATGACTTTCTAAACAGCTTGCTGTTTGCATTTGGGGGATAAAAAGAAGAAAGAATCCTCAAGAGAACAATATTAGATTATTTGTTAAGGAAAAAAGCTTTAATACTTGTTAATTGCATGATTTAGAGACTTCTGTTATTAGCATAGTTGTTTAAAGACAAGTCTTTCCCTTTAAGTAGTGAAAAAAATTACATTTTTTAAAATCCATTCCTTAAAAAGCGAACGAAAAAACACTTCACTTTTCCTGAGGACAAGGCAGTGCCACATCAAAAGAAGGTGGATAATTAGACAACATAGGACATAATGTTAAAATTTGAAAATAACAATCCCAAAAAATGTTGTGCTGACCAAGCTGATGATGTTGAGCTTGGAGAAGGGAAGGCTCAGGGGCAATTTTATCACTGTGTATAAATGCCTAGTTAGAGAGAAGGAGGATGGTGGAGCAGTGCCCACTGATGGTACAAGATGCAATGGGCAGAAATAAAAACCCCACGAAGTTCCATCTGGACAAAAGAAAAAGCTTTTTCTCTCTTAGGGTGATCAGATACTGGAAAAGATTTTGTAAAGTCTCCGTCTGTGGAGATACTCAAAACCTGATGGGTCATGGTCCTGGGCAGCCTGCTGTAGGCAACTCTGTCTCAGCAAGGGCAGAAGCTCTCTCTAGCAGTCTTCAATGTTTTTGTGAATTACACTGAAATTCACTGTGTGTGAAATAGTTGAAATGTCCATATCGTGTAGGATGGGTAATTGTTCAGGGGGTAAGCAGTTGGTTTTCAGCACTTTTTCAGGCTTTCTGCAATGTAGAGACTTGAATGAATTTAGGTTTTGAGAAAGGTTACTTGCTCCAAACTTCTGCATGTGGCACATCACTGAATTCAGACCAAAGTCCTCCTAGTGGAGGAGCATATTGTGATATAGAGTATATTGCAGGCTCTGTACAATTTTGTCTAGGCTAGTTGGGTTCTTAAGTATAAGTAGCTCCAGTTTTGCAGTGGTTGTGCAGGTTGATCTGAGCTTGGTCTTCTAGATAATATCATCAGCTGAAACCAGAGATCTACGCTCAGCAAATGGTCAGGGAGCACATCTTCCTTAGGATTTTTTGACCCATACTTATAGATGCCCCAAATAAGTATTTGGAAGGTTCAAGCTAAGGCCTGAATCAGCCCAAATCTTCCTTTAAATACAGATCATATGCTTAATTCTTAAAAAGCTATATAAGTAGTGATTTCAGAGAAGTTAGTAGTTCTGTGCACATAAGCTTGTTTGCCTTTTTTCCAAGATAATTGGTCTGTACTGGTTTGGACTGGGCCAGGATTAAACCACATCAAATACATGCTCTATTTGCCCAAATGAGTTTATTCCTGGGGCTTTTTTTGGTTGTTTGTTTTGGTTTTTTTCTTTTTTTTTTCTTTTTTCTTCTGATGAATAGCTAGCTACTAACAAAACAACATTCTGTAGTAGAAGCTTATATCAACTTCAATTTTTGTGCGGTTTTGGCTTTTAGCCATCTTAATGTTATCTTCTGCAGTTGTTTTAATGAAAACACAGCACATCCTGTCCAGACTTTAAAAGCATCCACTCAATGAAAAATTTGGTGCAGAATGCTCTTTCTACAGATTTATATCAGAGTTTATTCTTCTAAACAAATATTTACCTTGCAGTGAGATTTATGTTGAGAGCTTCTAAACACATATTGTTTTTCAGACTATGTGCAGAATCCCGTAATGTAGAGAAATATAATTTCTAAGTGCTAAAATGCATACCAGCATATACAAACCAATAACCAGCACAGTATGATCTGAAGAAATGACTTCCCCCTATACAGTGCATATTCTTTAAAGAGAGCAACCACTGCTTTCTTGCTCATTGTAATTCACACTGCGTCCAGCACTACTGGAAAACTAATGAAAATGCTGGGAGTATAAGGCTTTATTTTACTGTTGAGAATTCTCAGTGGTTACAATATTATGTTGTGCCTAATTCTCCTGGTACCACGTTTTTTTAACAGTGATTTATATTTTCAACCCAGTGATCCATTTCATGCATTAACCCCCTAAGTACCAGATCTACCGTGTAGCACAAAGGAGCTTTCAGAGCAAAATGCTTTTACTAGATTAATTGTAAATAGGAAAAATATGCTCAATCAGTTAGAAATCTTATAAGCACAGGCTCAGTGGCATGGAAATCTGGGAAGCAGGGCTTTTTAAGTCCACCTCCAAGAAGGTCTAAGTGCAGGAATAAAAGGAGGAGGTGCTGGTTTAATTTTTTCATCTGAGACTGCATGATATGAAGTGATGCAACTGTTGCCATAGTAAAGTTATATTGAATTGACTACAAGCCAGTCAACGCCACCGTGTAATATTCCCTCCCACCCCCACAAGCAAAGCAGAAGGATAAACACTTCTTGATTGATTTTGTTTTCCCCCTTATAATAAGGAATTATAGGAACTGATTTTAGAACTGTCTTAAAAAAATATAATTGCTAGCAGTGAAAAGTCAGCTAATATTTTTTGGATTTGGGACATACTGTGTGTCAGATATAATTCATGTTTTTTCTCAGAATTGTCATTCATGAAGCACTTTCAGTTGTCAACTGTGAGATAAAGGAGTCATCTGCTCAGTTAACGGGTGGAGTATTAAAATGTGGAAGATAATACCACTAGAATATTTTAAATGGTATCTTTAGACATCTGTGTAAGTTTTGGCAGAATTTACTTTCATCCTTGCTTTATTACTCAAGTGTAATTTATAATGCATCTGAAGAATTCCCTTAGCTCCCTCTCTACTTCACCCATCATACGCATACATGCAGGGATCGAGAGTCCAGGAAATATCACGTATCATGGTCTCTGTTCTCAGTGTCTAATTTTCAGAGACATCTAGGAGGGTGTGGCAATAAAATTTGGTTGTTACGAAATAAAAACTAACTTCTGTTTGTGTTAGTGTTCATATTTCCATGGTTCAGGAGTTCTGTTAAGATTATACAGTGGGGTCAGTATCTAAAGTGTTGCTACATTGTTAAAGCCATTAAAACATCAAACAAATCTGAATTCCTCTGACCAAAGCAGTCAGATGCAGAGTACAGAGGTTCATTGATATTAAGATCTATTTCTCACAGTGCCTTCCTGCTGTGTAGGAGGTGAGGGATGACAGCCTTCATTTACTTCAGAGATCCTTAATTTCTTCTTGTTGCAGCACTTGAAAACTTTGAGTAACACCTTAGGGGCCAGATGCTGCAGTGTGAGCCTGAACTTCCACCTTCACTTGAGAGAGTCTTGAGTGCCCCAGCTGACTTCCAGGTGCTGGTTTCTGTCAGGTCCTGTGTCTGTGTCATGTCTGCTGGTCTCCGGGGTTGTTTAAGATGCACAGTGCATCTCTCATGGCTCTCAATTTTGTTAAGTAATCTTGCTTCAGGCAACTGATACCCTCACTAATGCGATTTGCTCTTTCAACTGTTCCAGAGAGGCAGGTGTACTTTAAGGGACTTTATTTTATTTCAAAGGGCTTCGTGTGCTTATTTTGTGCTATTGCTTTAGGGGGGAAAGGCAGATTGGATAAGTGTTTCCTGCCCACTGAAGGCAGAGATGCTGATGTTGCTCATAAACTTGTGAAAGAGCTATCTCCCTCATGGCTGTATTGCACAGACAGGCTTCTCCATCAGTACTGAAGGCTTGGCCATGTCAGGAGAGTTGACCTTGGCCATTATTTTGGAGAATAGGTGGTGCCTTCTGTGTCTAAAACCTGTGTCCTTGTTTGTCCTGAATATCCAGGTTGAAAATAGATGACTGATTAACTTTTTTAAAATGAATACCCCAGCAAACCCCTTCCTAGCTTATTAGATATCTGAAAAATCTGAGGTATTCTACATTTTTGCAGTGAAGTTATGCAGCTGTTAAAACTTGCCTGGTTTTGTGATAGAACTAAGTCTCTTAAATCAGCATCAACAAGCTGAAATCCCTGCCTGCAACTGGTCCCAAGGCCTTGAATTTGATTGGATACTTTAAAGGCAGCAGGCTTTTAAAACAGCTTTCTTGTGTTAGAAGCTTAGAATTCACCTAAAAGATGAGAAATAAGAAATAAAAGAAATACATAAAAATATTATTTGAAGTGAGCCTGGGAGAAGGGGAACAGCTGTTGATACTTGTGGCCCCATCCCATCATTCAGAGAGTGCACATTACACAGTGATAGCAAAGCCCTAGAAAGTGAAATGCTGCTCCTTGATGTGCACAGGAAAGTGCAGATTTGAAAATTTAACAAATAGCCAGTGGACTTCACTATCCTTGGCAAACTGGGAAACAAAATCTCAGGGGTATAGAGAGAAATGAGAATAGGCCAGAGAGCACCTTGGTGGTCAAAGAGCATGTGTCTGAGTGGAGAGAACAGGAGAAACCAAGGTGAGCCCAAAGAGACAGGTGGCCTGGCCACAGTGATGGGGCTGGGATCCCCCACAGCACCATGTGGAAATGGATAGGAGTAAGGAACAACTACATTTGTCAAAGGTAAGACTTATTTTTGCAGCCTGTTCAATCTAAAAAAGTTTTTTTTATTGTTTAAGTCTGCCCACACACAGATAAGATTTCTGCTGTGAAAGTATATGAATACACTTGGAAAAATGGTCAACAACAATGTGTGCCATTTCAGTTCAATTCACTTGAAGCAAATGTCTGGTAAATAACTTCATTATTTTTTCTCTACCTCTTTATTAGAGACATCAAAGCTGCGGTTACTCAGGTGTCCCCTTTCTCCACTAGCTGATGTTTTTCTGCATTCTCTGAAAGCATGTTGGAGTGCTGCAGTGTTCAGTTGCTTTTGACAATGAATGTTGATTCTCCTTATGTCCTCCCCATTCATGTTAAAATAAGACTTTGGTAGTCAGCAGTGTCCCTGGGGAGGCCTTGTTCTGCAAAATATAGAACAGATTGAGGTGATTGGTAAGGGGGTGGTATGGCACTCTCTTCATCCTGCTGCCCTGTTATCTACTGAAGGGCTTTCTTATTAAGGCACTGGCCTGATATGTTTATGCTAGTGAGTTAGGTATTAGAAAAACAGTTGAAGAAGCATCTGTCAGCTAAGTTACACTGACTTATCACTATTGATTAGCAAGTGCTTATCATTATGTCTATTGACTACTTTTGTAGACTGGCATTTTTAAGAGATTATTTTATTTTATGGCATCCTCTGGCTATTACCAGTAAGACAAAGCCTCCTGTATTTCAAATGAGCTCATTCATTATTTTTCATTGTCTTTTATATTACAGCCATTATCTTAGGTCATGTAGATGTAATAGAAACAATATTTATAGGACACAGTTCAATCTCTATGAAAAAGAAACCTTTCCAGATTCTACCCTATGAGAAGGAAAGATTGCTGTTCTTTTAAGGAGATAAAAAGGAAAAAAAAAACATGCCACAAAGAAACCATAGGTGTTACAGAAGCAGCATCATATCTAGTACTTCTTTCAGGCAAAATTTGTACCCTTAATTTACATAATAAAAATGTAATTGGAGTAGCACCATCAATATCAATGTTATGTTAGGCTGACTCTGGATCAGAACTGCATACAAAACTTTAGCCTTCGTGTGAGTAAGTGGTGAAGGTGGTGATGTGGACTATGTGTATTGTTGAAGGGCTCTATTTGTCTTCATGGTTAAGATATATTTTAAAGATTGTGGAGGGCCTCTGTGTAAAGAGCCTGCCCCTCACCCCTGCCAAGAATTTTCTCAGCTCTTCTTCCTAGTATTTCACTAACTTTTACAAAGACGGAATACACGATGTTGCCATTTTCAGCATTAAACCTTAATGGATTCAATCTTCACAGTCTAGCCTTGTGTTTGGGGGAAAAAACCCACACACTAAAAAAAAAAGTTAGATGTCTCTTTCCTATGATTATTGATGAGAGCTGTATTTTGGATGATACAACACAGAAGAGATTCCAAAAGTTGCTTCATCAGAAGAAAAGAGCGGGAGCAAGTCTCCTGAGGATTGCCCCCATCTGTAGCTGTTGCAGAGAAAGCAGACCTTGATAAACCCTGTGCACAGGTCAGAGCTTTCTCCAAGCCTGAGAATTACTAATGGGAATCCATTCTGCCCTCTAGAGATAGCTAAAGGTGGAGTGAGATGACTGGCTATTAAATGAACATGGCTTTAAATGTAGACAGGCCTTGTGCCATATAAATTAGAATTTCAGCTTACAGGGTCACATTTTCATGGAATATTTTTCATATTAAAAAATGCAAGTAGCCTAAACCCTCCCCTTTTAGATGGTGTTTAGAAAGAAGTGTTATGCTCCTAGAAATGAAAAGAAATGCTGTTCTTTTCATATACGCACTTTAGCTTTCCAATGGCTTTACTCATTCACTCTTTTATTCGTTATTGCAGGTGAGTATGACTTCTCTTTTTTTGTGGTAACTGGCCTGGAGAAGGAGTATGTATTGGTTGGAACTTCGGGTAGTAATGGTAAATGTTGAGAAATCTGTGTCTCTGATCTGTCTGCACTTACATGAAACTTAGCTAATGGCAATGTAGTCCCTGATCATTGAATGAAGGACTATGAAATTAGAAATTAGAAAAGAACTTTTGTCACGAAAGATGGAAAATGAAATGGATTTTGTCTCCTTTATAAAATGTTGTAGTGTCATTAATTCAAAACTGTTATGTGATGGATAAGCCCACATAATGTTATATGGGAAAAACTTGCCAAAGCTTACTATAAAGTCTCAAAAACTCTCATAAGAGAAATGCTACGATGGTAGCTTTCTCATACCAAAGAGTTTAGAATTATATGCTGTCTGTGTCTAAGACCACTGACAATCAGTCAGATATAGAACCCAATTCTACAATTTTCTCTTTGATTTTACAGAGGCTAGGATTTGGCAGAAAATTTTTTTCCAGTCAAATCTCAGCACATAGGCTAAAGGCTTCTTGCCATCAAGGGAGGTGAAATAGGGGCAGCAAAATGTTGGTAAAGCAAGCTGTTCTTTACAGTCTTTCAGGTTTCGTTGTCCTGTGATTATTTTAGATGTTTCAGGCTGCATGGCAATAATAATAGTACTGAAATATATCTGAATGAAATGAGATTTTTTTTCTTCTTATTTCATTTATTTTCTGTGAATTTTAATTTTCTTCTTTCCATCTGTATTTTCTTTTATTAATATTAATTTTTCTTCAGTGCTAGTAGTGTAACAACTCCTGGAATACACTTTAGAGATTGTGAAGTGAGTCTCAGAAGATTTCTGAGGTTTGAATAACACTAAAATGTCCAGTAGACCAGAGGTGCTTCTAAAAAATTTCCTATAAAATATTATCATACTTTATTCTTCCCCCTTCAGCGGGCTGTCCAAGAGGGCTTTCATGGCTGTATGCCCTTAGTCACTGAAACTATGTGGTAAAATAATTTTGGTGTTGTCTTGGAGAATCCCAAGAAGCAAGGACTAAATTTACTTCCACACTTGCCTTCTGCATCTGTACCATAGAAGCAGATGATAATTCTCTAATGTAGGTCCTGGTCTTGAGAGAGAAACAGTTGCTGTGGAACTGGTGTTTTGGGTTTTCGACAATGGTAGATAGACCTATGTGAGATGGGAAAAGCTCCTGATGGAGACATGAAGGGTTTGGCTCTGGTGAATAAGAGAAGCTGAAGCAGCATAACAAGAGGAGAAGGAGAAAGCACTTTGCATTGAGTTCATGTTTACAAAACTGAAATGCTTCCAAAACCTACTGTAAAATAATATGTAAGATTTAACTTAAGAAAATCTTATTTTTTCTTCTACACCAAATGAATTTTGACTTCTACTCAATTTTTAGATTATTAATGGCATGACAGTATTAGTAGTTAATGACATCCTTGTTGCTTTTGTACAGTCTAAATATTCAGTTGTAATACTAAATCAAGTGACTGTGGTGTCTTGCCATTCTGGGCTATCAGTGGAAATCTACTATCAGTGATGGTATGAATGAATATGGGGTACACTTATGAGTGAATGAAGTAAAATATGTTTTACAAAAGATGTTGCTGTGAAATAAAATATTTTGATTTAAGAAAAAAACACTCCAGATGTTATTTTCAATTAGTTAATAATACTTAGCAAAACCACAGTGCCTTCAAAGACATACTGTCATTGAAAATTGTTTTAATGATAGTTTTTTGGTCAGCTGTAGTAGCAGTTTTCTTTTAAAGGAAAGCTGTAATGGCAGTTTATATATATATTTAAATATAGTGAGTCTCTCTGACAGAAATGTGAAAGTCAACAAGATAGGATATGTTGACATAAGAAAAACAGTGCTAATGAATAATAATATGTATTATGCCATTAATGATAACTCGTCCCTTACAGTGCAGGAAAACAAAGGGAAGGTCACCAAAGAGAAAAGAGTGAACAAAAATGTATTTATATATATGGGGTTCTCCTCTCTCCCTCCTCAGGCATCCTACATCTGAAATGATTTCTCTTGTTAGGAAACTAATTATACAGAGGTTGCCAACCCAGTTCTCTTTCAAGTATTAAAACAGTGGAGCATCTTTCTCAGTCCAGGTAGTAATTAGCAGTCACCTAGTTGCAAGGCCAGCACAGTCAGGTAGGTATTCTGCTCAGAGAGTATTGATTTGAATGAGAGCAGTAGAAGAGTTCACATTAATTCCTGATGAAATTCTTTTAGTTCATCATATGCCTGATTTCCGCTGTAGTACATTGCTTTTTCTCATGCCCCCTGTCTCTATGCTAACTACTGCTTATTTTGCTATCTGCTGTGTAAAGTCATTCACCAAGCTCATGGTTCTGTGAGATGTGCAGTCTTCCCTCCCTCTGGCCAATGGATTACCACCATCAATACTTCCACTCAGGTCTGGGGACTGTTTTGAGTGAAGTAGCCATGAGCTAGAGGAACAGTCGGTCCTTCCTCTATGAAGAGCTGAACGTGCATTTGGTAGTCCATGTGATGGTAAATAGATAAGCTGCTTTAGTAAACCAGCTCTGGCCGAATCACCACAGTCTAGAAGGCTGCTTCTTGTTTTTAATGCTTTCAGAAAGCCAGAGGTTAATTGACTTCACTCCTCTTGAAAACAGGAAATCTCTGCAGCAGCTACTGACTTTGTCTTTAATTACTGCATGCGCTGGAATCTGAACTGTATGTGGTTTATGAAGTCAGCTCTGTTTCAACGGCATAATTAATTTATTGAAATGAAATTTTAAAACTTTGCACTGGAGTGTATTGTTGGCCTTGCTAATCATAAATGACTGACATGTTCTGGTGTGTTCCCTTCACTTTCTCAATCCTTATTTACTGTAATTGGTTAGTAGGACACTCATGCCAAGAAAGATCTTTATGGTTCTCAAGGCCTGCTTATGTGTTCATGTATGAACACACAATGTCCCGTGCCTGAAATCAATGTTAGGATTTCCTCAAAATTCTGTAGCAGACATTCTACAAACATAACCATTCTCTAAATTTGTAGAAAAGAAATGGAGAAAAGCAAAGAGAATAATATGTGGAGCCCCCCCCCCCCAAACCAAAATTATTATAAAATCAAGGAAATATTCAAATAATAGCAGAGTTTGTTCTTACAGTTTGCCTGAATTCTCTTTCCCTTTTATTCAAATGGTATATATTGTATGGAGATGGTACTTGCTGGTATTTTCTACTAGAGCACTGAACAAAGTGCTGGTAAAATGAGCACTCTCCTAAAAATTCGTGGTTCTGCATCCAGCCTTTTCTGAGTCTGCTTATGAAACATCATGTGTTTAATTTTTCACTGTTGAGAGAAGTCTGAACCACGCATAAGAAAGCCGATGTCATTGAAGAATTGCTTGCAACAGTTTCTGAATTTTCTTTTCATCCTGGCTCGTGTATTTAACTATTAACTTCTTTAATTATTTATAGATTTGGAACCAAATGTTCATGTCTCTCTGTAAATGATTCTTCAGGATATCAAAGACTTCTCCCCATGCACCTTGAAGCACAGATTGCTTCATGGCAACGCTTTCTGTTGAAAGCCTGCTTTAGATAGCTGTCTTGTTTAATCCTTATTATCACTGTTTTGTTTCATCGTGTGCAAAACAAGAAGTCATAATTCTCAATGTACATTTTTCAGGGCCTCTGGTGGTTTGTTTCAGAGTTTTGGAAAATTGCTAAAAATTTTGGAGGGCTTTTAGGAGGAGAGAGGGGAAGGCAGCAGGTGATTTAGGTGAATGCCAGACTTGTCTGGGTGCTGTATGACTTTGTATACTTAGATAAATTCTTTTCTGTGTACTGTTATGTGGATGTTATTGTTCATGGTGAACGTAGAAGTAATTTTGGTGGATTCTTTTGATCTCAGTTCTGCCCTGGGCTATTCTGTAAGTGGGACAATGTTGCAGCAGTAGCAGTGTCAGGATGCAGAATCAATGTGTGCCAGCAGCAGGAGACAGCCTAAATGCAGGAATCATTTTCCAGAAGCTTATTTGAGGGACTCCATATTTCTTGTCCCAGTTTCAGTGGACGAATAACAGATAGTTAAAAGAGGATTTATTAGTCACTGGCCATTTTACTGTCAGGCTAGAAGACATGGAAAATGACCCATTTCCCGCTTCCCTAGGTGACATTTCTTTTTCAAGACTGCTGCTTATATTTAATTCATTTTTATAGGTAAATACATGGAGCTTAAAGGATGGTTACCCTACTTCTCCCCTGAGTAGTGTGCTTGTTTTAAAATACATAAATAAATGAAACATTGTTATTCTATTAGTTGGTTTGGTTCTCTCTAGTTATTCTTTGGGATTTAAAATGTGCAGTTTTGCATGTTCATATATACTGAAGTAGTGATTGGAGAATGCTTGTAGTGATTGAAGGCTTTTTTAATGGTGTGGAAAATTTTTGTTTAAACTTTGCCACCCATAAAAATTGGTATAGTTTACATTCAGAGTTGTCTTCTGCTTTTTGGTGTTCTCTGTGGTTGTATGGGCTTTGGAGATCAGCTTCATGCCACTACAATTGTTGGCAGGTATTCAAGCCTTAAAATAATTGCCCATCTGTGTAACTCTCAGTGAAAAATTAACCATTCAGAAAGAGTAGCTGTGACATAATTTGAAGTCTGATTTGACAACATGTAAGATAACAGAGGAAAGTGAGAGGTAACATAATACACAGTCTATCAAGTAAGATTGTTCATGCATCTCTGAATTAATGATTCACAGAAATGGCAATTTCAAGAATCAAAGGCCAAAAAAAATCCAAGTAGAATTCAAAGAAAACTCTGAACATGAAAGCAGATGTAATCAAATGTGTCCTAGCAGAAAGAACTGTACAGAGAAGAATGCAAAATTTGTGTATGTTGGGGGGTGGGTGGGGGGTTGGAAAGGGCTGGAGGGGATAAGAAAAAGTAGTATTTGAGAGAAATAGGGAGAGAAAAAGTGTTCTTGCTATCTGTGGGTAGTTTGTGAGAATCAGCTTTCTGATAAACTGCTGTTTTTGATCAATGATTAAGGGAAGATAATACCAGGAAGTGTCTTTCTCTGAACCCTTAACTCTCATAACTCATTACTTCGATGAACGTCAAAATGCTGATATGGGTTTCTTCTGCAGCTATGTGTCTGAATGTTACCTGTTTGCTCTAGTCCATTCAGGGTGAACTGAAAAAAATAAGTCACCTCTGTTGCGGTGGTCAGTGCTGTGTGTGGCATCCTCCTGTGCCTGAAGAGTATAGACTGGACAGGAATTTCTGTCTCTTCAGACACCAAAACGCTTTACCATTAACGATTCCACCCCCACACCTGTATTACAACCTAGTGTTTCTTCAGGGTCAGAGGTCGGGTCTACCACTGGAGAAACTGGGATGGTTAAAGACAGAGAAGTAGGGTTAGATGTGACTGGTTTCATGTCCCTGAATCAAGCACAGCAGGGGTGTATGATTTGGTCTTTGAAGCCCCAGCTCTATTTCCCGCCTCCAGGTTATGGAGTACTTTGAGGAATTCGAAAGACCTTTGGCTGCACCAGAAACTCCAATTATGTCAAAATTGAATACTCTTGTTTGCTCTGTGTTTGAAAAATGTATCTTCCCAATCAGCTCTGCTGTTTTCATGGTTTAGCCCCAGCCAGCAGCCAAGCTTCAGGCAGCCACTCACACACTCCCCCACCAGTGGGATGAGGGTGAGAATTGGAAAAGAAAAATTGAGAAAACTCATGGGTTGAGATAAAAATAGTTTAATAGGGAAAGTAGAAACCGTGCACAAAAGCAAAGCAAAATAAGGAATACATTCATTGCTTCCCATAGGCAGGCAGGTGTTCATTGACTTGAGAAGACAAACGCCATCACTCTGAACATTCCCCCTTCTTCCTTCTTCCCCCAGCTTTATATAGTAAGTATGAGCTGTATGGTATGGAATATCCCTTGGGTCATCTGTGTCATCTCCCCACTTCTTGTGTACCCCCAGCCCACGTACTGGTGGGGTAGGGTGAGAAGCAGCAAAGGCCCTAGCTCTGTGTAAGCAGTGCTCAGTATTAACGAAAACATCTCTGTGTTATCAGCACTGTCTTCAGCTCAAATCCAAAACACAGCCCCATACCAGTTACTCTGAAAAAAATTAATTCTATCCCATCCAAAATCAGCACAGTTATGCATCTCTAAAGTGCAAGGTGGGGCTTGAACTGCTGGGGAAAAGCCATGTCTTTAGCCATCTGAGATGACTATATAACCACAGCCTGACTGTTTGTCCTTCTCACTTCTTGGTCTTGACAGGAAATTAATTTGAGACATGAGCAATATTTTTCTGTCCGTTTAGCAAATAACCCAAGATAATTTAGGAAGGTATCTTGGGAAAGGCATCTTCTAGTCTGTTAAATTGTCTCTGCAATGAACTTTCCTTAGTACTAGAGGTTTGGATTCAATCATGTTCCAGAAATGCTTAGATGTGAAATGTCTGTAATTTGTAAATGACGTGTTATTTTATATGTGTGTGTCATATAGTCCAACATATGACTCACATCTAAGAGCATATGTTCACAAACTGCCAGAGAAAAAGCATTTCCTTGCCAGGTCAGTGGCTGATCTTCAGGTCTACCAGTTCATATGTATCTTGTTTCCTCTCGTGCTTTGCTTAAATGCTCTAGTGCATTTAGGTCTCTGAAAGGTTATTTGTGTATATAGGAATGTGCAAATATGTGTGTGTGAATAGGCATATATGTATATATGCATCTTACACATATAGGGGTATAAATGGATTTATGCATGCTAGTTCCAATATACAGCCTTCATGGTTTGAACCATTGGTAGTAAAATCTGTCTTCTAGAAAACATGAAATGCATTAGGAAAATAAAAAATCTCAAGGAACTACACTTGTTAACTAAAAAGCAAATTTATCTGTTTACTGGTTTATGAATTTACATATTTTTGCTAAACTCCAAATTTGTGAATTTTGAAACAGCTTTTAATTATTTTCTTCTTTAGACTTTTTGTGAAGGTTAACCTGTTGCATTAAGTAAAGAGAGTAAATTGTTGAAAAGAGTAAGTGATGGAGAAATGCATGAATAGCTTTACAGAGCTCCACTAAGGCAGAAGGAGAAAGCACAGCTCCACTGCAAAACATTGTTGCTTTCCAGGTGCTTTGATCAGTGTGTCAGTTCCAACAACAGCTTAAGTAGCTTGGCTGTGTGCAGGATTTTGTAAGAGCAGCGCATAGTGAATATGTCTGTTAATTCAATATAGATATAAAAAAAATAAATAGATAGTATACTAATTTAAATATCACCACCTTATTTTCTCATTTCCATGTCCAGGAAGTTATGTTGTGGACAGCAGAGATTACAGTGGAACAGTAATGGTTGGTTCCTGGTTCATGTCTGTAAAGACTGTAGATTCTTAAATAATTTTTTTTCTTTAATACATTGTGCATGCTAAACTATTTGAGATGTTGCAGAAGGCAGAGTGTAAAGGCCAAGCAAACTTTTATGTTTTATGTATGAGTTGTTCTGTTGTTAACCAGAAATGATGTTTGACTGAGCAACTTGCACATGCCCTGTGTGGCTAGAATAGGCATTCACACAGTGATTATAACCAAATTAGAGGCTTAGCTTGATATCAAATTTGCTTGCACTCACTTAGCAAAATTATTTTGAGAGTATATGGCTATGTTTGTTTCATTACTTGTCTCTTGGGACCAAGAGTGATGCTTATCAGAAATTGTGCTTTGTTTCAGCATCTACACAAGCTACAAAAAATGTGCTACTTTTGGAGGTTTGCAGTAGCAAAGGTGTCACTGCAATAATGTAACTGCTGTGTTAATCATGAGCTTGATCCACTGCTATTTGAGGTATATTGAATGTATGTGTACAGCAAACAATGAATTTTTGAACTTCTAGAATATGCAAATATTTTAGCAAACTAATCCACATTCCAGTTTAACAGAAGATGTTAAATTAATGAGACCTGTAATGTCCCACCACCAAAAATTACACGAGCTTCCTTCCACTTGTACAAACAAAATCAATAAATCAGCAAGAAATCTTCATTTGAGAACAAAGGGAGGATAATGTCAGTCCTTGATTGCTGGATTATATAATGGCACTGACAAGCCCTAAGGCCAAATAAAACCCATTTGTAACATTGGGTTATGCTCTGAGCAATGTAGCCTGCTCTAATTTAGCTGTAAACCTGTTTCTTTTCTTGCTATATTTAATTTAGAATCATAGAATTAAGGTTGGGTGAGCACAGATTAGGTCAGGAAAATGTTCTGTTTCATCTCTAAAATAGTCCACATCAGCATATTTCTCTCTGCCTCATGACCTTCAGGTGGAGACTGTTGCAGGTGATGCCTCTAAGGAGGAATTTCTGTTTCAGGAAGGTTAAAGTGGTTCCTCCATTGCTCGTAGGTCGTTACCCCGGCTGGTGCCGGGTTCCTCCTGTGGCTGTGGGTAAACAGGAACCATCTCTGGCCTCCCATTGTTATTGCCTCCTTTTCAGCCACCAGCACACCAGATGGCTTGGGCAGTGTGCACTGTGAAAGCAAATCTGCCACCATTTCCCATCTCCGCAGCAGGAGAGGCTGCTCCTGGCGCTGGCACTCAGCGCCAACATCCAGCAAGTCCAGGGTCACCTCCTGACCCCAGGCTGTAGGCCACCGAGTTGCTCTTACTATACAGCAGAAATGCAGTTCTCTTTCTAGGATTTGTGCAGCTCTCCTATCACCTAGATGTCAACATAGATAAATTTTTACTTTTCGTTGTCCTTCGTGGACACGGCAAGTCGTAGTTTAATTATTAAAGATATAAAGTACAGGGAACGTGAACTGTGTGAAAGGTATTGGATAAAAAAAAATTTAAAAAGCCAACTTGTAAAGAACTTAATATAAATATTATAATGAAAGAATAAAATGAATGCCATAGAAGAATCTCAGTAGCATAATTTTTACATATAAGATTCCATGATAGCAAAATAAAATGATGCCATACAGAAAAGGTAAGGGACACTCCACAGGGAGTAGGAGTAGAGACTGTGGAAGTATTTAGATGACTTTTCAGAGGAAATTGCAAGAGAAACTGTTGAGAGAGTAAACTCATTTTGTGAAATTATAATCCAATACACCATCTGGGAATGTGCACAGTTCCAGCTGAGCAAGACGTCTTAGTGGTTTGGTGTGATAAATGCTAACTCATTGTAAAATCCCATTTTCCTGATGCTGTTAATTTATTTCTTCTGTTGAGGGGAAAAAATAGACATAAATATACATAGCTGTATCTCTGAAAAAGAGAGTAGTAAGAGTAGAGAATAAATGAAAATATTTTCAGTACCTTGAATTGCTGAAAATTCACCATTTGTCAGAAAAGCTAATTAGTGTCTTAACTACTTTGCACTACATGAACTACATTGATTTAATTGTTGGACACAAAATGCATATTTTCATTTATGTATTTGAAAAGAAGTTGATGAAATTTGCTGTGATATGGGATGTCTATAAAATGCCCTTTGCAAAATTGTAATTTTCAATATATTTCTAGTCCAGTATGTATCAGAGGGCCTGAATCAAGTTCTTAAAAACAAATACATCAGATTTAAATTAACACTAAATGAGAAATGAGAGGTTTGCAGATCCTGGCTTTTGGATGCACTTCAACCCCAAGTAAGCTGCCATTGCCAAGGCAATTCCTTTTTCTCACGAGTTAGCAGAATGGGAAAAGCTCTGACTTTTTGGATAAGAAAAGCTTTAGCAATCAAATGTGACTATGTTAGGGTGCACTAATAGTTATACAGTATGCAATTTATTTTTCATTACTACACTGTGCATATAATTTCAAGTTGTATGGTTTGTAATAAAAGAAAATACTTTTTGATGGTTACAGGTGCTTTGCATGTGGAGCCTCTAAAGAGTGTTGTTAATCTAGATATTTATGTCTTTTTAATCTTGGTTTGTTGTATCAGCAAATAATTTTGGGGAAGAACAGCTGCTGGTTTGTCCCCTCACGCATACCTGAAGCCATCTCAGAACTTAGCTTGAGGCTTGGTCTGTGCCTTGCCAAGAGGTTCTGGGGACTGGGTGTTCTCTCAGTCAGCCCTGCACGCCCCAGGGCTGTGAGCACCTGTGCAGCACATTAGGGGCCTTTGTAATCATCTTCTCCATCAAAAAACCTCCTGGTTTTACACGAATTCCTTTTAGCCAATGCTTTTATTCATCAATGATATTTTAAGCAAAACACTGAATAAAATGGATCCCCTCTCAGTTCTGCCTGCTTTTCCTGTTCCCATGCCCATTGGGCTCTGTCTCTCACCCATTTCTTCCCTGTTTGTCCCACCCTGCCGAGCGTTCCCCAGGGCCCTGAGCTCTGCTGTCCTTCCTGCCTGAGAAATGCTAGAGGGTTACCTGATCCTTGGCTTCCAAGCTCACAAAGGTGCAGGCAAGTCCCTCTTGCCCCCAGTGCTCTTTGGGGAAGGAGGGGAGGGAGATGGGAGATGTTAACTGTGGCCTGCAGGAGATCGTGGGAAATACGGAGAAGATGCAAAATGGGAAGCTGACTGGCTTAAGGTTAAGTGTGGTAAGCTAGGATTGGAATTGAAAGGTTTTTAATTGCCAGCTCTGAAGCACACTGAGTTGAGTCTGTGAGTGAATAAGTTTATCTCCTGGGCCAAATTCTCAATTAGTACCAAGTCACAGTGATTTTCAAGGGTTGCACTGAATGTTGCTGTGGTAGTAACAGTGTAGATGAGAATACAGAGAAGCGGAGTAAGTTTTGTTAGAATCACATGGGCAGTTAGGTTTGAATACCTGAAGTATGGCATTCCTCTTTTCTTTGATATTGATTTTCCTTCTAGCGCAGCAGGTCCTACTTATCTTCGAAGCTAGTCTTGGGAGGAAAGATGTGGCTTATTTTGATTTTTTTTTTTAAAGAGCAAAAAATTAATAAAAAGGTAAAATAACAAAAATATACCTATTCTTCTCTTTTTTCTTTGCTTCACTCTTTGGTAGTTTTGTAATGGTCGAATGAGAGTAGTTATAAATTTCACTCATTATTTTTTTATATTTCCTCCTCAACTGCTTAGAGATCTTTGTGAAAAAAGCCTGCAAGGTGCTAGATAATGCACATATTAAAAAACAACAACAACGAAAACCCCCACCCCTTATTCCTTGCAGTCAAGCAGTCCAGCCCCGTGTCTCACTTGCATCAAACAAACTCTTAGGATATTAATATTGTTAATAACAGTTTTTGAATTGCCTGCTAATATGTGGAGATGTATAAACACCAGGAGAGCTGAAGGTGATGAATAATAAATAATGTGCCATCAGAAAATATTTAATTACAGTACAAAATTGAGATAGCAAGCCTTGTGTGCAGAGAGGAGTGGATCAGTAGCAGCAGCTATAATTCATGATAGGTCAAGCTCTATATGAAGGAAAAGCTTTCATTTGTAAACGTTGTCAAGCCCAGGGGGAAGCAATTACTGATGAGAAACAAGTTTCTTTCGTGTCAATCTCATCATGAGGGTTTTTTTTTGTTTGTTTTTAAATAAGGGCTGCTGCTACTTTTTTTCCCCAGAAACCAACAAAAGGAACGTGCAATATAATGTAGATTGAAGAGGAAATTCACCTGTCAGATTCATGAACAAATTAGTACTCATTAAACAGACTTAGGTGTCTGAGTGTGTTTCTTGCTGAGGGAAGGCTGGATTTAGTTTCTGAGTGCAGCTCTGAGTTCAGTACAAGCTGCTAGGTGCTGTTAAGTGTCACCAGAGCAGTAAAAGCCTTCTGAAGCAGCGTTGCCACCAAAGCACCTTCCAAGATACGACTTTGTCCCGTTTTCTTTTGCTGTGCATGTGTAGCAGTTTGCCCTTGGCCTATCCCAGTCTCACATTTCGATCTCTCTGACCATCCCAGCTGCAGTGACTGACTCTTTCAGTGTAATAAAACCCAACATCTGCCTGTCCTTACCTGCTGGCTCACAGAGTGAAACGTCGGCGCTTGGTCACTCCTTCCTTGTGCCCCTGAGGGACTTGTGTCCCTGTCACAGTCCTGCCTCAAGGAAGGAGATAGAGTCTGGTAGGGCTGGCTACAGAGAGAAGTAAATATTTGCTAACTTTTTTTGGGGAAAAAATACTTGTAGAATTCTGTTTTGTTTAGCATGAAAGTGTTTCTGATAGTCTTTTAAATGAGATCAAAGGATAAAATGCACCTTTTCAAGATATTAGTGCTACATTGTGTCTTTGTCATAATTTATTTGTTATTAGTTTTTATCTCACTAAAAAACTCTCCACCAGTTCTGTGCTTTTATGCAACTCATGTTTATGTGTATGTCTTTGTAAAAGAACTGCATAAATAAGATAAATTTAGCTGCTGTGGGGCTGTTCTGTGCAGAATTTTCTTTATAATTTTTAACAACATTCTAGAAGGCATTAGGTCCAACTCATTTTCCTTTACAGGAAAGATCAGTTTCAATTAGAACAGCTGATAGATGAAGGTGTGGATCCAATAAGAAAAATTAACAGGGCATTATTACTAGGAATGTGAAGAAGTAGCCAAACAATTTAGTGTGCAACCAGCTCTTTAATGCCACTTTGTTACCTTGTGACTTCAAGAGGCTAATGACGTGCCAGTTAAAAAAATACAATAAAAAAAGAAGCTCCAAGGTAAATCAAAACCCAGTACTTCAGAGGAATTGAATAGGAACTGTTGTAAAGATCAAAAATTATGGGCGTGTGGCCCTTAATTTATGTGAATTTAAAGGCCATATGGAGAAGAGCCAACATAGCATTTGTAAAGAAAAGTCATGCTTCAGAAATCAGTGTAATTCCCTGATGGTCTCTGCAAGTGTATGCAAGGGAAGTCTCTCATTAAAGGTTCTCAAAGATATTAAATTCTCATGAAGTAAGAGAATGATCTATTGATTGAAAAGATAAAACAGAAAAGGTGTATTAGGTAGCCCAGCTGAAGGAGACAGGGCATCAGTGAAGTCTGGTGTGGGTGCATGCAGTACAACATACTCATACATGGTACAGGAAAGAGCTTACACACTGTGGTGATTAATGCTGGGTCCAATTCAGTGTAGACAAACCTTAAATGATGCACAAGAGACAGGAACACATCAAAACCTCAAAAGCCGAAATAGAAATTATTGCAAAAGGAGTTGGAAAACAGAGCAGGGAATATCAGCACCAGTTTGTAGGTCAGTGGTGGTCTCACATTTGGACGCTTCTTCCCTCTCAATTCATAAAAGTGTGGTAGATCTGAATTAGGTATTTAGAGGAAGGATTGAGATTATGGAGCAGTTTATATTCTAGAGAATCCCCACCTTAAGACTCTCCAGGCTGGATAAATCCAGTGTGAAGAAACGTATTTTTAAGTTGAGTTTTGTCAGCATTTACCACAGATACTTTTTCTGGGTTGAAAATACTGTAGTTTAACATGCGTCTTTACACAAACAAACAAGCCTCTGTCTCTAAAGAGTTTAGATATGATTTTAAAGTAAATTTTCAAGAGAGTTGTGCAATTATTAAGCAATCTTGCATCAGACTTCTGAATCTTTAGCCGCTATTCTCACAGGATATGCTGCGGTTCTTCTGCTGAGGGAACTGCACAAATATAGTGCATCTTTTAAGATTATGAAAACTGATACAAGCAGAGACAGCGCTAAATTGTAGTCACTGCATGTATGGCTCGAGCCTCCAGTAGTTTCTGGAAGTATCAAAAGTCCACCTCTCATCCTACCATTTTGGTGGTTTTGTGTGAATTTATGGCCTCGGATAAAGTGCTGTTTGCGTTAAAGTTCACACTTTAATCAGAGACGAGCACGGCAGAAAAATTAAGGAGCTGTTTTTGCTAGAGTTGCTTTTGATGTTAGATTGCGTGGGGCACAGGGCACTGATACGAGGGAGAAGAAATGTGGAGAAAGAAAATCTTCTATGCAAAGCACTTTCAACTTCCTCACCTTTATTACAGTTATGGACAGAACAAATGAAAGTTTGCTCATTTTGTTGTTTCCTGGCTTTGCCTGGACTCTCATAGGAGATTGCTGTTTGAGTACAAGTATATTGTTCTCTCTCTTTTGCTGCTTCATGTTTGGTTTTGTTCCATCAGGATGCTTGTTTAACAACCTGCTCCACTGGCTGCTATCCAGGTAAATGCTTGCATCTAGCAAACAGCAAAGCCATTTTCCCTTTAGGAATCAATATATGGAAGGTTGTGGGGAGACAGATGGAGGAATTTAAATAATTGCATACCATTTAAATACACATGGCAATGGGTGTGGTGTGGGAGATGGAGAGCAAAGGGCAGCTACATCAAATGGAGGACATTTTGAGGGCTGGCTGTAGACCAGGACATTTGCAGGCTCAGATGCAGACCTGGTGAAAGTCTATCTGGATGTAGTGGAAGAAAGGAGGTGTATAGGTACATCTGGGTTCTACCAGCCTCTTTGATCCTCCCTGTTACCAGAGATAGCTATTTTGTGATGAGGAGAGTATAAGACCTTTAATGTTCACCAATAAGTCCCAGCTTTTTTGCTTCAGTGTCTTCAGTAAAAGCCTTTTAAATCAAAATTCTGCTCCTATTTCAGCATGGTTGGAAATGAGATTTGCTAAAACCTGCTGAATAGGCTCTACCAGCTTTCTTTGCTCCATGTTTGATTGATTTGTTTCCTTGCTTGCATAGCCTGTTTAATATCTCAGATACTAATTTCTTTTCTGTGTGTTGACATGCACTCTGCAGCACATCTTCTGGTATTCAGCTATTGCACGTATGATAAATGAACACTGTAATGTCAGGTATACTGAAAATCAATGCTGTTAATATGCAAACAAATAGCAGACCTGTAACCTCTCTAAAGGGAAAGCATCTCAGTAAATACAGGAATCAAAACCTTCATGATTTGGTGTTACCTTGTGAAATTTGCATTCAGAATGATAATTCAGGCTAATGGCTTTATGCTCCCGTGGGGCATCTGAAATAGATTCTGAAATGGCAGAAGAAAAGGGTATAGTAAATAAATGCAGTGAGCTGTCAAAGAATATTTCTACATCAAACAAGTCTCTGAACCTTTTTGTGCTTCATAATCTGACCTTTTCTAGCTGCTCTGTTTTTTGCCTGAATCAGATCATGAAATGAAACGCATTAGATACAAAATAAAAATAATAACAATAATAATAAACCATTTATACAGCCACCAAAAGTGTTAGAATATTGTAGAGAAAATTCTATTAATTTACAGTAGATTGGCGAAGGTAAAACACCCTTTGATTGCAGTTGCTAGGCAACCCTTTTCTGAGCAGATGTAGGTACCATTCCTGTTTGTTTAACACCAGCCATACTGGAGTCTGGCCGCAAAATATGTTACAGCAGCAGCAGGGAATAGCAAAGGAGAACAATTTTAGCACTGTGGTGCTGAAGTATCTTTCTCTTGCATCCTTCATGCATGAATAATACAAATGAGATTGCATGGAGAAAGCTTGACAGATTGGACAAAATAAGCTTGTATGACCATGTTTTCACCTGTTGATCACAGAATGCTTTGTTAAAAAAAGTCATTATTCCCATTCTGCATGTGTGGAAATGGGACACCGAAATGTTAGACTTCCCTTTGAAAAGCTGCCATAACTGCACATTAGGCAGCAACAGGGCTGAAAGCAGACCCCAGGTCTTCTTAGTCCCATACTCAGTGGTCTGTGTAGAATTCACATGATGTATTTGCCCTCAGAGTAATACACTCCAGCCAGCTATGTAGGATGATTTTGTGGTATTTCTTTTACAGGAAGCATCATTCGTATTCAAGGGATTGTAGCAGTGCTTAGAAAGACAATAACCAGAGTGTTTCAAGACATGTGATCTATGCTTCTATATAAACACTGCTGTAACATATGTTTTTGTCATTTACACTTAACTCTCAGAATGTGCTTACTTATGTTATTTACTTTTACAATTCAAAATTAAGTATATTTTATTCCAGACAAAGAGTGAGAGAGCAGTCTGTTTGGATGTCAATTGAAAATTCATGTTCAGGGTGTTAAAGTGTGGTGATTTCCCTCCAGAAGACCTCAGACTCAGAAGGCCAAATGTATGCAAAAACACTTGTTTCAGAAGATCTTTGCCATTGGGATTGGTGAAAATAACACTCTTTTGCTATTCTGTTGTGTACCATATGTTGTGATGGCTTTTGGCATGGGCATGTGAATGAGGCAAAGACATAAAAGATGAAAAGGGTTATCATCCCATCTGATTTTTAAACTACAAATAATTAAACTGTAATTTAGAGAATATGAGGAACTGCAGTTGGTACTGAGTAAAAGGTAATATCTGTGATAGTGTTCAGTCTGCCTTTTTAGTTTCCCAGGCTGTGAGCAGGCTTTTTGTTTTTAACCCCTGGATATAGTAGGGAGGATCTGCCTTTTGTTTTGGGGAGAGTTTGGAGACAGGAGAATTCCCTTAGCTTAAAAGAAATAATGATCTCTTCAGAAGGAACTAATCTGAGTCTGCTGATTTGGGCTTATGGTCCGTACAACATCATGTATGCAGCTGTGGCTGCTGGTAGGAAAGCTGGGGTGTCCCTGGAGTGACATAGGTAGGGCATTCTTAGTTATTCTGAAAAGTGCCTGCTTCCACAGCCTGGGAGGGAATGGGAGGACTGAGTGCTGGGGGAGAACTGGAGGCAGGAGAAGTCCCCAAAGAGTTTAAACCACGGGTATTCCGGTTTTGTTTTCTTAATTAATCAGTGCATGGTAAACTTTCTTCCTAACTTTGCTGTCATTCGAGTAATTATATGTAATGTAGCTGAGGGTCCCCGAGGTGCTAAATGTTTTCAGTACCATGCAGACAAGCAATATGGTGAGAGCTCTGGGGCTGTGGACAGCCCCATAAACAGGTCTGGGCTGCTGCATGGTGAAAGAACAGGGGACTTCTCAGGACTGAAGTCAAATAGGCAGAGAAAGCACACATGCCCAGAATTATTATTCGAGTTTCATGACATTTATTATAATGCTAACAGTTTTGTTAGTTTGTTTGTTTGCTTATTTTTTTAAAAAAAGTAAACTAAACAAAATGGCTTTTCCTGGGAATTCAGGTGTTTTGAAATAGAAATTTTATGTTGTGATAGGTATTTTTAATGCTTATACAACTACAGAGGAATGGATTTTGACCTCTTAAATAAGTTTACACAATAATACCATCTATATGCTCAGAAGTTAAATGCATGTTCTAAGCAGGAATGAGGTTTCAGTGCAGCTGCAGCTTTGACAAAAGAAAATGTAATTTTATAAGGGCGAAAGAATGCTGATTATTAACCTGCCCATCAAGTCATTATTATGCTGTCCTCAGAACTAACAGCGCAGAATGTTTGTAAACATAAATACACAAATATTTATGAAAGAAGACTTGCAATGTATTTCTATTTATAACAGTCTTGACCTCACTGTTTAACCCTTACAAGAGTTTCTCCAGTTTTTGTTGTGTAGCATAATATCTGTGGTTTGTTTTTTTCAGTTAATCAGTTCATCAGGTGGGGTTTAAGTGTTGTACTAATCACACACAATGTTAGTGAAGACGACTTACATTCCTTTTGCATGTTGTAAAGTCTTTCTTTTTCCTCCCCAGAAGAAAGATAAGAAGGAGCCTCTGAGGTTGGAGAAATTAATGTGTATTTAAAAAAAATTAATAAACATACTCATTTATATTTATGAGCAGTTTTTCTTTAAATTGAATAATTAAATTAATACTTAATTAAATTATTATTTATTAAATTAATTTAATTAATAATTAAAATGAATATATTTCAGTCATGTTTAAGGGAATAACTCCATTATTTCTGAGAGGTCCTTTTAGAGCTCAGTTTCTCTCATCTCAACTATTAAAACCTCATTAAATTAGGTGAACAGGTGTAGTGCCATGAAGGAAACCATCAGCTGTGGAGCACACTTTGATATAGTTTTGGTGTGGTGTAAAAGAAATGTTCGTACTTCAGTTGCTTGGTATGAATGGCAGTAACTTTCTTTTCAGTTTCATGGAGCAGTCCAATACTTGTCTCAAGGTGTATAGTCTCCCTCCCTTTATACATGTACTTTACATTAATAATAATGAGTATTACATATGTGGGTTACTATTAGACTATTTTGAAACAGCTTTCAGTAATTTCTTAGATGAATTCTTATTTAGTGCTTCAAGTGTGTTGAAAGGTACAGATGACTTCAACCATGAGAAAAGGAAAGGAATTCTGCAGAAATTGGCTGTTTTCAGTACTTTATTCCAGTTGAGAATTAGGTAATATATTAAAAAGACAAAAGCTAATCTTTCCCAGTCTGTTAAAGTCATTACCATTTGACAACTGTTAGAGGACTTGTATGAAATACGTTGGAGGTCTCAATTCAGTTTCTACAGCATAGATGTCTTTTAAGTACCACAAATATCCTAGAAAAAATGGTATTTTAGCTCTTTTCTTGTGTTTTGAGCAAATGACCTACTTGTTACGGATGTGGAGAGGGAAGCTGAATAATTTTGCTAAACCAGGTGTGTCTTTTGTCCGATAAGCAGCACACCTTATATTCTGGGATTCAAAAGAGAAGTGAAGAAGTGCTGAGGCAGCAATCATCCAGTTTAATACAGAGCAGAGTGTGATAAGTAAGTTTTGGACGTTAGCTGCTCTGCTAATGTACTATTTTATGTGACAGGAGCGGGTACATACATCTCTGTCCCTGAAATTGTTAATATTTTGCCTCACTGAATGAAAGTTGTTGAAATCATAACTTTTGTCACTGTCAGCTTACTTTCATTAGCCTTATTCATAATGCAAAATCTCGTCAGTCTGTGATATTTTATTTTTAAAAGATCTGTGGACATTTTCAAATTGGTTTATTCAGTTCCCCATCCATTAAGAGAAGCTTTTTGTAACGTCCTGTTTTTTCACTAGTGGCTGTAATTTTCATGTGCTTTGTTTTAAAGTTTTGCTTGTCATTTTTGTTTTCCAGGCTCCTGAATTTGTGACTATAAAGCATCTCCTATATAACTTCCTTCTGGTTTTGACTTTTCACTGATTCTGATGCACGGTCCTCCTTTTTGTTGGTTGTTCTCATCTGAATCGCTGTATGAAAACACACTAGGCAGATGCTACAGTGCATCTAGTTGTGTGTTTCAACTTGCTATTTATTTCCAGTACCAGAAAATTTGTGTGTTTGCCCTTACTGTTCAATGGGGATTCCTTCTTCTGGAGCTGTGACTCATTTTCTTTTCACTTCGCTGCAGTTTCAGGAGACTCCGAAAAACAGACAGTAATACATGAATTTCTTACACGTCCTACTGAATACTGAAAACAGAGGAGGACAGGAACACATCCGTGCAGGACATGGATGAAAAATCAGAGTCCTTGATACAGGCAAAAGGCGAATGCTTGGTTATTTGGATATAACACGGACAATTGGTGTAGTCGACATTGTTCTAAAGATAGAAGGGAAATACAGATTAAAGTAACAAAATTTTTAAAATCTTTGTTGGGAAAAAAATTATTTTAGTTGATGTAAATCCTGGTCAGATAATTAGAATATAATTTTATAATTTTAAAATTAAATGGTATACTTGACTGCAGCCCAATTTCAGCACCCAAACTGTCTTATCCTGTGAGGTTACCCAAATCTTTTTATGTACTTTGTGGTTAAAACTAATTTCCATTTCTCTTCTGTAGTCCAGCATAAAACTCTGTTTCTTTCTTGTTTCTATAGCTTTAGTCTGCAAAAATAGTTGATGTTACTGTGAGAGAATGATGCTCTTCATGCAGAGTGGTCTTGAACACACAGCATTTATTCAAAGTTGTGGAACAGTCAGCTAATCATGACACCAGCCTTTCTTCCTCAATTTCTAGTTGCAACATTTTAGAAAGCCCATAGCCTCCTGGAATACAAGTGGTTTTGGTCATGGTTGAAAATGGCTGATGCTTTTTCTTGCTCTTTCCTCTCTTAGCATCAGAAACTAAATATATTTAAAAAAAAAAAAAATCTGTTTTGCTTACATTTGAAAAATGTGCTAAATATAAAACTATCTTGATTTGCCACCTGTTATCTACTGTTTGTCAGAAGGAATGACAAATATACTCATTTAATAAATGCTGAAGTAAGGATCCAGTGCAGCCAGGACCTAAATTGCTTTTGTGTCCTACAGTGGATAAAAATCTAGAAAAGGAATTGAGTATTGATTTTCCTAATCTGTTTTGGTTTTGTATCAACAGACAATGCATACACATGCAGTACCCATACCAAAAAATCTTCTTTTTAGGTATGAACTTTCTTACGTACTTACATATATGTGCACTAAATATGCAAAGATCTCACTTCTCTCATTCACAAATATTTTGCATTGAGTCTACATTTATTTTGACATAGAAAACCCTAAAGCATTCCCTTAAAGTCATTACCACTCTTGTTACCATCACCAGGCTATAAAATTATGTCTTAGATTTTGCTAAGTCCCTTACTTAAGTAAAATTCTTTTGGTTTAAAGCCTGAATCTCAACTTCTGCTTTTATTTATATTTGATTTGCTTTCTTCTTGCAGAGTCTGGAGTGGTATATGCATCTGCAAATGATCTGGGTTTGCTAATGCAGACATTTATAGGTATCTTTTTTCCCCTCAACAAAATACCAGAAATTAATGTAAGATATCTGTTTACCTGCACTTAGAAGTATTTTCTAAACACCTGTAAAGAAACTAACCAGAAAGCATGTGTTCTGGTCAGCAGTTAATATGTTTCTATATTCCCATAGTATATAGACTTGCTCTAACCCAAGCTGTAGTCATGAGTAACCCTGCCTTTCGGGGAAATTCATTTAGAAACCCCTTATTTTGATTTTTTTACTACAATGGGACCTGTCAGCTCCAGTCAGGTTAGATGCTTTGCTGTGCTTAACTGCTGATGGTGGCAACTTAGGCTTTAAACAATTTGAAAACAGCTCCTGCTGGATCTGGAACTTAACGAAAGCTGATGGAAAGTCTGCAAGATGAAAATGGTGTATTGAGAACAGTAGGTCAGCAGGTCTTTGCAGAGAGAGGCTGGCAGTGGGGCCATGTGGGGAAAGTTAAAGACAAAGAGACTCCAGGGACTGCTCTGCCTGAAATCTTCTAAAGATCACAAGCTAAGAACAAGCTTCAAGTTCGAGGAACTTTGGATTTGCCTTTAAGTTTTGCAACACAAGCTTATCTTTAATTTTTTATACCACTTCATTGTACTGAGCACATGAGATAAAGTGAGATGCTTGCAGCTGGGTATGATTAGCATATATTTATGCCGCTAATTTAACATTATGCAAATCATATTCTCTCCTGGTTACCTCACTGAGCACTGGATGTGAGGTGTCTCTCAGCAGAGTGTAAGTCCTCCTTCAGTTTCATACTTTTCACTTGCAGAAATTAAAATTGCTCTGTCTTGTCACACTTTTTACCATGTTTCTTTTAATATTGTAATTACATGGAAGGAAAATTTCCAAATGAGAAACACAAAACCAACTGGTAATTATTTGGAAAAAAAAAAAAAAAAAAATAAATCTGTGAAGAGTTCAGATTTATTGCCTTCCCGTAAAGGCTCAGGGGCTTTGATTTTTGGGCCAGACAGACTTGCGAGAATTTTTTTTGTTTACAATGAGCTGAAGATGGTGGGGGGCTTATTTTGATGTCATATGTGTATAAATCAAGAAAACTTTGAAGTTTGTCGGGGGTTAAAACCAGTGTGACTCTGATGAGATTCAAACTCCTGATGTTTCTGTAAGAGATGTGTGAGGAGCATATGCTTGTGCTGCTGGACCTGTGACCTGAGTGGCCATGGCTGGTGCCAGAGCCACCTCCTGCAGATCGCTGCCTCTCCCTCGCCTTTCCCTTTTCAGCATGTGATTATGTACACATCCACTTACCAAATGTATAAAAAGCTGCTGAAGCACTGCTGACATTTTCCTTTCCTTCTGTTCTAAATGGACAAACAGTGACTTTAGTGGAGTGGCTTGTTATGAATTAATGGGGCCATGAGAGCTCCCATTATAGCCCTGCTCACAACTCAACCAGCACAATGGACAAAATCACAGGTTTCCCTGATGGATTGTACAGCTCTGCACTCAGAAAGTCTGGGGGTCTGAGGGATGGCAGTGCTTTGCAGGGGTAAAAAAAGCACTTTGCAGTTGTTAGAACAAAACAAAATAACAATCCCTTCTATGTAATAGAAAAAAGCCTGGGAGAAAATGGCCCCATGCTGAGCCCAGCTGCGAGTTTGGTTGCGGGGGGAGTGCAGGAGGTCAGGCACTGTTTTTCTGCCAAGACCTTGACTGTGGGAGTTGCTCCATCTTCCCAGCTTTTGTTGGTCAGAAATGAAGACCAGCAGGGGATTTTGTGAAGTCTGCACGGCCGTGCTGCGGGGGCTTTCTGAGCTAGAGATGTTTCTGCTGGGAGTGGTTTTACTTCAGTTAATGTAGTTGAGCTGACTTGTTACTGCTGTTTTGTCAACAGGTGGTACCCAGACATAGGCTGTCCACGGTTTTCTTGGTTGGGAGAGCTGTTTTTTACGCTTCAGTGACAGCATGGCCATAGTGGTTCACTTTGTGTGTTCAGCTTGTGGGGAGAAGAGGGCCACAGCCATAAGGAATACTGGCATGTATTGGCTAGTTCGGTTTTGAGTAATGTCCTCACGGTCAAAGGTAGCCGTAATAAACTATGCAGTGTGAGTGTCTTCACCTGTGGCAGGGATTTTAATGGTTATCTGTAAACACCGGGAACATCACTGGTCTCAGGAGGAATTTAGGAGATGTATCTTAGTTGCTGCTATTGCTTTTAAGGTACTGTAGGTTCGCCTGGTTGTGACATTTTCCTTTTTCAACCAGATTTCATTAGATCAGGCCAGTTTCCTTGACCTGAATGTATTATTCCTATGCTTTCTATGTTAATGAAATTAATTGAGTATAGTGTCAACAGTGGCATTTTTGTCTCTGTGTGTGAAGCAAACACCTGTGAAGTCGGTCAGACTTCTCATGTCCTCTGAGCAAAAGTGACATGACAGGGAGGCAACAGCTGTGGACAGAACCCACTGTTTAGTGAAGCACTCTGGAACCCTGGGAGATGAAAGGCAGCGCATAAATGTAAAATATTATAATTAATGAGCAGGATCATTGCCAAAAACCTCTTATTGTTCTCATTTGCAGGAATGTGTGCTGCTCTCTTAATTTAAAAAGTAATTCAGATAGCTTAATGAAGGCTTATTGGCTCACTGAGGGAGAACCTGAGCTAAGGGGGATGTTAGAAGCACCTTTTGTTAGTTCTTATAAAAAAAGCTCAAATGTGGGGGAAACATTGTCTTGTAATGACCAGGTGGCCTTACAAGATTTTTTCCTATATTTACTGAGCCCACTTTGCTAAATCCCCCTTTATGGTGTGGTGTGCCCTCATGCAAAGATCCCCCAACTAACTTGAAATGCTCAAATATTTTTCAGATCATTGTTTTTATGAGACATATATGTTTTTATGTTTGCAAACCATAAAACTAGGCTCTGTGCAGGTAGCTGACAATCTAAAATGGAAGTAGTTCAACCCTTGCAGAGAAGCAGGAGTGAGCTGTGCATGCTAAAGTCAGCCTGAAGTATGGAAGTGTCATGAGAAGCACATAAGAAATGTAGACTGAAATAACTTCCCCCAAATCTTGGGTTAATTTAATTCTCAGTTTTGGCTTATTTTATAATTTTGTAGTGGGTTTTGATCTGTTAATGCTGATGAACCTTTGTTGTTTATGACTTTTACTTTGTTTTACTTTCTAAAAGCTCAGATATTAGGAAAAATGCATGTCTTTGGGACAAAGACAAAATCAAGTGCCTTGTGTTGGTGCAGGAGTATTTATAACGTCCCTATTTTTGTATGTCATCATCTGCAGTCTGGGTTTGGCGGGAAAAACTGGCCCAAGGACTCTGTCTGCTCCTGGCCTCTCCTCTTCATCCAGCAAGAAATGCTTATAGGTGACAAAGCACGTATCTTATCAATCCTTATTCAGGGGCTACACTTCTTTGGCTTTAAAGGTGACACATAAGGAAGGTGAGGTGGGTATCCTCTTCTACTGCTCCAGTACCTGAAGTTCATCTGAGGAGGAGCACTTTTGCAAATTTTTTTTGTAGTTTCAGTTTATATAATTACCTGTAGCCAAATTCTGGTCATAATTAGTGTACGATACAGATATTTGGCCACAGACCTGGGAAGGACAATAAGGCTGTGGAGGCAGCACTTTTACAGGTTGCATTATTTTTCTGTCTTTAGTAGTAAATGGACAAGGTAAAATGTGTGGAATTCTTCTTGCACTTAGAGCATATAAGTCTAATTTTCTAGTTTTAGCTTCTCTTTTGTGGAGGTGAGACAAAAAGAAGACTCAGGAGGGAAAAAAAAGAATAAAATGGCATGCATCTTTCTTTCAGTGTTATCTAAACTACACCAAGGTCAGCAGGCCAGAACAGCTGGTATTACTGTACCTTTCCTGGCATTATTAAATGTTTTGCATACTGTTCATGTACCATCTGTTTAGTTGTTCAGTGATACAATGACCAAAATGAAAAGTAAAGACATTTGCACCGGCATTGAGTGTAATAGGCTGCTGATAGTTCAGAGCAGTTCCTAGTCACCTGCTTTGAGTAAATCCCTTGTTTATTCTGGTAATGACTCACTTTGACAGTTACTGCTAGCCTTTTGGAAGATTGAATGCCCAGGTTTTTTAGGTGCTGAATGTTCAGCACATGTATATACAACATGTTGTATATCTGGCACTGGCTTGCATGGGGGCCAGATTTTCAAAGGTCCTTGGATTTCACACAAGTGTTAATGCTAAGGCTGCATTCCCAAAAACTGAGTATCAACAAGAACTCGTATTTTGAAAAACCTGACTGTTTGGAAGGAATAATTTTGTTGTCTAAAATAAAATGTAACAAGAATTCGCTTCCTGGAAGTGTGTTCAGAGGATGGGAAAATTCTGTCCAGGGAGTAGGGACAGATAACTGTGTTTCTCTTGGTTGCTCCTTTAAAGTGTGAGCACTCAGAGAAAGCCTAAATGTTTTCAGGAGCAACGACCTCCCAAAGTGAGCTCTTATACATAGACTGAAGGGAATCTAGCATATATGGAAAAAAAATCAGGTAAACCCCATGTTTTTAAGGGTGTGGCAATTAATGCATATTCTTTGTATTGTTTAGCCAAATGCAGAGACTGTTATTCATGGAGCTGGTGGATGCCCTGGACACATTCAAGGTCAGGTGGGATGAGGCTCACCCCAAATGCTGTGGGTGTGGAATGGCAGCACCTTTTCATTCAGCATGATCTTAGGGTGTGTTGCCCTTTACACTGATTGTATAAGGACAAGCCAGGGTAGAACGCTCTGGATCACACAGCTCCTAATTAGCTATCGGTTCTCACTTTTCCCACACACAAACTGGTGTTTGATTGGCCTTTGCACTGAGAAATTTCCACAAAAGAAAAGGCAACAGAGCCTTTATTTCACACCCAGGTTCTGCAGTACCTCACCTGAACAGGTTGAGAGCAGCTCTATTGAGAAGGACTTGGGGGTGCTCGTGGATGAGAGGCTGGACATGACCCCAGTGTGCACTCACAGCCCATTAAGCCAAATGTGTCCTGAGCTGCATCCAAAGCAGCACGGGCAGGAGGGCGAGGGAGGGGACTGTGCCCCTTTGCTATGCTCTGGTGAGACCCCACCTGGATTGCTGCATCCAGATCTGGGTTCCCCAGCGCAGGAAGGACATGGACCTGTTGGAGTGAGTCCAGAGGAGAGCCACAAAGATGATTAGAGGGACGGAGCACTTCTGTGCAGAAAGGCAAAGAGAACTGGGGAAGAAGTGGCCTTGAGGAGATCTCATTGCAGCCTTCCAGTACCTAAAGGGAGCCTAAGAAAGATAGACAGGGACTTCTTCCAAGGGCATGTAGTGATAGGACAAGGGAGAGTGGCTTTAAACTGACAGAGAATAGATTTAGATTAGATATTAGGAAGAAATTCTTTGCTGTGAGGACGGTGGGGCACTAGAACAGGTTGCCTGGAGAAGCTGTAAATGTCCCATCCCTGGAAGTGTTCAAGGTCAGGTTGGATGAGGCTTTGAGCAACGTGGTACAGTGGAAGATGTCCCTGCCCATGGCAGGGTGTTTGGAATTAGATGATCTTTAAGGTCCCTTCCAACCAAGCCATTCTATGATTCTGCGACTTAAGATAATAAATGGTAATATTTCTGTGATTAATAAAAATATTTCCTTTTGGATAATGGCAATTTCATGAAATCTAGACACAAAAATTATGATGTAATTAAAATGGTTTTGTGTTTGTTTGGACCAGTCAAGGGTAACTTTTTAATGACTTGTAATAAAGGTAAGTGCATGCTGGAGGTAGTATAAAAATCCCAATTTGCTAATGAAACTGATAAACTTTGATAATTGATGGCAATAATTTATTTTTCTATTTTATACTGAGATTAGCACTTGCAGACGGAGAGTTAAAATTTATCGTTTACGAGTGCCAGAGGCACTGATGGGCTGTGTTTACAAGCCTTTTAACAACTCTGGTAGGTGATGTCACATGAATATTCATTTTAATGGCATTTATCGGTAGGCGAAAAATTGCAACTTGCACTATATAGCTGTCTCTTAAAAATTAAATGAACATATGGTAAATGATAGGCACTTTAAAGAAGCTCCAAATAGTTTCATTACAGTTAGCTGGCAGTGATGGAATTGAAGAGTAATAAGAAGGAAAAGAAAAGCTTTACTTCTGTGTTCAGACTGAAACTGTGAATACATTGGTATCACATGTATAGGATAAGCGGGAAGGGACGGCTCATACCATCTGAAATTGCTGACAAATGTTAAAATCAGTCCTGTATCATGTGCGAAGGCTTTAATCGTTGCTGACTACATTTCTTTTTGTGAAAAGGGACACGTCTTGCCTTTGAGGACATTTACCTGGCTAGAAAAGGCTTGTTTCCAATTGTTATGCAGAACCACGTGTCACCCCATTGCCACAGACTGCAAGCTCGTGATAAGAGCTAATTGACTCACAATTCCTTATTTGCATCGCATTTTTGATTCCTGGAAATCAATGAGTAACCTGAAAGTCATGACTTTGTAGAGGTCAGTGTGTGCACACACATGCCAGCAACCACGGAATTTGATTAGCTGAAATGGTGACAGGGTTTTTGTATATTTTTTAGCTTTGATATGAAACAGAGTCAGACAAGGTAGGTCTGGCTGAGAAGTGTTATAATCTTTTCTTCTCTCTCATGAAACTGCCGGCAGTTATTCAGGTGCCTTTAAAGCTTGTACTGCTGACATCAGTTGGAGTTTCTGGGGAAGTGATAAGATGCTGAGGAAGCAAGTTTAATTATTTCTGACATTGGTCCTATGCTGGTTAAAGAATGTAGGATTTTCAGGACAAGCCTGGGAAAAGAAGATGGGCCCCTGAGGAAGATGCTCTTATACCAAAAACATGTGTGCTGAAAGCCTGAGGAATAACTTTTTGTTCCTCCAGAGTCGCAACTATTGTTTTATACTAAGCAGGATTTCTAATGGCAATTAATCTAGATTTTCAGGTTCTGGAAAGCAGTGTGAGGTATTCTGTATGAATAATGACCACTCTGAAAAACCAGCCGTTCTGCATTAAGCTTAAAATCTAGAAGCGTGAATTAAAAATAATGCACTGTTCGTACACCATCATAAATGGTCTTGATACCCCAGAAAAGGTCTCTCTACAGAGATCATTTTCATTAACAATTTGCGTGTGAGAAAGGTCAGTAATCCTTGCTCACACAGTGTCTCTAAATTGTCTATTAAAATGCATGTTAACAGTGACATGTTTTTTGAGAGGGACAGGCCACTTGTTTATGTCTTTTGTTGCTAATATGCTGAATGAGGTATTGAATGGAATGAGGCGGTGTCAGGAGGCAATGATGAGAGAGAAAGAAAAAGAATTGATGGAAGAGAAGGAGACAATACAGAGAACATGGAAATAAGTAGAAAGCAGAAATCTGTGTGGAAATGGAAAGTGATCAAGATGTCTACAATTAATTCAGTCTAGGTGACAGTGGGAAAAGGAGGCTCCAGAAATCTGCTACTGGCTTTTTGTTTCTGATTTCTTTAAACACATAGAAGAAAAACACTGCCAAATATAAGAAAGACTGAAGAGAAAGTAAATCAACAAAAAGAAAGGAAGGAAGAAATGAAGAAAGAGAAAGAAAGAAAGAAGTACCACTCTGGAAGTGGGTACCTCTGTGTCTTAAGCAACAAAAATCCTGCTCTTCCTGACTCCACCTCCCTGCCACCTGCACGCAAATAAAATATGTACTAAAATGTCCAGTTATATGAAAATTGATTCAGAAAGAGCAGCTAGAGTAAAATCTAAAATGAAGGCAGGAAAATAACAGAAATCATAAGTAACAAGAAGTCATGACAGGGGCATAGTCTTTTCCAACCTTAATAATTTTATTATTTTATGAGCTGTGGTAATACTATGTAAAAATAAGGATCCCTATAGAGTTGGCAAAAAAACCAGCTAGTAATTATCTGAGACATACTGTGTGGGATGGGTTGGTAAGTTCCAGGCCTTACAGTAGTGCTGTAGCCTCAGGAGTGCTGCACTTTGGGTCGAATAAGCGCAGGCAAAGCACATTGCATGCCTGTGTGCAGCAGAAACAAATGCTTCTTAGAGGTCACAAAGCCTCAACAAGAATCAATAACTCTGTAGATACACGTGTGCATGGTGAGTGTGCATGTGCCAAGATATACTTTGTAACAGAACACTGATAACTTCATACTGCAGGGCGGCTCTTTAGAAGTTAATTTGTTGTTGTTTTGTTTTACGAGAAAATTAGATGTAGATGTATACTTGAATTTCTTAGGACCTGTGAAGCCACATCATGAGAAGCCATTTTCCCTGCCAGGCAGGGCAGGTCTGGCTTCAGACATCTCAGAAGAACATCGTGGTTTGGTCTCTTTGCTACTTCTATCTCCTTCTACTCTTCTTCTACAATGCACGTGTTATGCTATATCCTGTTGAGGAGTTAAACCATGTACATTAAACATTCACTGGGCATTGCCTGTTTGTCACATGTTTAAATCTGTGAACCAAATACATGGTCTTACAGTTAGCTTGCAAGAGTAGGTAATCATAGGAGTTTCTTTACATGGGCTGATTGAGTGAGGTTTTTTTCCTTAGTTTTGCAGATGCTGTTGTATCATAACATGCTGCTTGTTTTCCAAAATTAAGTGGTATTTCAAGAAAAGAAAGGAAAAGAAGCTTCCAGGAGAATTTGATTTAAAAATACTTCAAGAATCCCAAACTATTAGCCATTTCGAATGGAGCTATGCTTATGTTGTGCAATATGCAAGAAAAGGGGAGGGGAAGAATAAAATGCTTTACAGCTTTCTAACAAATGACTAATGTGCACATTAGGACAAGTCTTCTTGCATCTTAGGCACTTTAACTTGTTACATTAATATTACTAGCAGTTATACATTTATTTACCACTTAAAACTTTCCTGTTTAGGGAATGAAAGATTTCCATATTAGCACAGCAGAAATTTCCTCAAAACTGTTATGATTTTAGATACTAATTAGGAAAATATTTTTGATCCTCTGGACTGAAGAGAGACCAGGAAGTTTTCCATCTAACTAACTAGCTGTTATGCAACATGTGTGTTAACAAAATATAAATAGTCTTTATATCTCTCTTGTAATTTATGGATTTGATACACAAATATGAGTGTTCTTGCCTTCTGATATGCTACCTTATGTGCACATAGCAAAGAATGTCTCATGTTTTCTTGAATTGTACATGTCCGTGAAGCAGAGATGCCTTTTTTAGTAGAGCTACTGATTTTTATCAGCTCTTCATAAAAAAAATACAAAATACTATGTCAATTCTGATTTTCTTTTTAATATGGAACACTGATCTTTCAGGGGTTTTTATTAATTTTTTAAAAATTAATTTTAAGCAAGCAGGGTTTTCCCTGTTCTGAACAGTAAAAAACCAAAATCTGAAAACTCATCTAATAGGAGGCATTCTCACACTGGTAGGAATGCATAATAAAATGATGTTATAAAAGAGTTTGTAAGAAAATGTAAAATTATATTGATAAATAGAATATCTTGGCAGCTTAGAGTAACAATTTATTTTATAGTTTCTACTTTGTTGAAATAGTAGCATAAGTTATTTTTATTCATTGCAAAATGAAAAGCCCACTCCCACAGACAGAAATTCTTTTGAAGTTGCTATATGTGTTAAAGAAAATGTGGCAGTAGTCAACCTCTGCAGAGCTGAGGCTGTTAGTGCCACATGGATCATCCCGAGCTGTCCCAGGGGATGCCCAGCTCCAGCATGAAAACAGGGTCCCTGCCCTTGTATGTGTTTAGCTGAAGAGTTTCATTGCAAAACCAAAGCTCTTCAGAGTAGGTTCTGGTTGCTTTCAAGGCACATGGAGAATCCTTCAGTCCCTGGATTGAAAAACCAATCAAGTTTTGGTCCTGGGGAGAAAGAGAGGGAAGGTGGTGCCTTGGGGCTACTCCCTTGCACTTCATTTCTTCCAGGTCTCTGCTGCTCAGCACTTTCCCGTGGTACCTCCAGAGTACCAGTACTTACTGGTGGAGAGGGTCAGCAGTGTTATTTGCTGTTAGCTTTGCAGTATTTGGGTTTTTTTAATGAGTAAATAATGTAGAGCATCACCACCAGTGTTTTTTTAGCTTTTTTTGATCTCTGTATCTGATCTTCACAAGGCTGGGACATTTTGTGGGGAGGCAGAGAATGACACAAAAATTGTCTAGCACTAGATGGTAACGGGGTGAGCAAACTCTGTAGCATGAAGCCATCTGTAGCTTCTCTCCTGTGGTGGCACGGTAGATCTGTGAAGGAGACTTTTGGAGGACTAGGAAGCTAGAATGGATTTTAATTATTTATTTTCTTTGAACTGAAGTACGTGGTATTTGTTGGTTTATGCAATAATGAACAAAATTTTAGTATGTTGCAGTTTGCTGTGTGACACTTTCCCAGGATAGATTGCATGTCAGGCCTTTTATACCATAAGCATTTAGCAATAGCAGTATTTGAAAACAGAGACTTGTCTATTCTATTACCTTCACAGAAGTATTTCTTGCTTAAAGGAAGCATATCAAAGGATGATAATTAGTGCAAGAGAAAAGAGAGTAAACACTTCAGTGTTAGCTCTTCAAATACTATTGTTTTGTGTTGGTCTGCTTTGAAAAAGCTTCATTTGGTGAAATTTGGAGGAGAAAGCGCAGTGGGCAGTGAGTTGAGTGCTTTGCAGGGTACATCACTCAGCAGAGGGAAGAGGGCACCTGGGCCACCTCACAAAGCTGGAGGAGACAGCTACTGACCTGACCTTCGGTGTTTCCTTCCCAGGGTTCTTTGTTTGTTTCTGGTTTTCCTGGTGTGCTGCTAGGAAGACTCGAGAAAGCACTTTGCGTTGTCTCCAGAAGAGAAACCCTGTGCCTCTCTTCCCTCTCAGTGATATTATGCTACCTCAATTTTAGCAGCTAACTAAAGCGAAGGTTTAGCCTCATCCCGAGGTGCCAAATTTCCCTCCTGCTCTGTGACTTCTGTAAGACACAGAGTTGGTCAAACATTTTGAGTGACTGAAACAATGTTCTTGTGCTGCAACAACACAGTGGGTCAAACTCTGTGTGTGGAAACTCTGATTCTCTCCCACTGGAGAGTTCATGTGGTTTTGAAAGTGCCTGCTTAGAGACCAACGTGACAGGTCCGAATCTCATAAACTAGTGTTGGTCTTTTTCACAAGATATTTGTCATTTTGTAATTTTTTGTTACATATTTTTCTAATCAGGTTTTAGAAACAAAAGAATTTGAATCTGCAAGCCTTTACTCATTTATTCAGTCCTGTTAATTTAAGCTGATTTTTCCCCTATTCCAACTCTATTAAAGATAAAATTGAAAAGGTGTTTTTGGCTACTGTTCATAAATGTACAGCAGTCTGCAGTGTTTCTTACTGAATAGAATTTGAATTCAAAATGCCTATAAGATTAGTATTGGAGTCATGTAATCTTATATCAACTATCCCTTTCTTTAATACGGGAGCTGGTTTCAACTTTTCTAATACTTAACCTTTTTGCCTTGTAAATAATGCATATGTGCTATGCCACTATTAAGTATTCAGTCTATTGTCTTCTATTTTTCTAATTTATATGATCTTCCTGATGTGAGATGAAGACAATTCTGGACATATTCCCCCAGGACAGGAAAACTGTTAGTAGAATTCAATACTCTCTCCTACAGGAATTTGAATATAATTTGAATGCATTAAAATTAATCTTAAAAGGCAGCATTCTTTGTGGCAAGGTATCAATAGGCATTTGCAACAAGTTAAGAAAGTATTTTTTATGTCCTAGAAGTTTGCTGTTAGCTTTCAACAGTCATAAAAAAACCTCAGAAAATGACTTTCAGAAGTCATTTTGCAGTGTATTAGAATACCAATATAGCTCATGTTTTACTTGTTGCAAATATGATTCTCGAGATCACTTTGCAAGCAAATGCACTGCGTCCTGTGCTACAGCATTTACTGAAAAATGCCTTCCTCGAGACTGCAAGGAGACAACTTCAGTATGGGCTGATTTCCAGTGTGCTACTGTGTCTGAAAATTCACCACATTACCTCTGCCGGCTCCTCTGTTTTCCAAAGGCATGAACTGAGGGGCACTGTGCATCTCACGGTTGTGTATGGTGTTCCATAGGCAGTTTTCGTGAAATTGTAAAATTTTTTAAGTAAGGAAGTCCTCCCTTGAGGCTCAGGCTGGCATACCATATATGTGCAAGTAAATCTTGTGCAGCCTTTTCAAAGGCAGCACAAATTGTGAGTAAAAATTACCTATCTGTGTGAAGATTGATAGAGTAGGCATCAAATTTTATTCTGTAAAAATGCCAATAAAAATGGAAGGCGAGTCAAGCTGCTTTATACACTTAAAAAAAAAAAAAAAAAAAGAAGTGAAATAGACCTGAATGAATCCCTAAACTGCTCTAGATGTAGTAAAACAAAATGGTAAAGCCATAGAAATGGAGCAACATATCTGAGACAAGGCTATGTGTAATATTAGTTTCCTGAATAAAACAGCAATAATGCCAGATTCTTATAGGCCATTATTCACAATCTAGAAGATAACTTTCTAAATATTTTTAGTTTACAGCATATAAATAAATCAAAACGTAAAATAATTATGTCAGACCATATGGTATCAAAGTATTTTACTGTGTAAGGGGCCTTAGAGATCCTATATCACTTAATCATTTCATAAATATGGGTTTTCATTGAACATGAAATGTATACGCAGTAAAGGCAAGTAATATGAATAGTACCAAAGTGACACATCCTACAGTAGTAAATAATCCAGATAACTGAATTTATATACCCAGGGATACTTAACTGGCACATTTTGAATCGTATCGAGCAGTTACATTTATAGCAGTGTACTATATCTCTTATTAGAGGTGCACTTTACTCAGTTTCTACCAGTTACAATTTATTAAGTTGAAGACTGACTACTTTTAAACTCAGCTAATTAATTATTAGCTTAATACTTGGCAGTCTTGTTACTTTGCAACGGGGTCTAAATCCAAATTATTTACGATGGTAGTTCAGGCACTACAAGGGATCAGTTTTCGTGAGCTCTGAGTTACTGGGGTTTGTGGATCAGCACACACTCAGTGAGATATTCAGTAAGAAGAAAGGAAAGTGGAGCAGTGACAAGGAAATAACTGTGCGAAGGAATGCAGCTCCCACCATGGTGCAACGGCAACAGGAATTGTATCAGACACAAAAAGACCCCAAACAACCAACATCTTCATTTTTTAGAGGCAAAATCCTGTTTTAAAATCACAATTACTTTCAGTAGGGATGTGAATGTGCATGAATCCATGCGTTGGACCTGAAGTCCCACATGCCATGCAATCTCAGTCTCACTTAGCTTAGGCTCTTTAACTGGGACTTCCATAGAGAAATCAGAGCATCCCTCTTAGATACCTGCCTCGTTTTGCTGAGTTTATGGTATCAGGAAACCCAAGCATCTAATTTAGTGCCATAACATTGGGTACTAAACCCCTACTTCCTATATATAGCCAAAGACCCAAACGGATAATCTACACATACGGTGCCATGGCTTGATTCTGCCTTAATTTAATGAAATGGGTGTATTTGGAATTAAGCGATGGCAGAGTTTGGCCCATCATTTATACATGATTGTTATGAGTTATGTAAGGCGGGAATTAACAAAAGCCTGTCCTTTAGGGGAATGCTGTTTTTTGTGTTAAAGATGCTGGGAGGAGGCAGCTGGAGGGCTGTGGAAGGGCACACAGGCTGCTTCCAGCTGGCCTGAAGGGGTGATCTGGTGTGCATTCATTGCCTCTTGGTTTTGTCACAAGCATTATCTTGTTCAAACAGGTTTTCAAAGAAAACCAGAAAATGGATCTATCTTGAGCTCCAGTGTTTCTAACCTCTGAAACTCTCCTTTCTTTTTCATCACCTTTCTTCAGAGGTGAGCTATAATTAAGCTAAAAATAACAAAGCTACTTTAGGTTTTATCTTCTCTGGTGTCTCACTGCAGCTGAGAGGTTAAAGCATTGCTTTTACAAAAGACACCCACATGTGGAAAATTTGGGTTTTCTTTTGACATTATGTTTACTTAGATCCTGGATGAACATATCTTGTGAGTATTATAAATTGCAGTCTAGGTCCAACCTTATAATTGGTAAGTTTCCTGGCATTGCATGAATAGATAATGAATTTTTATTAGACTTAATGAAAAAAATTGAGGGAAATTTTATGTATAGATATGTATCCAGAATTTTGTTAAAAATGTAAATGCATTATAAAGTAGTGAAAGACAATAATGTCTACCAGAAAATATATTACAATATTTTGTTTTGGTTAGTGTTAATTAGTGTCAAATTCAAGCAATTGGTAATTCTGACTTTTTTTTAATTGAAGCTGAATGTAGGTGGGCTAAGTTACACTTGAGACATGAGTACCTGTCCAGGAGAACTCTGGGGAACGTTTCTATATAAAACCCATCACCTACATTCTTAAATTCAGGTGCATCTGTCTTCTCTCTTATCTTTCCTTTTAGGCTTGTGCAAGTCTTGCTGCAAGTAAATGTGTTAAAATACAGTGGAAGAGGAGGAATGAAACTGATTTTTATCCACAGGCTGTAGTCACATGTCACAGATCAAGGTTATAAGAGATTGTAGGCTGCAGTATGGCAGGGAGCATATGCTGCTGACTGCTGTGCCTCCTGTAGGTGCTGGTCCTGTGGGGGAAACAATCAGGTTTGGTCCTTCAGTCTGTCTCAAAGATGAATTCTGTATGTCATTGTGCTCACACATTGCGCTCCTTAGATCAGGGACATCATTTTAACATAAACCCTTTGATTTCTTAAACAGAAAATTTAGGAGTGGTGCAATCGGTACTTACAGAATCTAAGTTTTATGTTTCAAATAAAAAAATGTAAGATGGATGTGACCAAAAAGTAGCTTTAGGCAGTCTTGCCATCTGAGCACCCCTCAGCCCCACCTCTGTTTGGCTGCAGAACAGATGCCACAAAGCATGGTCATGTCCAGTGAGCCCATGCCCTGGGCTCCCCCAGGACTGGAGAATGGAAATAAAGCAGATTGCTGTTTGGGCCAGGCCCAGTTTGGTTTTTGCACCTAACCAAGTATGTAGCAGACGTAGAACCTTCCTGTCATGTATCCTGTTCCTTCTATCCCCCTCCAGGTATCCTTTCCCAAGACCGAAGAGCAGAATAAAAAATACATGGATTTCTTATTCTTGCTCTGTAAAAGAAGTAAGGCACAGCAGCTTAATAGGCCTCAACTGTCTGGAGCTACTGCACACATCTTTAGTGTCAGCACATTTTATTTTTGCAAACAAAACCAAAGTCTAAAAATAAAAATCTGTGTTATTTTGAAGCATTAAAAAAGCTTTTTTCTCTCACCTTTCTGAACAAAGCATAAAATAAAATAAAATAAAAAGAGACTCCAAACTGAAATGCCCTGCTGCTTTTAGAGAATTCATAGCAAAATCACTTTGAGCGTAACAAGTTAGTAGAGCGTGGAGCTATTTAAACTTAAGGTGTGGATACAGATGCCTTAAATCACAGAAACTAAAGACAGAGCATACTTTAGAGTATTTAAACTTCTGCATGTAAAATTATGCCATTGTTGCTTGTAAATATGCTAAAAGCCTCCTGTAGTGTCTTGTAAATATGCTAAGAATCCCCTGTAGTTAATTCTCCCACTATTGTTATAAATGAGAGCAAAGAAAATGTATTTCTTACTTTATAGCCTCAGTTCCCAGGTGTAAATCTGCTGTTTTGTTTGGCATTAGCAGCTCTGTTCCTTGACTGACAGGTTTCGAAGTTTGCCGCAATTGTGAGCCGTGCTCGCATTCACTGTGCTTTGGAGTCAGCAGGGAATGGTACTATGTGCTGTTTTTTCAAAGAAAGGGCATTACAGTGGCAACATCTAATAAATCCTGAAAGCACTCCACCTTCTCTTGGTATCTTTCAAATTCCTGTAATAGCACAGCTTCCTTTCCATTACAACATCATAGTCTGAGCTGCTGTAGTTCTAATTGTCTTAGAACTCCCATTAGAAACCCAAGTTTCTATGTGTTGTGGAAAGAAGTAGTGTAAGCAGGCCTGACAGGCTGTCTATCAAATGCTATTCTGTGCTTGCTTCCTAATATTCATTCCAGAAGCAAAACAATATAGATAGGAAAACAAAAAAATTCCGAGAGATCCTAGCTAGCAACAGTGAAAGAGGGGCTGACATACAAGTGCTGCACTGGAAAAAAGATGCCAGGGCTCTCCAGAGTCAGCCAAAGCATCAGTCATCAGCAGAAGTCCTGTGAAGTGTTTGCATGGTACGAAGTCCAAGCAGTGCCATGAGCGGCTGCACACAGCACAAGGTGCTTTTCTCCAGGGGCTGCTTTTCTGCAGGGTCCGCTCTGGTCTCGGCAAGAGTCCTCTCCTGGGTGCCGCCTCACGGACCTGGGCAGACCCTGCTCAGGATATCCTGATGTTACAGGGGCTCTTCTGGAGGAGGGTCAGAACAAACATCATGAGCCCTGAGCCAGATCTTCAGTTTGCAAAGCAGCACAGACCACAGACCTTTCTGGTCTCTCCCAGCAGGGACCGGTTCACAGAAGGGCAATCCACAGAGATGAAATTGATTTTGAACTTTGTATTTCACTGAGATTTAGGAGGGAGGCAGACGTATTTAGGGTCAGTTTGGGGATCAGGAAAAATAAGAAAATATTGTATTTTCATTGTGCAAATCTGATTTTCTCATTGATTGCAGAGGCCAGCCATTGGGTACATCGTTAAAACACTAATTCAGAAGTCATTTATGATGTACTAAAACTGGAATACCTCTATGGAGTAATGTATTGTGGTCAGTAGAATTTAACTGAAATGATGCCACCTTAATGAAGAAGGACATTGGTCGTATCTCTCAGTTTGGTCATTAATCATCCTGCTTTTCTTCTTGAAAAAACTGCTGCAACTATTGAGATTCAGTTTCTGATATTTTCCTGACTGCCATCTGTTTGTTTCACTGTATGGTTGAAAACTTCTTATTTTGGCCAAAATGTATTATTTTATTGTATTGTTTGGTCAATGTAAGATCCTAAGTCTTTGGACAGACCACAGTACTACCATTCTGTAGGTTCTGCTAAAATGGGATCATATTTCTCTTCTTTAATGTAAATAGCATATTTCGTGTGCCTATTTAAATACCCTCTTTCTGCTATTGATTATTTTCTGTGCTGTTTTTCTGCTTTCAGCATGAACCAATATAATTGCCTTTATGTACTTTGAGGTGAAGAATGATTTACTCACCAGACCAAAAAAAAAAAAAGGTATTGGGGCATAAATAACTTCTGAATGTGTCCCAACATTCTTGTATTTATTACATGTTCAAGAGAGAGTGCTACCTATTTTGAGAGCAATTCTTTCCAGAAAATATATTGCAAAAAGTGCAGCATGTGTCTAGAGAGTTTTCAAAAACACACGTCTATTTGTGGTGCAAGGAACAAAGAACTGTGAAATAAGTGGTAAAACGTAATGCACGGTGATTTTTACATACCAAAGGTGCTGACACATACTAAAAGACATATGTGCTAACAAAGACCTGAATGTTAAAGGTATGTTTTAAAGCTGAATTAAATTCTGAATAGACTGGAAATACTCAGAAATATATTTTAAGGGTTTAAGACATTATGTCTTTCTGCTTCTTTTTTTTGCATGTCAGCTGGGGCTTTATTTGGGTTTTTTTTTAGTGTATTGAGTGCTGTCAGTTTTCTAGAAAGTACTTCTATAATGAGGTGTCCGTAGAAATGTGCTAGATTTATTTAACCTCTGTAACTGATTACCCATACCTTGGTGCAGTACATTATTTCACCATGGGTTAAGCTGGTTATTGTCTAACAGTATCCACTCATACTTCTTCCTGCTTGTATATAACGCTGCTGTCAAATATTCTGTTTAACGTTTAGTGAAGTATGTTGGATGGCTTTGTAGTGTTTTCTCTCTAGAGCCTTGAACTTGTCACTAGAGAGGTGTTAGTACTGCAAAAATGAAATTTTGAATAGTTCCTCGCATTTGGTGTGGAGTTTTGTTACAGCTTTAATTCAGCCTGGTCTGCATGGGAAATCTCAACTAATTTTCTTGGTATTGTTTCATTAGTCGATAAAAGAACACAACCAGAAGGTAAAATTTGCAAAAGCTATGAATTTTTTATTGAAGAATGGCTGGTTTTGAGGTTCTTTTTTTCAAGACTAGTTAGAGAAGGTCCTTGAACTCCACAAACTTTATTCATATGTCACTGTACTAATTTCTGAACATATTCTTCTTCAGTTCTTCCTATTTATTGTCTTCTTGTCCCACAGGAAGTCATTTGAATAGCAAAACCATAGATAACCCTTTTTTAAGCTGAATTGTGCTTCCCTGAAGAGGTGGAGTCTTGTGATTGAATAGTGCTAGTTTGTAAAAATATTGATGGATTTAGGATCCAAACTCTTTGAAATTTGAGATATTTGAGTTTAGGCACTTTTCAATATATAAATACTGTTTCTTAGTATACGTTGGAACAGTCAGAAGCAAAGGTTGAAGTTAAGAAAATGAAGGAAGAGTATTCCTTTATTTTTACCATATCATTTCTGTTCATCTTATTGTGACTTTCGAGGTTATCACTGATGCTTCTTTAAAATTTTGCAGTTGCATGATGGTCTAAAAGATGTGAATTATAAGATAAAAATTGGAAAGACATCAAAGTCTCACCTTGGCCCCTTCAGTATATAAAGATACTTTTTGGTATCCTCAAAAAATTAACATAATAATTGCTTACAATAATGTGTTATGTTTCAATGAATCCCCATCTTTCTGCTGGGATATTTTTACTGGTTGTTAATGTCAATGCTGGATATTTCGTTTGGGTACTATCTAACTTGCTAATCTGTGCAGTTGTGTCCTGTAAAACTGCTTCCTCATGAACTTTGTATTTCCACTCATTCTTCTGAATCCATCCACATATTTTTTCCGTCTTTTCTTCTGAATATCTCCATATTGGTTCAATCCCTATTGCAATACCTTCCAGTACCACTCTGAAGTGCATAAACATGCTATTATACTAACAGCTTTCTCTGGTGTCTTGGCACAGATCTGTTCAGCTGATAGTCCTGGTAAAAAGCAATTTAAACCAGCCCAATGAGTGCTGGCAGTCACACTGCCATTTCTCTCCTCCCCTTACTAAATGTAAATGTTCAACACCATTCATTTTCTAGCTCCAGAAAGCTTATAGCTTCTGTACCCTGCAATGCTGCTATACCTGGGGGGATAAGGACCCAGGAGAGACATTTTGGACAATGATTTTATCTTCTCCACTTGCATCCTCCTCTGTCTCATTCCTTGCAGGTGTCATACCAGTGTTCGTACCTTTCTTGAGTCCGATGAGGAGTCAAGAATCACAGCCCACCCTTAATTATCCAAAGCTGTTTTTGAAAGTTCTCTGTCATATCTGGGAGGAAAAATGCCAATGCCTTTGCCTTTGCCTTTGCCTTTGCCTTTGCCTTTGCCTTTGCCTTTGCCTTTGCCTTTGCCTGCTCGGGGTTAGTCTTGCCCACATACAGGGACCAGGAGTGGTGGCTCCTTGTTGCTTTGGCCTTGGGACTCTTGTCTGTGCTTGCTGAGCCTGATCTTGCTGGTATTGCTGCCTTTGGGAGACATCCTTTTCAGGGTAGTCTAACTTTTCAGGAACAACCTTTACCTTTCTGAGGCACTGGGTCCTGGAGTCATCACTTGTGCTCCTGTACCTGGGGAACTGGGCAGCAGGCTTTAATGTCTGAGCCGGGGATGATGAGTATAGAGTTCAAAGTCTTGGCCCATCTGGTATCTGAGGACACTTACTGCTCCTCAAAGGGAACTACTACTAATTATTTACACTAAACAGCTCCCAAAATGTCTTAGATGTAGTATCAGCATACAAGAACAGCTCATTGAGATATTTTCATATGATGATGTGAAATGATATATATTTCCAAATCCAGAAAAAGTAGTGAGCAAGTTAAAGCTGAGTAGTGCTTTTTCCACCCCTTTTTCTCCCCCAGTTTTCTGTTTGAAGGCTTTTAATAAATCTTTTATAAACTCTATCTCGCTGTTAATTCAGAATAATTAAAATCATTTTTTCAGTCTTAAATGTTGGATATAAATTCTGGCCTGCTGCTATGATGATAGAAAATGTGATATAAAGATTTTAATTGACAGTCTGTGCTGAATCACTATGCCTGCTAACTGTCAGGGACAACCTGTCCTGGTGATATTCCTGCCGGTTTGCCAGGTCCCTCAGCAATCCTGAGGAAACCATAGTAGCTCTGTCTGCCAGGTTTTTTCTATGTATATCAATGTAAAAGCTGTCAGGGTACTGAAGTCTGATTCTATTTTTGGTTCTTTTTTTTTTTTCTCCCCTGTCACAAATCAGTTAGCCTTATTTTTAATGCAGATTTCTTTGTTTTATGTGTCTCTGCATTCACACAAGAAGAAAAAATAGTAAATAATTTTTCTTTCATTGCATAATTTGATTTTCCATTTTTGGTGCTATGCCCGGGCCCTGATACTTTCAAAGGTGGTTACCTGAACTGCTTCAGGTCTTGCTTGTGCTGACACTTTGTGCTCTTGACTTAGCATCTCTCCGTGGTTTCCCTGTGCTTTCCTCCCTTCTCTGGGAATTCCACCAAAAGAGTATTTAGATGTGAAGTGGATCATTCCTTACCTTCCAATCATTCTCTGTTAGAATAACAGAATCATTAAGGTTTGAAAAGACCTCCAAGATTATCGAGCCCAACCTTTGATTGAACACCACCATATCACCTAAACCATAGCACAGCAGAGTGGATCTCATGAGCGAAGTGGCGATTGGTGGCTGTCTTGGCCACAACAACCAGGAAGCAATTGAGTTTAAAATCTCTGTTGACAGGAGGAAAAGTGACAGGAAAACCTATACTCTGGACATAAAAAGAGCAGACTTCAGGATGCTCAGGGCATTAGTGAGTAAGGTCGCCTGGGAAAATGTTTTTGCAGGTACTGGGGTCCATCAGTGCTGATCACTTTTTAAACATCACCTCTTAAGGGCACAGGAACAGGCAATTCCCAAATGTCAGAAGTCAAGCAGGTGAGGAAGAAGTCTGGCTTGGCTGAACAGGAATCTTCTCTTGGAAATAAGGCAAAAGAGGAAGGCGTATTGGCCTGAAGCTGTGTCAGGGGAGGTTTATGTTGGATATTAGAAAAAGGTTCTTTACCCAGAGAGTGGTTGGGCACTGGAACAGGCTCCCCACAGAAGTGGTCACAGCACCAAGCCTGACAGTCCAAGAAGTATTTGGACAGTGCTCCGAGGCACATGGTGTGATCCTTGGGGTGTCCATGCAGGCCTAAGAGTTGGACTGGATGATTCTTGTGAGTTCCTTCCAACTCAGCATAGTCTATGAAGTTAGTTCTGTGAAGTTCCATGTCAAGTTGTTTCATGAACACTGCCAGGCATGGTGGCTCCACCACTTCATTGGGCAGCCCATTGCAATGCTTAACTACCCTTTCAGTGAAAAAATTCTTCCTGATTTCCAGCCTGGAGCTCCCTGGCACAGCTTGACGCTATGTCCTCTTGTCCTGTCACCTGTTGCCTAGGAGAAGAGGCTGATTCCCACCTGGCTACAGATCCCTTTCAGGTGGTTGTAAGAGACCGATAAGGTCCCCCCTTTTCTTTAGGCTAAACAACCCCAGCTCCCTCAGCTGCTCCTGATATGACTTATTTCCTTCAGCAGCTCTTACCCTTCTCTGGACACTCTCCAGCACCTCAATGTCCTTTTTGAATTGAGGGGCCCAAAACTGAACACAAGATTCAAGGTGCAGCCTCACCAGTGCCAAGTACAGGGGGACAATCACTGCTCTGGTCCTGCTGGCCACACTATTCCTGATACAGGCCAGGATGCCATTGGCCTCCTTGGCCACCTGGGCACACGCTGGCTCATGTTCAGCCGCTGTTGACCAGCACCCCCAGGTCCTTTTCTGCTGGGCAGCTTTCCAGCCACTCTCCTCCCAGACTGAGGTGTTGTAGTGACCCTAGTGCAGGATGTGGCACTTTACCTTATTGCACCTCACCACTGTCCTCGGCCCGTTGGTCCTTCTGCAAAGCTCTCCTACCCTCCAGCAGATCAACACTCCTTCCCAACTTAGTGTCGTCTGCAGAGTTATTGAGGGTGCACTTGATCCCCTCGTTCAGATCATTTGATAAAGATACTAAACAGGACTGGCCTTTGGTACTTACCTGTGCAGTTTGTCTATTGATTAAACAGATGCTTCTTTCCTTTATGAAAAATATTTATAGATCTGTGCGTTGTTTCAGGATTTGTATGTGCCAGCCTGCTCTGTACCAGTCTGCGCAGTGGATGCCATCTCACAGTCCCTGAGCTGGCCAGGCGCAGGCAGAGCCTGGAGCCAGGAGCGGCTGTGGTTGTGCACTGCAGGCAGGCTCTGGGCAGTGCTTGCATGAAAGGCAAACAAGTCACAGTTTTCTTCAGTTGTGGGATCACACAAAATGTTAGCTCCACGGTCTTCTCATTTGTAACATGGGAATAATAAGCTTCCCCACATGGTTAGTGTTCAAGAAACTTTGGTGAAAACGTCCATAGGAATTGTTCATCTAATACAAGAGAACAATAAATGGAGACTAATATAAAAGTAGGTGTTGTGCTGTGTACTTTTCATTCTGAAAACAATGATAGTACAGGCAGGCCATTAGAATGAGAAATTGTGTGTTGGTGAAAGCCTTCTTTTATTTCTTTAATTTTGTAGATATCTTGTCGCTTGTTCAGGGCAAATCCAGCTTTAAATTTCTATCCCACTTGACAAATGAAAACATCACTGCCAGTCCCTTGACCTCTGAAGACATATGTCTCAGTAACTAATTCTGTTTCACAAAAAGAAATGCAGAGACTGTAGTGTTTGGCTCTTAGGGCAAAAGTTTGGAATCTGTTCCAGCTTGTAGATTTACAGGAGCATGTTACACTGCCATGTTACCATCAGTCACAGAGACTGGAACTGTAAGAGTTCTGCTGAGTTAATGTCCTAAAAAGTCAGACCAAGGTTTCACCTGATGGATTCAATAATATCTTTATTAAAATAATTAGATTTTCCTATTACATAAGCAGCAATAAAATCTTCAATATCACTGCCAGATAATTAATAATGTGGGATTATGATCTCTCTGTGGCAAAGTAGATAAAGAAAGGAACCAGAGGCAGAAAATGAAAGTTCAATGATAATATTGGAGATAAAAAAAACAAATGAGTGAAAGAACTATCAGATTTAAAGAGAGATCATGCAAACAGAAATGTGATAGAGGTGTATGAAGAACTGGTAATGTAGAAAAAGGAAAAGTGACGTAAGTAATGCAAATATGTCACATATTTCAAGGAAGTATTTCAAAGAAATATCCTGAAATAAAAAGAAAAATTTAACAAAACAGTCTTTAAAAGTCACAAGCACTGTTTTACAGAACATACAATTTCCTCGTGGGTATGTACCGCTGCTGGAGGACTGGAGTTTATTCTAGTTCAATTAACCTACACTTACAAATCTGCATTATAGGACATATGCCCACGTGGTCCTCACAAATCAAGCTTCATATAAATACACTGTGAGACCAGTGAGATCCTGTGGGAAGACAGAACAAATGCTGTCAGTGCATGGAAAAATAGCAAAAGGAGGTGCCTTTGTGGCATATAACAAAGAAAATTTTGAGTTAAGGAATAAATTCTGCCCTTTTGACTTCAGAGTTGTTGGACCTTTGTACTGTGGATCTGCTTCTGGCCTACAAAGCAGAAGAGTTCAGTGTGAAGCAGGGTTGATGAGCTTTGATGGGCTGGACTCATGCCGGGCCTTCATGCATTGCCTGATCATTTCTTGTGAAATGCGTTACTCTGTTTTTCAACTTAGGAGAAATACTTTGTTTGCGAAACACGTAGCTGCGTATTCACTTACGCTTCCCAAGGATGTGAATGCATGGGGTGAGATGGATGGCAGTAATTTTCACAGCTTAAGTTGCCACTTTATCATGGAGAAGCAAATAGGATCCATACGAGGTACATGTTATTGCCGAGTATGTTCCTTGTGTATCATTTGGCTGCAGTTAAAGCCCATCAAATCTCCTTTATGATTCCTTATATCTCAAGATTCTATTCGCGTCAGATTTCATGTGTGTATATCACTAGAGGCTGCTTTCAAAGCAACGTATTCCATGCAGGAGAGCAGCTGCTGGCTGCTGCCATGCTAGGATGGAAATTCAGGCAAAAAACATCTGCGTAATCAGGGGAAATTAGAATTCCTCATGCTAAAGGAGATGTCGGATTCAAGAAAGGGTTTTTCTTTAATAATTCTCACTTATTATACTGGAATTTGCTGTCCATTGATCTCATTAGGTCACACAAAATGCTTTGTCTTAGGATGACACATACTAGGAAAAAACCACATTTAGATATAAAAGACAAAGCAAAATGCATACAACTGACCGAAGAACACACTTCCTTATCAGCTGAAGGAGTTATTGCATCCTGGTACACTTTATACGCTGTTTCTCGTAATGAAACAAATAGGGACACTCATGCAATGTTTTAAATACACCAAAAATTATTAAAGATTGCCTGAAACACTGACTGGAAATTTCAGTACTGAAAGCATTTGGTAGTGGCTGCCGTTTTCGTGCATTAAGAAAGCAGGGATATTAATTCTTGGGAAAATACAGTATCATAGCCATCTTTTGGAAGTCTGTTGTCCATGAGGGTTCTGCTGGAAAGATCTATCTTTTAAATAAGTGCTAATTGTGATAGTGAGCATTCTTGGGCCTTTTCAGTTCTGCTTTGGTTCTCATACTCCGTTCATCTGTGCCATGGTTTGAACGATGAAGCTGTTGGATGTGCAAGTGGGTGTTCTCTGTTTGGTGTGTCCTGCATTTCCCCTGGGCAATGAGGGATACAAGTTTGCTGCAGCTGCCCTCTCAGAACTTCTGCCAGGGCTCTGTAAGTAATTAGGTGGAATTACTGTATATTAAAATATGCCAATACATTTGAAAATATGTTACTGTAACAATGGGATTTTTAGAAATTAAAGCTTTCTACTGTGTTTCAAGTCTGCCATGGCCAAAAGCTAGCCTAGTAGGAAACACAGCCAGTAATGACAGGCTTTTTTTTTGAGGATTTAGTAACCCGAATTTCTGCTACAAAAAGATTTCACAGCTCTCATATATATTGATGAGGATACTCTAAAGAGAGTTTATCTCTGTAATCTAATTTGGAAGATTAATTACTCATCTGGTTTTTATGTATTTTATCCTTACATGCACAGTATGTACAGTCATCCCAATGTACAATTAATATTTTTTTTTATCAATACAGAAATTGAACTTGTGCTTTTGAATGCCATGCTAATCCCTGTCTTGGGCAACAAAATGGCATGGTCCCTTCAGATGAGACACTGTCCACTGCTTTTCTAGTGTAGTGCCTGAGAACAACAACCCTAGTTTTGCAGTCATGACGTTAATACTATCCCAAAAATGCACATCAGAGACATTGCTTGCATGGCATGGCAACGTGCTCTGCTTGCTCTATATAGGAATAGGTAACAATATCTATCATTCGCTGGAGATACTCTTGCAACTTACATTATTTTCTCCCTAGCAGAAGTTTTCTCTTCTGCTACCACTGGAGAACATTTCAAGTGGTTAATAGAAAATCCAGTCCCTTATCTGTGAGCTTGTTATATATGCCTGTCATTTGCTTATTTTATCACAGCAGCTTGTAGAATATTGTCATGCGTTTCCAAAGTATCTGAAAAAGGCAGTGATCTACCTCAATTCCTCTCCCTCTGCCTTCACAGACACATGCTCTACACAGCCTTGCAGCTGCACGGTGTGGGAGTTGTGTGGTTTTGGGCAGCCTGTGCAGTGCTGACAGGTCAGGAATGTGAGATGGAGCACTGGCACTGATTTCCGAGAAACCATGAAGCAGTGATTTTTAGGCAAGGTGTTGTGATACTCTCCGTTTGAAAGATGGTTGCTCAGGAAGTGTAGAGGGAGGAAAGTGAAAGGGGGTGGCGGAAGCGTGGAGAGTGTACTTTGGATGTACTTAGGCTATCAGATTATAGACAGCTTTGTGAAACATGAGTTATGAACCACTCTAGGAACCAGTAATACTGTAGAGAGGAGAGATGTAATACAACATTTCTGCATGTGAAGAGAGCGTCTTTGCTACCCACCTGATCTTACTTTTGTTTTGAATACTGAAGGAAATTATGCATCAACCGACAACAGGGCTTTTCAGATGCCTCTGGCAGTTGGCATACTACATCACACCTTGATCAGTGATAATTCATTCAGAAAATCTTGTAGACATGGGACTTGTGCAATGAGATCACATACTCTTTTGGGAAACATAGTCCTCATCTAGAAAAAGATAACAGTGAGCTAATTTTGCATTGTTCTGATTTGACATTTCAGTGGAAGTCGTGTGGTAGGTCTGAATTGCAGGTGAGTCAGAGTGTGGGAAAACTTTCTGCACAAGAGGAACTACAGCTTTTAGCATTGAAATTTTAATTCTCATGGAAAACAGGCAAAGCTGTAACTGGGAACTTGCTCAAACATCCAAATGAAGAAAACACAGATTTAGAATTCAGCCAGACTCCTCTGTAATTAGTGTTCTTATAGTGTGGCAGTGACCATGGTAGAGGCTCTTGAAGGTTGTCACCTTCTGAGACTAGAGATGAACCATTAAATTCATTGAAGCAGTCAGTGTTTCCTTTCGTAGCAGCTGAAAAAGTGTTGCTCTCTTAAATGAGTATGTTCCTATCAGGTAATGTCTCATCATAAGGTGAACAATTGCAGTATGTTATATTTCACTGTCAATCTCTTTACTTAATTGCTTTTTTCTTTTTTGTTTTAAAGCAAATGCTATGATAGAAAGTTTAGTCTGAACTCAGTTTCTTTTTCTAACACATACTGTTCAATGTACTGAAAATCTGTGGGTAATTAAGGAATTTTTTCATTTGGAGTGCTACTGCAGATCCATTAATTTTGTGGCAGGCATACCTAATACAGTCGTGTCATTTTTAGGAATTATTTAAACTAGCAGATAGACTTATGCTTTTTTAGGTTCTCTATTAACCTAATATTTGAAATACCTTAGAACCAAAGGTTTCTGTAAGGAATTTTTGCAATGTAGAACTGCTTTAAAATATGTATCAGTCACACATAGGAACTCATGGCATTCTAAGCTGCTTGTTTCTTTGAGGACCAGCCAAAATTTCAACACAAAGTCTTGATATCCGTGCTTGCCAGAGTTGATTTATGACTTATCCACAACAAAATTTGGCACACATGACTGCTGAACTCTAGCCCAGCTTAAAGCACATAACTCCTGCAACATGCACAGCCAGTGGAGCCAGGTGTGTGTCCGACAGGGAAGGGGAGGCGGTGGCTGTTGGATGTGGGTATCCCTGTGCCAGCTCATGGCAAGCAGAATGGCTCTTCTGGTGTGACCTCAAGTCCAGCAAGTGGACTCAGCCAGCACTTAGTTAAAAATTCGTTAATGAAAAGCAGCAGAAAAATTTCATCTGTGGGTTAAGAGAGCTGGTTCAGCTTTGATGATAGAAGGAAAAAGTTTGGTTTGCTCTTCAACCAGCAGATCTGACTGTGTACAGGCAGCAAGCAGATTTGCTGCAAGATTTTATTATTTTATTCCATTTTATTTAAAAATTTTCATAATTGATTCTTGCTCTAGCACTATATTTAAATAGAATTTAGGACATTGTTCTTGGTGAATATAACCTAGGGAATGTCATGGGGTCACTACTATCACAGTGAATATTTTATTCAGCAGTTAAAATCTTGTATTTTGATGAGGGAGAAGGTACCATTGTTTCAGTTCTGTGAAATGTCTCTGAGGATCTTTACCTTATTTGCTTATTTAGTTTCTGAGACAGGCAGAGCATTAATGAATGTCAGGAAGAAAACATAATCTGATACCATTTTAAGCACTTTGCCAAAACAGTAAGCAAACTTTTCCAATCTGTCTGATGATTTCTGTGATTATGCAATAAAGCTAGCCTAGCTTTTGGACTGGTTCAGGGCCAAGGGGTAACTTGTCATCAAGTGGAGATCTTTTCATTTTTCAGTTTAATTTTTTGCTCTTCCACAGAGACTGGCCAAATAAAAAGTTTTCTTTGTGCCCTGTTCGCCACTCTGGTGTTTTCATCAATTTCACTCTGTCTCTGGGGCTACAAGTGTCAGTCAGCTGCAATAAAGTGTCATTTTTGTCACTTCAGTGTTTATTGAGAGCTCTCAGATATTTAGTGCCCAGTTTCCTGGACCCGAGCCTTGGGTGAGCCACTTGGGACATGTTCTCAAGAGCTGTGGTAGAAATGTGTGTGGCTGATCGAGGCACAGTAGTAATAAAATACAGAGCTAAGAGTCATCTCCTGCCCACTGATAGGCGAGTTCATCAAACTCTATTTATGTTTCTTGCTTGATGTAAATTTATGATTCAGAGGACAGCTTGAAAATGTCCAAGTGAACTGATAAGAATCGGTAGCCAAAACACCAAGAATCTTGGCTTTGGTACTGATAGAAAAATAGCTTTCTTCACTACCTTCCTCTTTCACAGAAAATGGCAAAAACTGGATTTTCTTTATTTTTTTTTAAATTGCTTAAGCATGGTGTGACTGCATCTGCTGCTTCCACAGAACCTTTTGTGAAGCAGGCAAGTTAGATCCTGCTCCGGCATCACAAGTGCAGACACAGACATGCAAGAGCTGAGAAGTCCTGCAGTGCAGCAGTCCTACCACATGCTGTCTGCTAAGGTGAAGCTGTATTGCCCCAAGCCCCCTTTAGGTTTTGAAGCAGGCAGTGTGTTGCAGGCTGGACAGTTAGGCAGCTAATAAACAATGAGCAGTATAAATAGAAATGGGGTGCAGAGGGTTTTGAGACTGTGTTCTTCACCTTAACTATTTTGCCATGTTAGGAATTAATGAATTTGTTACCATTCTTCAGTGAGCCTCAGGCTAATAACTCTGTGAGCTTAGATACCCTCAAGGTAATTTTTTCCTTCCTTTTAGATCAGGCCAGTTTTGTAAATGTCAAGCAGTCTGGACTAAGAAATTACTAATTTTGTGTAATTTTAAATCTTTTGGTAACTATGATTATATCTTTCCTGAGCGTGATCAGTTAGAAAGCTTGAAAAATGGTGCTCTCTTCAATCTGGGCAAGGTAGTACTACAGCAGCATTTAGCAATCCTTTAAGATTTCTAGAGCCAGAATGTTGTTAGCACCCCATAAAGTTTAAAGATGCATGGTGTAGTGAAAATAATGTAATAGCACAAAATTAAACAGGATACTTCATTTGCAGATTGGAAATTAGAGACGCATCTGGCCTTTTTCCCTTGCTGTGTGGGAGCATTGCAATGTAGTTCTGTTTTGGGCACCCTGCGTGCACTGCCTGCAATTGCCTTTGCAGGATGTGTGTGCAAAACTCATCTGAAACTGCAGAGTCACCTGTGAAGTACCACGGGGGCATTAAGTTCTGAAAAAGCAAGACGAGGAAACAACTAGAGCAGCTAAAACATTGTCTGTGGTAGAGAGAACATGATGTGCAATTGAAACATCAATAGTAGTTGATGTAAAATAAAGGAAATACCTACAACTTCTTTTAGACTCCTGTCTGTAGCTTTGATGAGGGAACAGAAGAAATGTTCACAAAAAAGTTTTGTGGGGCACACTGGACAGTCTGGCTTTAGTATTACAAATGGCTTAAAAGTTCAGTTATCAAAATTAGTTCTCGTAGCACAGTTTGGACTTTTTGGTGTGTGAAAGGGGAGAAGATGGGAAAGAAGGGAATGGCTGGGTGGGTGTGCTGTTTCAGACTGGTGGGCAAAGGGAGATTTATGGAATAGGTCTGCCTGGTTAGAAGACATTCTCCCTGCCCCGTGGACTACAAAATAGCCATGAATATAGGGAGGATTTAAAGAATTACACTGAAATTGTGCTAGCTGAAAAGAAAGTCAGGGGAGTTGAAATTTACTATTACTACCTGTAGCAAAAAAGCTAATATCTGCAAATGAATGCTGATGGGGTGGGAGTGAAATACCTACAAAGAGCAAACTGAAGTGGACTCCCACAGTAATTTTACCGCTCTGAGTTATAGTTGATTCTTTCAGAATCCCAAAATATTCACTGCAGCATCCCCAAGGTGGGAACACAGCAGTGGCCCATACAAATTATGTCTTAATCTCACCCTAATCTTATGGCAGAAGAGAAAGGATCAGTAAAAAAGACAAGTGGAGCTCAACCAAAACCAGCTAACAAACATTGCTAACTAACATTTTAACATTAGAGCAGTTATTAGGCACAAAAATCATGATCTATCTTTGAGATTCTTGCAGCTCAAATAATTTTCTCAAATGAGTGATAAGGTCTTTGTCATGCTTCTGATCTACACACTCATTCTTAGACTACACTCAGGCCTGAGGCTTTTAGATTGACTAAATAACTGATGAAGCATGCTCATGTTCAGAGTTTGACACTGCCGATGTGCTTTGCAGAATAGAAGAGATTTTTCACCAGCTTCAGGGCATGGGACACCTGCTGCCATCCCTTAAGCAATAAACTGAAGATTTGTAACAGATGCTTTATAAGGCATTTTCATAATGTGTTGTTCTATGTTTCCTTTTACTCTTCCTATTAAATCAAGATTTTTAAGCTGCTTTCTTTTAAGAAAAGTGACAAGTGAATCAGTAACTAAAGGTACAGAGACAGTTTGACAGCCCATGAAAACAACAATCCGGGCTATGAATGGCAAAGCTGATTTGTAATTCTACGTTGCAAAATAGTGAAAATTTCTAGGAACAGTTGCATAGTTTTGGAAATGTCTTCTTTAAAAATAACCTTCCCCTGTGTTGCGAGTAAGCATCAGCAGCTGCAGCTCAAACTATGGCCAAATATGAGGACAGGAATATGAATTTTGTTTTTCGCTTTGAGTTCTCATTGTCCTTCAGCACTGCAATTCATATGGCTTCCTGCCTTCTGTTTCCTATAATTTCTAGATGTCTCCTGTCCCTTCACTGGCTTCCTGCCCCTGTAATTCCTATCCCTGCTTTGGTAACATTTTGGTGAAGGCTTGCTCCAATTGTTTGTGGCTTTGCCACAATAAGTGGTTATTACATCTGTGATGCTCTAGTATGGGGTTTCTTTCCCTGTTCTTTCTGAATGTTTGTGCACCCATCTACACAGCTGGTGCCGAACACTCACTATAAATTTCTCTGCAGTCCCTGTGAGGAGTCTTGGTGGTTTGGATCGGTGGTGGCAAAGGACGTGCTGCCTGGTGTGCCTGAGTCCTTCCCTTGGTGGCATGTCGGTGCTGGGGCTCCCTTTGAGCTCACTGCTGGGTCTGCTCTCTGTGGTGCAGAACTGACATCTTCATCACCTCAACTGTTGTCAAATAGGCTGATTAATCAATATCTCTGTATTAATTCCTATATCTCCTTACTGTGTGCTAGCACAGTAAAAGCTCTTTAGGAGTTCTTCAGAGCACAGCATTCATTGTAGCTGTTCCCACAAAAGTGCATTACTTCTAAACTACTTTCATTTGTTCAGAGTCCTGTGAAGTTTTGAGTGTCTTAAAGAAATTATTATTAAAATGTCATCTGTCTAGAATCGGGTAAGAGCTCAAGGACATGCTATAAATTCTCTTAATGTGATTAGGAGGATTGGATTAGACAGCTTTCCCAGCTGCATGCTGGTAACACTTCCACTGAAAGTACAGATGATCCCAAACTAGGTGATATTCTGCAATCCAGAGGTACAAAAAGATCTTCTTGCAGAGGTTTTCGTTCTGAATACCTTAAACTTTTTGTCTTGCACTTCACAGTCCAGTTACTTTTTTTTTTTTT
>VZTF01003884.1:290562-580271 GCA_013397755.1 Cnemophilus loriae
TTTTTTTGTCTTTCTGTGAAAATCTGTTCCTTCTTCAGAGTCTTTTGCAATGTGCCATAATGGCTGTGGCTTGATGCCAGCTGGGTACACAACCTGCCTTGCTGTGAGACAAGACTGGGGACTCTTCCAAATAGCTGGCAACTACAAATACCTGCAAAACAGAGCCAGGCAACTTTGCTGCCAGCTGCCTCTGTCTGAAAAAAATGCCATCTTGGGTTATATGCACAAAGAGAATTAATTTACAAAAAAAAAAAAGTGTTTTTTTAAAAAATTTGTTTGTTTGTTTGTTTGTTTGTTTTAGTGGGGTTTTTGTTAAATCAGCTGAACTAAAGAATCAAAATTTTCACAGCTTATATAGGACTTAAGAGGAATACACGTTATGGCTTTAGCTTCAGTTTTCAACAGATTCAAGATATTTGTAGTGATCTTTACAAAAACAAGGTTATTGCTCTTATTTATGTTTGGCAAAAAAAAAAAAAAAGATGTGTAGGTGCTCCGTAATATAGGTGTTCTCATAAAGAAAATTTAGTCATTGGAAGGGAGGGAGGAGTTAAAGATAAATATGCATAAATATAAATCAACACTAATTAAAGGGAAATTTTGCTAATCACTGTTTGATGGAGTGTATTGAGATAAAGTAAGGTTTTCTGAGCACTAGAATGAGTGAAATTCAGTTGCATTTAAAAGCTGAGTAGATTGTTTTAAAAACTAAAAACCAAATCTGTTTATCATTTAATTATGTTTAAAAAAATATTTGAAACACTTCAAACAGTCTTTCCAGAGTGGGTGATGTCTCATCATCTAATTGTCTGCTTCCTACTCCTCTGAAATCTAATCAGAGGGGGATCTCCCATCCTCTGGGAGGAATGAGTTTAACCTATTGCCTAAGGTAGTTGTATTAACTATTTATAGTTAATATATATTAACTATAATTATAGTTAAATTTAGAAAAAATATTTCAGAAAATATTTCACTGCTACTTTTTCTTCTCTTTTGTTGTTGTTTTGTTTTGTTTTGTCTACAAGGATTATTTACAGAAAAGTCTAGAAAAGTTCCTACATCTACAATAGGAACCAAGGAGATACATAAAGGTATCTTATGTATAAAGGTATACATAAGGGTACAATATACCCATATAGAGTAATGTGAAAATTATCAGGCGTTTCAGGATAATAATAAGCAAACTCTATGGACAGGAATATTTAGTGCTGGTTATTGTACAAGACTGAAGCAGTTCTAAAACAGCAGCCCTGCTTATATGCAGGAAAAAGATTTAAAAGAAATATTGGCAGAAATGAAGATGAGAAAATCTTCAGTTGCTGTAGGACTGCACTGAATGAAGAGATCACATTTTCTGAGGCTTATGTGTCCGTCAGCAACAGTAGCACAATTAGGAAGTTTTAGGATGTCTTGAACACTGAACTCCAAGGACTCCAGAGGTTTTTTGCACCTTTACTCTAGGCTTGGATTTTGGATTCAGGTCTGTTTCTTGAAGTGGCCAACCCAAAGTTTTCTGAAGTCTGAAATGCAGAACCAAAGTGGCATTAGGAGTGTTTAATTTCAGCTGTTCTCTGTTGGTTGCTGTAGATCTCTCTCAGAGGACTGTATGAGGTGATCTTCCATGTAGATAAAAGTACGGGAAGTGACATAAGGTTATCCCATCCATTTCAGTCAAGTGAAGTAACTTGCTGTTTAAAAATCTTCTTCTTCATCCTGAAGTATTACATTTCTGCTTACCCAGAAACTCACTGTTATTGCTTGAATGAGCAGAAGTATAATCCTCTGAGACGCTGGTGTCCGAGGGGCCAGGAAGGCAATGAAAACTCCAATCAGTGAAGTATGAAAGCTCCCAGCTAGAGCTGCCTGGGGACTTTGCAACAGCATGAGCAGCACTTATTTTTATTGCACCATAGATTAAGGGATTGCAGGGCACTGCTCCTGCTGCAGGGTGGGGATGAGGACGAAAAGTGGTGCTGGAGAGGAGAGCCCTGTTGAGCTTAGTGAGGGGTATGAGCGTCCAAGGGGAGGGTAGTCCTTGCCAAACCGGCTCATATGTGCTGTCCCCTCTGTGGGGAAGTGTAGCAGATCTCAGTCAGCAGCAGCAGTGAAATGTCACAAGCCAGAAGAGAGAGGGAAGTGTACAGTCAAAATAAAAATATTAACAAGTAGTGTTTCTTACCTCTGACTTCCTTTCTTCTGGGAGGAAAAAGTAAAATATTCCCTCAAAATCCTTTGCTGTTCTGCTGTGTAATTTCTGTTCCACTGCAGAGGTCAGAGGAGCCATGGTGGTGCATCTGGGTGAGAAGTGGGAGTTACAGGTAATCCTATTTGCACTCACTCTCCAGAGGATTTAACTTTCCAGGTTAGTCTGAGTTCTGCAATTTAAAAGTAATCTGGTAGGACAGTAGCACTGAAAGGAATGGTGCAGTAGGTGGAGGGGTGCTGATCTGTGGTGAGCCACCCCCGTGCAGTGGCACTAAGACACACAGAGACCCAGGACGCTGCTGTCCTCCCTGGCACTGGGATGTACAGCCCACTGCATGGTGCACCTGCCCTTCAGGGACATCAGTGTCAAAGCCGTGTCCTGGTGGCTTTTGCATGCCCTCAGTGTGTGTCCTTGTTTGACATCTGTCGAGGATCCTTCAAATGCTGCTGTAGGAGCAAGTACCACTTCTCCCAGACTTCCGTGTTGTTGTCAAAGCAGGTGATGTATGGTAGAGTGGCGTGTCTTCTCAAGAGTAATGCAGCCTGTTGTTACTGAAAGGCCAAATCTGGCTCTTAGCCAAATCCTTCTTGTCTATCCTATGAAGAATATTAGAAGCAGCTCCAGAAATGTGGAATCTACTGTATGATGTATTTTTATTTGGTTACTTACTTCTGAATTCACTCTAAAACTAGAGAGGCCGTTTTCTGACATTTTCAGCTGAGTAAAGCTGAAGGTCCTTGTTAATTGTTTCTCTGGAAGGGAGCATAAAAACTCTGTTCCCCTTGGTGCTAGAAGCCATGAATGATTCCTTTTCAGTAGCAGAGCATCTCTCCTCCCAGCACAGTCGGCTCAGCTCTATAGTGAATCCATAAGCTATATGGTTTAATTTGTTGGTTTTTTTTTTTCAGAAACCCCCACTTTATTTTACACCAGTCATGAAGAAGATATAAAAGGGATAATCTCTCTCTGCTCCCTTTTCACCTCTGAAAAGTAGCATCATTCAGGATTAAATTCTCCACTTGGGAATCCTTCTTACAGAGTTGCTTACAGATGGTGGCGTTTCTAATTCATCCAAGGATTATACAGATTTTGTCAGTTTTCACTGAGCTCTTTTTGCTCTTAGTATAAATATACAATTCCTATTCATAAGGAAAAAAACAAGCAGCTTTAGTTATGCCTATCCACAGCAAAACCCAATTTGATTATGTGGCATAATTTAACCTTTTAAAGGCATAACCTGACCTTTTATTGGAGGTCCTGCTTTAATTAAGGTAAGCCAGAGACGACTGTGTCTTCTGTGCTGTTTAAAAGACACAAGATTTTGGAAATGCTTTACACTGTTTGCAAGACAGGAGACAGCCAAGAGCCTGGGCTAACAGATCTTGCTGAAAGAGGCATTTGTAGGAGCAGCTGAGGCTTGGATACCTCCAGCCCCACCACAGCCTTAAATATGCCAGCGGTGGTGGCATGGAAGCACTTTTCCACATTGCTCTTGTAAGGGAGAAGGCTTTTTAACCATTCTACACTTACCATGCTTAATGTGTGGCGATGAGGTTTTGTTTCTAAGCCTCCTCTAGTTCTCAAAGCACAGGGAGTTGTCCAGCCATGTCATAGCAACCTATTTGTAGCTGAATCAGAAATCTATATGCGAAAATCTTATTCTTGGTAGTTATTCAGAAGATCTTGACATTTCCTATGGGAGAAAAAGAGGTTTCTGTAAGCCTTCCTAGATTTCTTCTTTTAATATTACTATTGGAGACAGTTCCACAGATAAAATCTTTTATGTATATTTTTCACAAATCTGTATGTGACAGATAAATCAAGATAGAATCAAAATTATATGGAATGTTTCAGTAACACTAGTTACACATATTTCATTGCTAAACTTCCTGTGTAGAAAGCAATTAGAAGTTTTAGAGTTAAGGTAAAAGAATAAAACAGATATTGTTTTGCATTAATCATTTACATCAAATAAGTGATCTGGTAGTTGAAGTGGTGCTTGAATTCTGGCATACATAACTTCTCATTATATTTCATAGGGTCAAAGTTTCACTTACATAGTCTCAACCTTTAATTTTATTTAAAGTAGTGATTGAAGAATAACTGTTCATCCATCATTTCTTCTTCTAAACTTGGAAGAAGCTGTTTAGAAATTATTCATAGTCTTCTGAAAATTCTGGCCACTTTAAAACACAATTTCCAGTAGAACTTTCTGAGCGTGTGAAAAATGGCACAGAATTTGTACGTTCGATCCATCTGAGTGCTTTGCTGTTGTTGGTTAGACAACATACTAATCGCAAAATGGATGTCGGAGTTAGCTATCTGGTTCTGATACATGTATGCCTCTTCTCAACTTTTCTCAGTCAAAAATTAATAGTTTGACAAGCTTCCTGCCTGTAAATGTCAAGGTGTCATTTGCATAGGTTGCAAAATTTTAATCTGTCTAAACTTAAGCTTGCACAGGACCTAACAGGTTTTCAGTCTGAAACTCCAAATCCAATTTCTTGGCCCATTTTTATTTCACAAGGAAGGTGACCATGATGTGTATGTCAATATCAGATCCTCTTAGTTTAGCCCGTAGGCCCTTTGCTAAATGATTCTACAGAATTATGTATTGCATTATGGTACAGTCCTGTCCCAATGCAACAGGAAAATTCCTAGAAAATTCAGTGGAGCCTTATTTTTGTACACTGTTCTTTGAGAGTTATGTGAGAAAGAGCCTGAAAACATTGTAGCTAATATAAAATTGGAGAATTAGCCTTGCATTTGTTTTCCTGATTAAGCTTTCACCAATTTAGTTGACATGTTTTAATTTCTTAAATTGTCAAGAGTATTTTGATAACTCCTTTTGATAAGACATGAGCAGAGGAAAAGTCTGGGTTTGCTTCACTAAGAATTTTCTCGTTTGTGGTTCTGGACTTAAATAATTTAAGGCAAACTCGGTATTTTCCTCTTTGCCATCTTCAGTGCAGCAAACGCAAAAGAGCTGAGATTAGGAAATTTATTATGTGATAAGAACTCCAGCAATTATCATTGGGTTTTCACTTCTTGATGCTCCCTTCTATTTCTTGTGAATATTAACATGCTCAACAATTTGTGCCCCATTGAAAGTCTAGTATTTGATAGTTTAGACAGAGACTTTCTTTTTCTACAATGTGCAGTTTCTCCTCCTATACTGGAATCTTTAAATACTCAGTTGGCAATTCCTATTATAGTTGATTATTTGGACCAGGCAAATTGCCGAATAAAAGGTTTGTAAATTATCTGCTTTATATTTGTGCGGTACTCAAAGGACTGAAATTTGCTTTGGGGAAAAGCAAAGGACCAAGTAATAACATTTTCTTTTTTTTAAAGCAGTGCCAGAAACTTAATTTCAGAGAGCTTTTTATTATTAAATTTCCCAGCCTTCCTTTCAAGCACTTTATTAGGAACATGGCTCATTTATTTGGGAGGGGGAGGAAAGCATTGAAGAAGAGGGAGATAAAGGTGAAATGCAAGCTCATTAATTCATATTGTGATCTATGTGTAGTGTTCATGTTGGCAACAATTTCAGTTTTCTAATGTGCAGTCGTTGTGAAAGACTGATTCTAACATGGAAACCTCAAAGAAGTGAGAAAATTGTTTCTCTTGAACTTTTTTGGAGCTCATTTATATTGCAATTTTTAAGGCCTTTGGAATTTTTAAGAGGTTCTCCTAGAGCAGGTGAAAAAGGCCTTTGCTGTTTAACAGAAGGAGCCAGAGAAATCAAGCTTTTGCTTGTTTTACTTACAGACTAGATGCAGCTTTGAGCACTGGGCTTGAGTCTAAGGCTGTTGGAAAAGCAAAGGTAACAGATACAGTGTCAGGAGGAACTGATCGTGCTTCTGGGTTGTGGTCTGTAAATGTCTTTTTGTTTGTTTAAATTCATGGCTTAGCAGTTGGCACCTAACTTTTAAGAAGAGACCATTTGTCTCCAGCCTACAAAATAAAGCTGGCCTGGAAAGGTGCAACAGAAGAGGTCAGTGCTGCTATTAGTTACATAATACATGCATTTTTTTTCTCAGTGAAAGGCAGAAATACTGTGAGCCCACTTAAAGTGAATTTAAAGCATGGAGACAATCCAAAGCCTAACTTTGTCAGTGACACCTGAGAAAACTGACTGGAAACTGGAATTTCCATTCCCCAGAAGAGCTGAACATTTTTGAATTTTTTGTCATTCTACTTGGAAAAGTTAACATTCTGTAATATTCTGGTTTAGAGGCATAGAAATATTTCAAGTTCAGTATTGTTCAAATTGACAAGAATGTTCTTGTTTTTCTGTTTAAATGTTTACCAAACCTAATACGATTAAATTGATATTTTCAACAGCAAACAGCTCTCTCAATAAATGTCTTTGCTGTTTATTATCAGGGGATTGAGGACACATCCCTCTGTGGGAAGGCTTTCATTTTCTGCCCATTCAGTTTAACTACTTTCTTGCTTTTTCTGCTAACTATCCAAGCTGGAGCTCTGGGCTGTTGGCTGTCCTTTTCCAGCAGCTGTTTCTTTAGTGCGTGGGTCTTGTCAAGGAAAACACAGAATACATTTCCACTTTCCTTAGGACCATTGATGAGATGTTTCTGGCTTCCTGAAATCACTCTCAGGCACGGGAGAGCTCTGAGGAGCCATGTGTGTCTCTGGCGCTTTTAGAATTTGAGATCAGGAAAACTCTTCTATTCCCCTTTTTCTTTATTTCCTTTAACTCATTCCTCAAAATACTTGCTGCTGCCTTATTTATACAACTTTTTCAGGCCTCCATGTTGCAGATTTTGTCTTTCACAGGGTTTAGTCTTTCTGGTAGCCTGATTTGTATTTTGCATGCTTTTTCTCTCTGAGGATAACCCATGGGCAGTTACTGTGGTGCAAGGCTAGGGACAGGGCTGCTCTAAAACAAGTGGTCTTGTTTGATGGGAAGGGATGGATCTGCAATGGCATTTGGGTGGAGGGAGCAGTGCAGATGATGTATTTCTTACAGGTGGCTCATTGTAGGCTAGGGAAGTGTGACAGCACAGGTTTGAAGGAATGCACCATACTCTTTTAGAAATCACAAAAATAGAAACAATCAGCTGAGGGGAGGCAGCTGGAGCAAGGCAGAATGGGCACATTTTACTTTCCTGTGTTGCAAAGAGTTTTTGTGGGATACAGCAGGTAGAAGATGTCAGGTGTACCTTCAGGTATTTGAGAGATGCAGTGTTACAGCGTTAGTGTGAAAAGTAAAAAAGCTATTGGCACTTTTGCAAGAAATGGAGGGAAAAAACATTGCCACCGCAATTCAGCAATGATAAAAGAAATAATTTTTTAAAAGAAGTAATTTTTGTGAAAGTTTGCTGCAGAGAAACACAGGGAAAAGTTTTGCAAAACAATCTGGTGCCAATAGGTAGCATATAGGAAGTAGTTTTTCTACTGTAAATCAGGTCCTGTTTCATCATTTTTTCCTCTGACCTTCACTTTTCTATGAACTTTTCAAACCCCGTCTAAGATGAGGCACTTCCAAAAATCTCTGCTAGAGTAATTTTTTTCTTATTTTCTTCTAGAACCTATACCTGCATGTCTTTTAGCTTTATGTCTCTTTTGGACTGTTCAATTTGCCTAGTAAATGATGAGACAGGAATACTATCCTTCCTGTCCTGGTTTTGCTGGAGTCAAAAGTGAGGTCGTTTAGTCCTGTTGCATCAGAACATTATCTTGCTGGTTTTGAAGCCTATTTCTGGGGCTGTTCGGGCTGGAAGGACTCTTTCCAGCATGATTGGCATTGTCTGTAGCATTTCAAAGGAGGAGCTCTCAAAGGGGCATTTACCATGAAAATTCATCTTCCTTCACTCTTCTGAGTATAGATCACCTGATGTGTTTACTCTTTTCATGGCTGATGATTTGCAGACCTCCCATATTCTACAAATATACTTCTCCCTACGTAGTTCCTCCATCTGACAACCTCACAGTTTATAGCAGAAGTCTTGTTATTAGTCCCAAAGCTTCTGACCTTGCACACTCCTATTAAATTTCATCCCATTTCTATTACCCTTCCAGATAATCCAGCCCCTGCTGTGTGAACCCCCAGTCCTCCCTTCAGACATTTAGGTCTCAGGGAATTTGTTTGTTTGTTTTTATATTTTTGTGCCAGCTATGACTACTAGTATTAAGTGAGATTGGCCTCAACCCCAGTCTTGGAGGGTTTTTCATTATTAACCTGCTTGAAGTTGAACAGTTCCCTTCCTGCCACATGCTCCTCTAAGAGGCTGTACCCAAGGGGAGGTTTAGCCTGCCCTGGCCCCTGTGACCCCTTTCAGCAGATGTCTTCGGGGCACAGGGCAGGCTGCCCTTTCCCTGAGCGCCACTGGGGAAGCCCATGGAGGAGAGGCTGCTGGAGCAGAGCTGACAAGTTCACATGGTGAGTTCTGCCTCTGCAGCCAGGAGAGGCAGAGAGACACAGACAACCTTTGGGGGTGGCAGAAAGGGCACCAAGAAAGGTCTTGTAGAATTTGCTTTGATCCAGGAAATGAGCAGGTATTGCTCAAATGAAAGCCTGTCTGGAGGAAAGGGCGTGCCCTGCAAGGGCACAGAGGTTGAGGGGGAGATTCATTTGCAGTCCCCCTTGCTTTCACGCTTTTACCCAGCAGAGAGGACAGATATTTCTTCTGTTAATAGTGTTTACTGCTCCAGCTGGCATCCTAACAAAACTGACTTTCTGAGATGCTGAGGTACTCACTCAGGCAATAGATCTCAGCACTTAATCCCAAAACCTCTTGTTGATTTGAGGTCTGCTAGAGTTACAAAAGAATTAAAAAATAAAGAAAAAATAGAAAGCTGAGAAATAACCTCCCTTTCACAAGACAGTACAACCTAAGGCATTGTACTAAATCTGACTAAAGGTGTTTTAACAACATAGAACTTATGCACAGCCTTGCAGTGCCAAATGTGTGAGTCTAGTGGGTTGAATTTGTTAATTTATTGATGATTGCACACATTTTGTCTTTTGGAAGAAGAAATTACTCAGTATAACAATACACACTAATGATAACCTTTTCTGTGTGGTCAGAAATGATGTAGAGAGATAATACGCTAAACACCATGTTTCATGGGCAATAGTTGTTATGAATAAAGTGTATTTTCTTTTGTTACAACACTCATGAACATGTCAAAGTTGAGATACCATGCTGATGCCTGTGCTGATACTTACCACTTTGCATGGTCACAGCCCTGTACAAACATTAATGAACCAATGTAAACAGTCGTTTTCATAATGTGGCTTAATATAATAAGGCATTGTGAACCTTGCTTTGCCTCTGTATGCACAAGGAACTGTAATTTACACCCTTTTCCATGCGCAGTGAAGGCTATGCCCATCATCTACCCTCTCACAATGATCCTTTTGCTGTGCAGTTCCCACTGAAGGGGGGAACAGGGCTCCAAATAGCCCAGGCCATAAGTTGTTTGGCTCTCTTCCAGCTCTCTAGATGGTGACAGTTCGCTCCAGGCTTCCTCTATGCTATATCATTGCAAATCCCTTTTTGAGGGGTGTTGTTTTTCTCACATCTGGAATTACCTCTCTCATTGCACTGCCAGGAATAAAAGCCCACCTGCATTTCAAAAGTGCATATCTGCTACATTGTCTTACACGTTCATCAGCAGGAAAGCACTGCCTTGTGGTTTTTTTTTTTATTATTTTTTTTAAATTTTTTTTTTGGTTTTTTTTTTGTAGAATGTTAGTTACCCTTTTGCTTCAAGCTAGAAGTATGTTCATCCATTTTGGCAACATGGTTTCAAAGAGCTCTATTTCACATATTAAGAAGTGTGCGCTCTCAGGACTTGCAAGAGCTGGAGCAAGTGAATTGGCAGACTAGAATGAAGTCTAGTGAAGTGCTGAAGGGCTCCAGATAGTTTAAGATTGCATCTGAAAGCATAATATGAGGGCCAGCTCTCCCAGTTGTTGAAAGTGTTCTTGGGTAGAGCTGAGAAGATACCAGCCTCCTACCAGCTGGTGCTAACCCCTACAGCACTGACTACAAGCTGAAGTAATCTTTATTGGTGGTAACTCTGTATGATACCCACCGTGAGCAGGGAGTTAGTTACCTTTGCAGCCAAACTGGCCACATCCTGTGAAACCAGAGGGTTTATTGACTCCGTAGCAAGACCAGGCTCTTTTGCCTCCAGCAATGGTTAGCTTCCTGGCCTGAAAGGTTAAGGTGAAAGGTGTGTGTGGGTGTTAATGGTATTATGCTGTTAGTGGACTACAGAGTTCCATGCTGGCTAAAATGCGATTAACTGAGCAGAAATAATTCAAGTCTCTATCCTGCAGATTGTTGAGGGGAGACGTGCACCTGACAGCTGATACAGTTAAGCATTTGCAGCTTAAAGGTGCATATCCTCTGTGTTTCTTGAGGAGAAAACAGGAGTTGAATTATTCGCGTTACTCAGTGCAGATGTCTGGCTTTTGGTCTCATCATTCATCATTGCTCAGCAAACACCTGTGTTCGTACATTGCATCATAAATACTGCAAAATGAATTGTGATTTTTATATTCCTTGAATATGACTCTGACTCACAGCCACACAGTAAGATGCACAACAGCCATGCTGTATTACTTGTTAATTTTATATTGCAGCGTGATGGTTGAACACAGTTATTTCAGGATATATAAAAGATTACTTAATAGCCCCTGTGGCAGCAGGGGATTGTGCTCTGTTGGGGTAGACCTAAGCATGCCAAAATGATGTCTGTGAAGAGACTCCCTGTGATGCTACTTAAATTTATTGATTGAATGGACAAAAGTAGGTCTGTAATTTGTTTTATCTTCTAACTTTGAAAGCATCAACTTTAAGGAGTCTCATACATATTGATAGCTACAGTGATGAGCTCAAGAACTGAGTATAGGGCCAGACTAGAATTCCATAGGTCAGAGGTACAAAACCTGTAGAAAAACCTGAATTACTCATGTCTTTCTTGGGAAGAAAGGTAAAGAAAGACTCCAGATCTACGTGGATGAATAACCACTTTCAAAACAGACCTTAAGAAGTGGACAGAAAGCCTACAGCAAATGAAAAACACAGCTTTATTGTTGCAGTTAGGAAAAATGAGGATAAAATTAAATTGCTGCACTGGCTTAAATCTTGCAAAGTAGGTGGAAAGAGTAGTACCTTATCTATAATAACAGTTGATCAGTCTTAAGAAAGTGGCTGGTCAAGTCACTAGAATAAAAGGACCTAATCAGGTCTGATTAGATCAGGTTTCTGTGTCAGGGCTGTGTCCACTCAAATCTTGAATACCTCCAAGGAGGGAGATCTGCAGCTCCTCTGGGCTAACTGTTTCCATATTTGACCACCTTGTCTTAAAAAAACTCCATCAACAGAACTGTATTGCAGTGGCTGGGGACAGATAACAAGAACTGTTTATGGAGTGTGAGCTGCCATTCCCAGAGATTTCCACCAGTCTGGAAACCACTGACCAGTATGTACTGGTGTGTTCTGCTAAGCCATACCATGAACCGCCACCACCAGCCACTAGTGTCATGCTGGAAAGAAAAAAAGGCAAATGCATCCTTGGAAGTTATTGGCTCAGGAACTTCCAGAGATGGTTTTTAAACGTAGCTCAGCTCCTGCTAGAGATGAAATTGAAGTGGAGCAGGTACAAAACAGGGCTATGAAAATGATTGATTATGGAGAATAGGGAGGAGTAAAAGAGTTTGGTTGTTCAGAGAAGTCAAATGAAGACTTTGAAAGGCATCTTACTGCTCTCTGAAAGTTCATTACCACTAATAGGTATAATGGGAAGGAATAGATCAAGACTGTCAATTAAAAAAATGTTTTAAACAAGAACGTGATGAGGCCTTGGAGCAGCCTTCAGAAGGAGCAGTTGTAAAAATACATGAAACAGAAACAAAACCAAACTGACTTTGACGTGGAGGTCTGCAGGGGCAGCCTTTTGCTCAATACGCCATTTGTGGTTTTCAGGGTAGACACTGTGTTCAGGAGCAATTTGCCTGGCGTTTCAGTACATATGGTAGCATTTTGGTTGCTCCTGTCGTGCCCTGTTATTTCCTGAGCACATGGGCGGGGGTAACAGCGTGTCTGCAATTTGCTTGGCAAATCCCAGATGCTCCCCAGTGCCTGCACCTTGCATGCATGTGGAAAGGCTTGACACATCACGGAAAGGCTTCAGTTGACTGAGCGTGATCTTTGTATGTGCATTTCTGCTGAGGAAGTCCACGATAAAAATATGTCAGCCCATAAGAAGAGACATTTGTGGAAGAGAGTGAATGATATATACTCAGTGTGGGCGCTGTGCATTCCAACTCAGAGTATTTTTCCATGACTAAACAAAAATAGCCATTTCCTTAGAATAGTGACTGAATTTTTTTCAATTGTGTGTTTTATTTGGCATGATTTTATGCCCTTACAAGCAATTTAAGCCAAGTCGTGCAAACAAAAGTTTAGCTAGTGCTTTTTAATCCACTTAAGTGTTTTGTTTTGGATAGCCTGTCGGTGAAGCAAACTAAATTAAAGTGAATTCCATCTGAAAGCTGGTTCTAGTATTTGTGATTATGAAGTCATGATTTGAAATTCTCCATAGTTGCTGCATTTCTATATTTTATATTTAAGTTCAAGACTGTTATGTATTTAGTGACCACAAATACAATAGAGTAATATGAGCGAATTGATGAAACAGATATTTCACTGGAAAATAACAGGTTAGTGTTAAATGTATCTGTAACAGTGAGAGAGCTCAGGCAGAATGCAGAAATATCAATAAACAAATAGTAAGAGGCAATGAATGACATTCATTGAGTCCAAAATAAGGAAAAGAATGGAAGTATTAAAGGATCTTTAAGAGGCTTATTTTGGAACAGGGAACGTATTAAGGAAGTTATCAAAAGAATAGTTTTTATTCCAGTATTTAAAATTTAAAAAAGAGAGAGTACAAAATAGCCGTGCTGATGAGAGATGGAATGATCAATGGTTTGGAAAGGCATATGCAGCTAAAAAAGAAACGGAAGCTGCCTGTCAAAAAGGGGATGTCTGCCAGATAATCAGCTGATGTTTGCATCAAGGTCAGTCACTGACAGTGCCTGCAGTGTCCCTAAGTTTTTAGAGAAAAAAAGTCTTTGAACTGGATTGACTCATAGGAGTATTTACACTGAATTAATGGAACTGCAGACTAAGTTGTATGAACCCCCGTTGTGTTGGTTTAGATCAGATTTTTGCCTAGCAAAGCTCAGCATTATTGTATTTTGTGCCACTGGGAGTTTTTAATTAATGTCCAAAGCTAAAAATAATGGTGTATCTACTGCATTTCAAATGTTACCTTTTAGCACAAGACTTTCAACCCTGCTGACCACTGAGATTCTGAGATTATTTCTTGGGATGAATGACTTTATCCAAAGCCCAGATTTGATAAATGCATGCAGATTTGCCAGCTTCTGGAACACAACTTTCATCAATTTCATGTAATGCATAATTGCATGTATTATCACAGCTATTATTGTGGCTGTTTCTAAGTAGTTTTTGTGCTGGTAACATGAATGACTGTTTGATATTTGGAGAAAGGAGTTTCTGAAAATGAAATCTGGAGCTTTTGCATTGGCATACTGGGAAAAGCTGAAAGCAAGGTGATCAACCATGCTGCAGCTTTCAGGTACTGGCTTTCATCCTGACACCAATACCTTTCAACACGAGGGAGAGAACTTGTTTATAGGGAGGAGATGCAGATTTTTTTTAAAGCTAATCAACTGAGTTTGTATATTCAGTAATAATTGTTACAACCCACCTGAGAATTTACCCAGATTAAGTCAGGCCTGTAACAGAAATCAAGGTATTACATAAAGATCCATTGGCAAGAGAAATTTCCCTGTCCAGGTTTTTTGAGTTTAAGCTCAAAATGTACAGTCTTTGGTCCAGCAAAACTTAATGATTGTTTGAGTAAGAATTCCAGGATTTTGCCCCATAACTTCAAAAAATGTTAGGGTTTTTAGAAAAGAAATGAATTGCATTGTTAAGGTAAGTGTTGGGGTATAACGAGAGTACACCAAGATCTACATTTAATTTAAAAACAATTTTTTATTTTTAATACTATTGATTCCAAAAGTTGTTAGGTTTGATATAAGCCTTTTTTTACCCATTACCAATACTTGAATAACAGTTGCTGTTCACATTTTATGGATGGAGAAAATGATGTGATTGTTGTTCTTTGATAAGAAGTAAAGTTCTGATTCATACCAGAACACTTAACTTTGTGGATGCAAGTTCATTAAAATTTATTTTTTAGGAACTACTTAATTTCTGATTTTTAAATTATTATTTCTAAAAAATTATGTTTAAGATATTGTTCCAGAAGTGAATTAAATGTCTTTCACTTCAAAGAAATATGCTAAAAAAATATTTTTTTTTGAGCACCAAAAACTTGATCCAAATTTTGGGTTCAACCTGCTTTTGATTAAGTCAGTGTGTAACGTCTTTGAAGTTACACCTTAAATATCTTTGAAAGCTGGAGCACTATTTTTGGGAAGTGAATAAAACTTTTTAGGCAATAGATTTTATTAATGTGTATTAAACGTAGATATAGCCAAGTAGATCAGTTATAGCACATATAGAGTGGGGGGGGCAGGGTGTGTTTGGGAAGCAGAAATACAGTCCTATCAGAGAAATAACATATGCATTACAGAAATATATACTAAAACAGAATTTAACATTAAAGAATTTTTATTTGTTGTCCAAAGAAATAAATCCCTTTATCTGAGCATAGGTGGAAGAAACCAGCTCATGGGATCTCTCCTGGGCTCAAAGGAGAGTGTTAGTTTTAATAAGAAATTTTTGGTAAAGCCCAGATATTGCAGATTTCTATTGGGATTACAGTAGAAGACAGTAGGAATTTTGAAGGAGAGCTATAGGAATGCTCCTTACCCTTTATAGGGACAGTTTTTCTGCAGATATAGATTATTGTACAAACAGAGATGACTCTTTTCCTTTTTGCCCCAGTGGACATTGACGCTGTTAGTATGAATAACATGTATGTGTAAAGACCTGGAAGCTGGAGACCTTCCTTTGTGAGTTTAGAAATCTGTAGCTGTGCAGGTTTGCCATGCCTGTGCAAAATGTGAGTGAAGTAATTTCTTACCTGTAACAAATGAATCACAGCCTGTTCACTGAAAGCACATCCTTATATCTCGTAGTCTCACTCAGCTATGCCAGATATTTATATGATGAGTTAGCCATTTGATCAATTAATGGCTTCAAAAAGCAAACCAAGAAGAACGCCTACAGTTTTTGTGTTGTTTCCCCCTTTTTCCAAACCCAGTAAACCCAAATTTTCCTGAGATTGGCAAAGGCTTTTCAACAGCTCTCTATAAATCACTGAGAGTGTTATACTTCTGCTTCTTGGAGTAAAATGTGCATGGTAGGATTCAAGCCAGTGGCTTTAAGTGATCCTCAGGGGCATGGCATCAGATTGCATTGTTGGTGCAATTTTACTGTCGTCATATGAAGGCAGCAGCTGTTGCATCAATGGAATTTTTGGACTGGGAAATTCTTGAGGCCAAATCCTGGCCTTGTTTCTGTGGCCAGCTTGAAGCAGAACTTGTCCAGTGTGCAGGAGTGCAGAACAGGGCATGAAGTGCTATGAAAATGCAGCTCTGGGAAGGCTGTGAAGCCAAATCACAAGTATTTGATTGCTTGTGCTGAGTAGGAGCAGATGCAGAAGTGCCAGTCAGCTTTTTGTCGGAGAAGATGAGTAAAATTTGAAGAGTCTTGGTTCTTCCTTAAAGCAGCACAACCTTGGCCAGAATTATTATTAATAAGCATGTAAGTAACAGACCTTTGCAAACAGTGGAGCTGGATCTCCTGGGAAATTACGTTTGTTCCCAGAGCTCGCTTTAGTTGGAGAAGCTTTTCTTAGCAGCTTTTCCTTCCCTCCAACTGGTTTGCAAGTTCAGATTTTTTCAGATTCTTGAAGACTCGAGCAGTGCTTATGACTCCCTGTCACCAGGGTGGCAGACCCGTGTGTCTGCGCCACCCAGAGCCTTCACTGTCACTTGCTGGCACTTTTCTTGGGCTTTCCTGGGGTTCACTCGTGCAGGAGCGGGCACTGGTGTCACGTTGTGCCCCTGGAGCCATGGCAGTGCAAGGCCTTGGGAAGCTGTGTGCCCAGGTTTGGTGCTGGGGACAGAGTTGTTCCCAGGGCAGCGAGGCTGAGCTCCTCAGGGCACATTTCTATTTCTCACGCTAAAATATGTTTCTGAATACTAATTACCATTTACAAATATTTTAATGTCTGCTTAGGAACTTAGCTCAAGGGGAGAATAAAAATTATGGTAATAGTTTCAAAAGACCACGAAGGCCACATTTTTTAGCAAAGCATTTGGCTTGCTTTACATTAAACATGCCCTCAAGTTCTATATTTATTTTTAATATATTACTCCTACATCTTCTCTTCCTCCACAGTGATTTTCCCTTGCTGAATAACATCCACTCAGCTTTCCTTATCCCAGACAGAGCTGTCAATCTTAAAGTTTAAATTGGCATCATCCTTTCCCAGCCCCAGCTGCCCTTGGCTTTCTTCAAGTTTTTGTCAGTGTGATCAAAGTATAGTGCACTTGTACCGATATATTTTAAAATATATACTGGGTTTGTTTCTTTTGGGTAGTACCCAGTCTATCACAATGGTCAAAATTGTTTCTGGCATCCATGGAGATAATTATAGCATGTCATAATGTTGTGAATAGTGTATTGCATTAATATCTTTGCATCACATGGGGAATTCAAAATATGAAAAGTAACTGTTTCTGATAGTCGGGAATCTAAATATTGTTTTTCTATATTCTCTAGCATGATTGATTAACAAACTTGGCTTAAAAGAAGAATATACCTGTGAAACTTTTCTTTATTTATTTTGACTGCACACGAGACCTGTTTCAAATTTTAAGCTGAGATAAAATGAATTTAACAAAGGTTATGGTATGATCAGTGGCAAAGTTATTAGAGAGAATTTCTTGCTATTTTTAAGGCTGCACTCTTTCTTCTGCCTTCATCCCTGTTTTTATTTATTTGTTTTTCTTCCCAAAATAAATATTTTGGTTTTGACAAGTTTTATTGTTCAAATTTGTATTTTATTTTAAATCTTCAAAGCAAAAGACATCATTGCTATGGTGGATTATAACAGATGATGCTTCTAAATGAACTTGTCAGACTTCTCTGTTATGGAAGCTGCCAGGACCACAATATGAATGCAGGGTGTGCCTATGAATTTAGAATTTGGACCTCATGTATATGTAGTAAAAGCATGAATTTGATATGATGTGGATTATGTATTAAAAGATTGTCATATTCATATACATTTTATGATTTAAGGGATAAATAGCCTGTATTTGGTATAATAGTGTCAAAGATGCTGAATACTAAAGAGTATTCAGACAACCTCCTGCAAAACTGGGGGTTGAATGAGCAAGCTGTTAACTCTATTAACTTCAAACCTTTCTTTCTCCAAGTACCACAATAATAGTGTTTCTGCTATAAAAATATGCAGTGTCTGACTGTAATACATACTGAGAACTATTTAATTATAATATTTTGTCAATTAAACATGGGTTGTTCCTTTATTTAACTTCTTGTTTGAAATTTCTATTTCAAAGACCACTAAAATCAAGAATTGATCTAAGTTTATTCACTCCCAATAAAGGAAGTTGGAGTCGATGATGTCCAGAGGCTCCTTCCAACCAACATTTTTATCGTTGTTTGATTAAAGATACTGCTATTAATTACTCGCAACCTTGCCATTTTGTCGCCTTTGATAGAGAGATAGTAACAGCTGCTTATAGTTTAACAGATGTTTATAGTTTTCAGAAGAAGAAAAGTTTTTTTGAAAGAAAAATGAGGCCAAGACACAGCAATGTCAAATGCAGTAATAGGCCTATTCTTACTCAACTCCCAGTGAGCGTGTACAGGCGTTAGTGCAGTTTGCTAATAAATTCATTTAAGTTGTGAAATTCTGTGTAAGAGAAACAATATTGGTTCATGGTTCCTGTGAAGTTAGTCTGGAAAACAAATATGCTGGAGACTGTATCTCATAAAGAGCTTGTATCTCATGTTACAGATGCTCATCTTAGGTGGGACAGAAGCAGTTCTGAGAGTCAGAGCAAACAAGTTTTAGTTTTGGCAGTTTTCCCTTCACCTTGGGGACAGTGAAGTTCAAGTCATAAAGCACTTTTGCCGAGACTGAGCTTTCTACTTACATCATCAGTATTCCAGCTGGAGTTCTTATATTTTTTTTTTTTCCTGAATCCTTGGGTTCACTCCATTCCTTCATCTAACTCTGCTATTCAAAAAAGAAATTATCATCAAGCCACCTAAATTATATCCACTATTTTATGTAGTTCATTGTGCTGTTAAGTAACTCTCTGTTTGATTTGTTTTGCAGGTAAGTAGCACTTAGCACCCGATAGTCAACAATTTATGGTAAGTATATTTTGTAATTAGCAAAACTAAAATTGAACTCCTATTTTGTTCTTTAAAGGGAATAAACAAAGTAGGGGGTTAGTCATACAAAAACATTTGTTTCAGATGCTAGTCAGAATGTTTGCAGATGTCATTGGGTTTACATTTTTCTCCTCAAAGTGTTATTCATCTGTTGCAGGAAGAAATAAATATAAATACTCAAGGCAATATTTCAAGGAAGTTGAGCAAACAATATTTACTTTAAACACAATAAACAAATGAGGGTTTCTTTTTTATTCTCAACTCCTTTCAGCTATAGTAATCTTGGAAGTTGTTTTAACTAAATGAAAATCTCACACAAATGCAGTGTGTAAACATTGGTGTCCCTACAACTTTTTTACTACAGGATAACTAAGACTCTCCTGCTTATCCAGTCTTTGACTTCATGAAAATGTTATTAACATTGAGTTATTATCAGTCTAGTATAATGAACAGATTTGTGTGCTTCCTAAAATATGCCAGTGTCATCTTCCTTCCCCTTCAGCTGGGGAAGCCATTCTAATCACAGAATGGTTGCTGTTAACCTCTGAAGATGATTTAATTCAACGCCAAGAGTGATGAAGAGATGCTACTAGAAGCATACGGTGAAAAGATATAGCCTAGGTCACTATCAAGTCTCTGACAGGGCTTGCCATTCTCTGTGGGTGCACAGTTGTTATAAAATAAAACCATTTTTGCTAGTATACATCACTGCTCCCATTAATTTAAAGTCTTAATATGGTACTCAGTTGCTGCCCAAGCAAACTTTAAAATTAAAATGTTCATTTTTAGCTTTTTTAACTTCCCAGCCTCTCCAGAGACAGTGTTATACTGTTAATATACTGTGAAAGGTGTCACAGCTTCGCACTGCAGTGTTGGGAATTTAATAAGTGTACATGGCACATTTTTTCTTGTGGTAAGACTGATAGACTCTCATCACTTGACACTGATGCTGTTTGAGCATTTGATCCTCTTAGAAAGTGACTGTGTTTTCCTCCCTGTAGTTTTAACTTTGCAGAACATTTTTCTCGTTATTGCTCAACTCCATAGAATTCTTATTCGGTGGGGTGGTTTTTTTGTTTGTTTGTTTTGGTTTTGTTTTGTTTTTTAATGACATTTGTTCCTTTCTTCCCTTCCCAGGTGCCATTTTTTGTCTCAGGGACATTTTTATTTCGAGTTCAGATTGTTCTCTTTAACTGATCACACAACTCACTCCTTCTTAGCCACGGAGGATTCTTCCTTCAACTTTACTGTACATTGACAACACCTGTGAGTTTATGATCTAGTCTATGTTTATTTTAAATTCTAGTAATTCAGTTGTGTTTGTTATATGTGTGCCCTAATTATCTGATCTTTTTTGACTATGCTTTCTCATTTTCCCATGGCATCTCCTCCAGAGGTTTACTTGTGCTGCCTGCTTTCTGTCATCTTTTGTAAACTGTTCTGCCAGAGGATTATTGCTCTACATCAACTATCAGTTTTTTCCCTGAGATTTTTTTTTTAATGCATATTTGTGCATGCACATGCAAAAGTGTGGTAGATGTGAAGTCGCATTTAAACACTGGCTCGCAGAGAAATAAAGTATATCCACTAAAACTTTCTAGACCCAAGTCTGAACATAGAGTTACATATTCTTTGCAGAGGTTAACTCTGAATTTCTTCTGCCCTTTGAGACACCATTATCATCTTGCATCACCATTTTATCTGCTGTATGCTAAGTTGGTTTTGTTGTTGTGTTTCCATAAATTTAATTTTTTGAAGGTGGGTTACAGGGCTAGTAGAGGCAAATAGGAAGAATGAATGGATGGTTTTCATTTGTGTTTTCATTTGTTCTGTCTGCTCAGAAGTGTGGAGCTGAGTCTTACAGTTCTTCCTGGCAGACTCAGCTCACGGTTCAACTTCAGGAAAGGATTTCAAGAGTTGATTTCCTAGCTCTAGTGCCTCCTGTTAGGCCTGCAATTCCAAAAATCTGAAAGGACCTGCTGAGTAGGATTTGGCTACCCCAATTCAAACCACTAGCAGGTTTTTTTTTTCTGAAAAAGTTACCTCTGAACAGCAGAAGTACAAAAAGAACCCCCTAGTTCTGGTGCTAATTGACTATTTATGTTGTGGAATTTTTTGATATACTTTTTACATAACTTTCAATATGTTCTCCCAAGATTGTACATGTGTCCTAGCATATTTTTCACCTTCCAGCAGAAATGGAGTATATCATATATGCTGCTCATGCTGCAAAAACAATGAGTCTTTTGGGTAAAGTGAGGACTGAAATGTATCACAAGACTGTTCTGAAAAAATACGATGCATTTCTTCAAAATAATATCCCTTATTCTTGAAGTGTCAAATACATTTTGTGCAATTTTTCCACAGACTGGTTATTTAGACTGAGATAAAATTAATGTTTTAAAATTTTCTTATGTGTGAGAAAATTCTTGTATCTTCAACTGTGTTTAATTTTATTGTAGCAAATAATCTCAAAGGCAATGCCTTACATGCATGAAACTTCCTAGAAAAGCGACTGATGAGTACACCTATGTCGTTTATGGCAATATTTCTAGAGGTAGTTTTTCTTATTTGCTTTTACCTGGGAGCTCCTATGCTGAAGCACTTGAAAGTAAGTTATTTCTTCAAAGAAACTGGTGAAGATTTGTGCTCTAAAATTTTTTTTTACCTCCTATTCTGGATGAGCCTGTTTATTAAAAAGAGCCTTAACAGAAAGATCATGTTATATTAATCTGTTGACTGTGATTTGGGCTGAGCACTGTTGGGCATCTTCTCCAGACAGGCTTTCTGACACTACTGGAAAGGGAAGTCTGTCCTCATTTCCACTGGCAACAAGCTGCAGCCGTGATCATTTATTGTTTCACCATAACATTTCAGGCACTGTTTCTTTGCTGTTTTTAATTTGGTACCTCTTTTGCTCTTGTACTCTTAATTTTGAAACAACACAAAATTCTGGTCAGAAAATAGGCCTTATATTTTCCTAAGAATATCCTCAGCGTTGTAAAACAATTTGTAATATCCCAAACATCACTTGAAATAATGGTACTCCTCCCTTTGTCTCAGCAGTTGTACAGTACTTTCCTTTTGTAGGCAGTCAAGATTAGCTCTTCTATTGGCTTTAGATGGTAGGGATTTACTGTCATATAGCATCAAAAACCATGAGCAATAGAAATAACTACACTGGAACGAGTGCATCTATCTAAGTAAAGCAGTTAGATTATGTATTTATTAAAATAATAATAAAATATCAGTTCATCTCTGTTTGACACCATCTTAACCTGCACCTGTCACATTCCTCATTTTATAACTCTTTCCTTACTGTAATTCCATCAGTGAAGGAAACAATAAGAACAGTGGCTGTCTGAGAGATGTATCTGAGACTTTCAATGAGTTACCCTGATACATTTGTGTCTTGTGGTGCTTCTAAATATTTTATGCTAACTGCCTTATTGGAATATATAAGATGAAAATGTAAGTGCTATCTTGAAAATGTGAAAGGTATGCTCCCACTTTCACTAGGCTTCCTAAAAGCTTTGGAAAAGGGATGATAGCAAAAGGGATGTTTTATATAGCAAGAAGACAAGGCACTAATTTCCTCCATCCAAAAATGTAAAATCTTTATTTTGTGTCAGAGGATAACAACCTGAGTGTTTGACTCTCAAAAAAAATTGGAAGGAATTGATTGAAGATTTTGTAGTTCGCTAGCTGTTGAAATGTAACGGGTAACTAACGCTGTTTTGGTTGTTTCCTGCTATTTCTTTAACAGCCTTTAAAACAAACACCTTTTAAACTTTTTTCGACGTTAAAACTTGCATCAAGCAGAAAGTAGGTTGATTGGTTTCTTGAGTGAAAGGGTCTCAATCTGATATTGTTTAAATTTCCCAATTCCCAGGGTGAAGGAGTGTTTATAGAACAGCAGAAGTGGCAATTTCACTGTTCTGTTTTGTCAGTGTGCCTCAGGAGGAAGATCTGAGGGACCACATTTGGGTTTACGAGAGGATGTCCCCCTTTTTGTGATTTTTCATCCTTTTTCCTGTCTGCAGGCCCTTTCCACAGTGCTGCAAATTAACACTAACTTCTGTGGTGGCTTTGATGATATTGGGTGCTTGCCTGCAGTGTAAGTTGACACTGCCAAGATAATGTCCCTGAACAATCAGGTGCTGATAAATTGTAGTGATGATCAGAATGGTTTTTTTGGGATGAATTCACAATAGTAGTTTATGGAGGAATTTCTGTTCCCTGTTACAATTTTTTTCTAAGCTTTATTGTTTTCTGTGTAATGCTTTCAGAACAAGAGCCGTTTTGCTAACTTGACTTTGAAGCTGAAAAGCTACAAACTAGAAACAACTTAAGTGATGTTTATGCCCCACTCAGAGCAAGTGGGTTGCCTGGGCCCTGGCACTGCTACTGTGTGGGTCCTCTCCTCTGCATCCAGATCATCCTAAATGTAGGCAAGAGCAGGATCTTATCCTTCAGCTAAGCAGGGCAATCTGGTTGTGAGCAGGGATGCTGGTGTCCCTGGTATGCTGGCCATGCCTGGGGTCCTGTGCCCTGTAATTCAGTGAGTGACTAATATGGAAATTTGGCATATTTTTTTACAATAAAAATCACAGGATCTTGTACAGAGGGCAACAAGCCAGTTTCAGTGGAGGTGTGCCTGCTGAGATTGTAAGCTGTCATTAAGCTAAGTCTGAAAATAATTTAGCTCTTTTTGGAAGGAAACAATTCAGCATATATATGCTTAAAGTCCTTGGGGGGTTCTGTCATTGTCTAAGGTAACTACAGCAAAAATTCAAATCCTATTCCTGTGATGAGCTTCCATGTGGTTATTACTGAGATATGGTCATTTGTCAAAACTTAATGGACCACAAAAAATGAGTGTCTCAACAAGTGCATCTATATTCATGTTTTAATTCAGCTCAGGGTGTTCCTCTGAAGTGAATTTTCCCAATCAGCTCCCTTTGGTTGGTTTTGGTTGAACAGCAGAACATGAACATGACATTGATGGGGTTTTTTGTATGAGACTGAACTAGAGGATATGCTCAGGGAGTCTTGAATGCATGCCAGGTGCAAGTGAACTTCAGGACAAGGCATCAAAGCAGAGCTGGTCTGAAGTTTAAACAGAGAAACAGAAAAATCCAAAATGCATGCAGTAGGGGTGACAGATCCTCAGCACTAAATTTTGGTCTATAGACCAGTTCCTATGTGTCTATAATACCTGCTAACATATATAGGAGTGCTACCGTAAGCCTTTTGGATGCTTGCTGCCTCATGGAGTTAAACCATTTGTCCATTTTGGACAAAGATACTGAGTCCACTTTTTAAATTTATACTCACATCATTCCTGCATAATATTTTACTCTCCAGTGCTTAGTACTGGTAAAACACCACAGAAATGTGTGTCATTCTGCAGGCTGGAAAGCAAGTGTTCGTATGTGAGGAGTGTCAAAGCTGAGAATTATGAAAGGGGTGTTTCTGCCCGGTTTTTGAATGCGTTTATGCATATTTACCATTTCTTCATCCACAAAACAAATTCTTGATTGTATCCAAAAAGAAGAGACAAGATACTTGCTTTAATGTTAGAGATGCAAGAACCTCTTCCTTCAGTTGCAGGGTGAGTGCAACTCACTCTGGTGAGCTGTGTACTGATGTGCTGTGCCTTTTCCATGTACCCTGAAGAACAAGTCCAAAGCAAAAATGACTCTTTGGGGTCAATGGCTAATAAACCTTCCCTTCTTTTCTTACAGGTGGTCCTTAATCCTCAGAAAAATCAGAGCAGCTAGTTGTGTTGGGGCATTGTTGCTGTGTCTTAGTCCTGCGTATACTTTGGAGAATGAAGGTTGCTGTGAGTTTTAGCAATATTCTGTTCTAGGCACTGTGCAAAGCTTCAGCACCTCTCCATGTACCAGCTGAGCATGTCTGAGTAACAATATGATGACTGAGCTCGTGAAGTTGCTGAATGAAATTCAGTGTTACTGAAGGCTGAGGCGAGAGGTCGTGAAGTGGCTGGTGCAACAAGTATGAACCAGTGTGGCAGTGTTAGGGGGGCTGTGGTGAACAAGAGAGAACTGACTGGAAAAGACAAGGGTAAAGAAGCAGAGATGAGTGCCCTGGAAAACACATTCATAGTCCATAACAGAAGTCCAACAGAGGTTTTTAATTAGTAACACTGAAGATGGATTAGAAAATTGCTCCTGGACCACTATTATTCACATATGTGGTGAAGTTCGTAAAGATTTAATTTCAGCAGTAATAGTTTCCTCATATATAACAATCTCAAGCTGCTACAAAAAGGAGGTTGCTGTTACTACCCTATTTCCATGGGGTGGAAGAGAGATGCTGGAGGGGCAAAATTACTTCTTTGAAGTCGCTCAGCTGATCCAAATAGATTGAGCAGCAATTCCCAGTCTCCCTAAAGTATCAGAGCAGTGCTCAGTGTGTGCGGTATATATAAACCAACAAACACCAGTTTGTGGCTCTGTGGCACAGAGTGGGGGTGCTCACCCAGCCTCTGGGAGCTGCCTCCTCAGCCTGAATAGTGCCTGGATCAGGGATAGGGAGGGAGAAGACTGGGGATGGGCTTGTCCTTCTCCCAGAAGTGGCCAAGGTTATCCAGTTACTACGAAAAGCTATGTGCAGTCATGCAAAAGTCATATATAATCTAAGTCTATGGGTTGAATGGTTTATATGAGCTACTGTGGTGACCAAATTTTGAGTGGCAATGCTGTCAGCAAGTTGTCCCTCATCATTTTGTGTGTATTAGTAAGTTCATTTTGTGTTCTTTGATAGTGCTTATTATCTAAATTATTTTAAATGGTTTGTGTCAGTTCAGTAAATACTGGTTATGATTTAAAAAGGATATTCACAGGTGCTTTGCTACATTTGCATTCAAGAGGCATATGCTCCTTTTGCATACATCATATGGATATGCAGTCACTTTCAGAAGCAGATGTTTCACCCACGTATGGGTAGATTTCTATAAGATGAAGTAGAGACTTCTCTGTCAGAGAAAACCATTGTCACTCCCAAATTCTTTGGTCTTGTCGTTTGGTTCCAAAGTGTGCAAATGACTTCCAGGCATAAAACATCTCCAGAAAGCATTTGTAACTTTGCATGAGGAACCTGATCCAAGGGTTTCCTTCTGTCAAAGCTGCTGGAAACTAGGTAGCGTGTGTGTCACTTGCCAGAGGAGCCTCAGGCTCTAGTTCACCGTACTCGTGGCAGAGCTCAGGCTGTATTCATGGCATGGTGCTGGGTTATGCGTTACTTACCAGATTCACTTTCACACCTTCGGACTGCTTGTCTTCCAGGCTTCCGAGGGAGGTCCGACCACGTCAGGGTGGGTGTGGGAAGGGTGAAAGTGAAGCAAGGATGTAGAGAAGGCGGATTTACGGGATTTCCTGACAGCGCCGGCAGCCCCTTTGGCGGCCGGGCTGTCCATTCGCGGGGTCTCGCTGCCGAGCCGCATTGTCCCTCCTGTGCAGCAGATGGCAATGATGTGCCAGAAACGCTGCCTCATCCCGGCTTTGATCGGAGGCAGCGCCGGTGCCCCAGTCACCATGCGTGTGCCAGGTTCCCGAGGATGGATTGCATCCCAGTTATTCCCATGATTCATTTTCACTACCGTTTTTTTTTTTCCCCCCCATTTTTTTTTTCTTTTTTCTTTTCAGATTATTTTCTTCTCATTCCCTGTAAGCTAACTATGCTGCTGTGATGCTGTGACAGCACGGTCTCGGTCTGCGTTGCCGACGCAAGATATTTTGGCTTAGATTTAGTTAACCACTTGCACAGATGTCACCGATTCTGTGTGATCTGTGGACCTTTTATGAAATGCCATGATAAAGGGGGATAGGCTACATGATTTAATGGCCCCTTCCAGACCTTAAATATTATGAATCTCGCTTCTATGGTAAAGATGGTTAGGACTTCCTACACTATGAAGGAAGAAACAGAGATTTTTTAACTGAAACTTCCAAATGTATTTCTCCTTCTTCCACAACCTCAGGGTCCACTGCTTTAGGTAACAGGAATTTTAATTACCTTTAATAACTTGCCAGGGGCAAACACTATTTATGTGTCATATCTACTACCTTAGTGATACCATAACAAGCTGCTGTTGGGAATGGTTTCTAATGCCTAGTTTCTATGTAAATATCAAAAAATACCTGAATTTTGGAGATGCTGAGGTTTTCTAGCTACCGTTTAACTGTATGAAAACTGGACTACATTTGGTGAGAATTGTCTATAAACCAAAGTGTCCATTCTTTGGACAGACTAACCAGGAAAAAACCCACAATAAAATAATAATAATAATAATAATAATAATAATAATAATAATAATAATAATAATAATAATAATAATAAATAGATAAATAGTTAACATTGCTTACAGTGACAGCAACTTTCGAATATTAAAGTATTGCTCCCTTGCATTGCTGTCCATCTGGATTTTTAGGGTTTTCTATACATTCTATCAGCATAATGCCTATGTGAGTAATTCAATATGAAATCAGCATTAGAGATTTTCTGGGTTCTGATACCTGATTTAAAAGTTATGTGCTTATCCTGTAAAAGATATTTATGAACACAATGTATGTATGCCCTGCTGCGCGGAGAAGTATTTTTTACTCCATCGACTGTTAGGATATTTTTCAAGCCTGTTGGTTTTGATTTTTTTTTTTTTATTTGTAATGCATCTCTTTTAAAGCTATTCTGAAAGGAGGTCCAGTCACCACTAATTCCTGTGTAAATTAAGCATAATCACTCAGAGAAGAGACCCTTTATTTAGTGAGTTTAAAGCTCATTATACAATTTTGTAGGGGGAAAATTACCATGCCTGTAAATTAGCTGCATTTCCTAATGAAATAACTTGGCAATTTTTTCAGCTTCCTTTGATAGGAATAAGAATTATAGTGGCATTGGGAAGTAAAATCATGCTATTCCTACTGGCAGTTTTTTCAATTGTAGAAGAAATTATAACTGTGAACACATTTTGATTCAGATTAATCTCAACAAGTAACAAAAGCATCTTTTGTCATGGTGTTTTTTCATCTCTTTTCCACCTCTTTTATTAGAGCCCAAAGCCAGATCCATCAGCCTCACTCCGGGTGTATGATGACACAAATTCTCTTGGGGTATGTGGCTTTCTCAAGCAATAAAGCATCATTATGCTGCTCATTTCTGAGGATGCACTCTTTCACATGCGCATTGTCTTTCAAGGGACAAACCAGCAGAACTCATCATGTTAATTTTCCCAAAAAACCCAGCTTTCATCCTCCCATCAGGCTTGCAAAGGCGAGCGTGTTTACCATAGGTGCCTGTGCTTGTCTAGTTCTATCCTGACACTTGTAGATGGCAGCAAATAGATGGCATTTTAAGTGCTTTGGCTGCAGCTACCAGCAACAGGAGTGGTAAAAGACAAAATAATTGTTCTGGAGCTGGCTGTCCTCTTCCGAGCAGCAGCAGCCTCAGCGCACATTAACAAGCCAAGACGGTGCCTGTGGCTCTGCAGTGCGTGCACAGCCGTCTGCTGAGCCAGGTGTCGTGACTCCACTTCAGCAGCTAAAAGCAGAGGTACATGGACCTGCTGTAAAATTGAAAATAATTTTAAAAATGCCGGAAATAATTGCTTTTTCTTGACATTGGTTATGTTTTATAATATATTAATCGTATGTACTTATAGGGTGTGGTTGGTTTTCTTTCATTTGGGAAAGGTATAAATTTAGGGGCATATGGATTAGTATCCTGAGGGTTTCTTTTTTCTCTTCCTGCTTTGGCCAGTTTTCAGCTGTATAAAATAAAGGTTTAAGAATAGTTTGGCTTTGAAAAATTACATTCAGACCGCCCATAAAGGAGTATTCAGAAAGGTCATCTCAGTGTGTGGGTGATTTCTTCATTTCTTCGCACAACAACTCTGTTTGTTTTATGATAACAGCAAGCAGCAAGTTCTTTGAAGTCTTTTTCAGTGTATTAAAATTAGTGAAAGATTAAATGGAGATTTTTTACATTTGATCAGTATGAAACTTCCTGTTAACGTGAACAACATTCCTTCAGCAGTTAGGACCTGGTACTGAAATTCTGCTGCTGGACAGTGGCTTTGGGTCAGGCTACCAAAGAAGAAGGTCAATAACTGGTTTCAGAGTTACTTGTGGTCCAGCACAGAAAAGCGAAGCCATTTGCCAAATACTGCTTCATTTGATTTTTGTGTAGATACCTCTTTAAAACATAGGGCTGTCCATACTTGTCAAACAGGCCAGTGTGGTGAAAAATCATATTTCTATTTTGGATGGAATCAGAATGTAGCTTCCTGAAGTTAGTGTACATAGGTCTGAATTGTCAATACTTTTAGGTTTGCACACTACTACTGATTTTCAATGCTCAACAGTAGATGCTCATTACTTCTTAAAGGTGATGTATTTCTGCTCAGCATTTTCAGCATCTGGAGACAGACCCCTGAGAGAGTCACAATACTTAAATTCATTTTCTTTGCAAATTTGAAAACAAAATAGTGTGAATTTCCTAGGGCAGACATTTCTGTGAAAAAAAATATTAATGTCTGATTAAATTAAAGTTTTTTGTTTGATTTCGTCCTTGATGTATTTTATATCTATAAATTGAAAAGGGGAATAAGATTGGTTGTTGCACAGAACCAATAGCTAGCATAAACAAAGCTGTAGGAGGAAGGAAATGAAAAATAAGCAAATTTGAGGTGAAAGGTGCATTACTCCATTGCTATTCTGATAATTAGAGAGAAAAAATTAATAGTTGCCATAAAGTATTTTAAACATGACAGTTTCTTATTAGGTTCTTCAAGACTGTAATTAATCACTTGCAGCCGCATATGTTCTTTGCGTAGTGGTGAGCAATACTAGCATTACATTAAAACCCAGTTCAATAATAACGGGTGACTCAGGATGGCATTTCCTCTGGAGAAGGTTGGGAAGCCAAATGCCTGGTGCTTCATCCCTCATGTGCTGTGCCAGCACACTGAGCTGAGTAGGAGGAGAGTGCAAGCTGAGCACACCAGGGTCGCGTTCCAGAAAGCCCCTTGGTCTGGGTGAAAATGCTCACGTGAGCGCTGGGAGCAGAGGGGTGGGCACAGGGCAGAGGGCTGGCAAACACATAATGGGGCAGCAGATGGACAGCGTGCCCGTGAGCACAGGCACAGAGTTCTGATAAAGACACTGCAAGTCACAGTCAAAGTCCTACCTAAAGGAAGTCCCACGGTTAAGAAGCAATAATTCATAATAATATAAAATAAATACAAGTGATATTGTCCTAGTGACAGAGTTTTTTGACTGTAGCATTTTTTTGGTTTTTTAGCAACAGTTGTGGGTTAAATACTCACAGCTCCTGTGCTGCCCTAGTGCCTTAGCTAGTTTGCACTGGCAGTGAAGAGAAAGATGGGTGGGCAAGTGGTTGGAGATGCTCTGATTGTTGCTTAGCTTTATTAATCTCTTAAGGAACAAGATATCAGAGGGCCAGATTTTGTCTAGCACATTCCATGTTACTTTTGAGGGATAGGATGAAACATAAGCAAGAATAAGAAGGTGCCCTTGGTGCCCAGTGGGATTTGGGAACTGAGAAACATTTTGATAACAGACAGTTCTCTGGAGGTATCACTGGTTTCCTGAGTGAGTCCTTACAGAGGGTTGGGAACCATGTTACCAGTTAATCATTCCATCCTCACACTGTGTATGTAGGATGCTCTCTCATGAAGTATGCAGTAAATATAAAATGCTTTCTCATGCAGCTGGAGGAACCCAAAGCCCTGTCCTGCACTGTCTTCTGCTTGTGACTTACCTTCCTTTAGAAATATATCTCACTGGCATTACAAGAAAACACATTAGTCTCCTGGAACTGTGCTTGGAGTAAATGAAGAGCAACATAAGTTGTGTAGTTGCACTCTACTGTTTTATCTGTTACTTCAAGAAGATTTTTTTGCAATTAGATTGTTGTTGAAGTCAACAAAGTACAAACATAGGGATTGGAGTGGTTTTGATAGGGTGGGCACCTGCCAGTAGCTGCTTAAGGATTCTTTCTAATCTTAAATATGATTTAATGCTCTGTGAAAAGAATTAAGAATCCCATTTTACACTGAAGCATGCTGTTAATGTGCATATAAAAACCTCAGCAATTTTATTGACAGTTATGAATTTACAGCTTCTGGTGGTGAATTTTTTTTAAAGACTGCTTCCCTTTCCCCAATTCTTTGCAGACCATTGTCATAGTTTGCTATTAGCTAAGGCAGAACCTCATTTAGCAGAAATGCATAGGTCTTCAATTTCACTGTATACATTAGGAAAAAAGAAAATCAATGTGAAGCCTGGACTTAGTCTGCTGATGCCAGAGATGACTATCTGTAGCATTCAGAAAGAAACCCTGGCTCAGATTAGTTTTTCTTTACCCTTGGGATGTAAAAAATGACAGAAAGAGGCTGGTGAGAGTTCTTATGACTATTATCCTCTGGTCAAATTTGGTGTTAATCCTAGAGACTGTCAGTGTGTGTTACCAAATATTTCAAGTATTCGGTATTAATTTAGTATTAATTTAAATTTATTATTATCATTTATATTAATTGATAGGAGGATGATTATTAAGGAACGATTTGTGCATATGAAGTTTCATATTTGCATTGAATATCCATTGTGCATTTGTGTGCAGATTATTGCCACACACCCACGACTAAATGTATATATATATACATATATAAATACACATAGATTTCTCTTTACGTCTGTGTACATGTACCTGACCTTCTAGTCTATTTATATATAAGAACATGGGTCTGAATGACTCTTTAAACTGAATATTCGCAATTCTTTTTGTGATATTTATACAGTACCTAATCATCAAGAATATAAAGGGGTGAAGATAGGTTTTATTTTCAAACAGGAATTTGGAAAAAAACCAGACAACACCCAGCTTGCAGAGTCCAAATTTCACAGGAGGGGTCTCTGTGTGTGGACCTTCTCTTAAACTGACTGTCACTGAGAGTATTCCTTATAAATTACGTTTTTTGACTTGCTAAAAAGCCCTCAAGGAATAGATTTTCATGAATTTTTTTAAAATTTGAAAGTAATTTTTCCACTAGATTTACAATAGACCTGTTTCCCCACTTTTTGTTATATTTCCCGTGTCTTTCACAGAAATGTCTTTGAAGTAATGTCTCAGATGTGCCAGAATATATTTCTTAGTAAGAAATCATGCTTGATAGTGAATGAGAATTTTTGGTAAAACATTAAGAAAAAATAGGAAACTTTTTAGAAAATGGAAAGGTATGATTGTACCAATTCTGCTTTTGAGACTAGAAAGGCTTCCTTAATTAATTTTTTTCTAGCTCTACTGAAGCTGCTATTCTGGCCTGTGGAAAACAACATTGACGGGTCTTGATATGATAGTATGGAGATATTCTTTATGACTCTACACCAAGAAGAGGCTGGAGCTTCCCAATTAATTTTATTAACTGTTATTTTTTTTAACATTATTTCCAACAGTTTCCCCTCTGTTTGTGGGATCAGGGGCTGCAAATCTCATACACTATTTTTTTCTGAACTATTTTATTTATAATTGTTATTTTTTAATTCTGAAACATTACCAACATCTGCCAGTAGACTCTGCAAAGCAGCTGAATTCAGTAATTAATTCCAAGGGAATGCTGAGCTATTCCTTGCCCAAACTCATTCTGTGGTTCTGGGTTTCCAGAGGCATGAATTCAGTACATTTGAGCAGAATATTTCCCTTAATTTCCAGATATGCATAAATGTACATAACTCAGCTTGGGAACCCAGCTCTGGCCTGGAGGTTGGGAGATGCTGGTTCTGGACTCTGTCCTGACAGCTGACCCTGATTCGTTCGTCTGATCTCTTAGAACTAACTTAGGATGGCTGGAAGATGTATGTTTACTGTTATTTGCTTCCTATGCAAAATGATCCTCTGAAGATGCTGTAGTTTGTGCTTTAGATTTTAACATGTTTGAGATATATTGCTCATTTAAACTTACTCCGTTGCTCATGTTTCTTTTGGAAAAGGATAAATTTGACTTCGGAAGGCAATCAACTTTCAAACTTCTTTTAGAAATGTTATTTTCTTCTCTTTTTTATTATTTTTTCGTAAAGGTCATTTTTCTAAGGACCTTCTTAGAGATTCTAAGACATTTTCTCATTCCTTCAAAAATACAGGATCTGTATGAAATGAACCCCATGATAAGCTAGAGTATTACTTCATATTAAGTATACAGGGTATGTATGATGGACAGAAGAAATGGAAAGACCTGTGGCATATGCTGTGTCAGGTATTTTTCTGTACTTAATGAGCTATGGACCTTTCCCAAAGATAACTATTAAACCTTATGAGGTTGTTATGAGCTAGTTCTAAATTCTAAATTTAATCTAATTCTAAAAATTATTCTAAAGATGAGCTACTCTTAATTTAAATAGAGTGGTTTACATTTACATAGAAATATTTTTATGATTTTGATTAATTAATCAGCCTTAGAATTGGAGGAGTTGCTTCTTTTTTTTATGAGGTAATTAGATATAATCTCACTCTATCTCCGTTGCCATTAATCAGCTTTCTCTGGCCAGATAGCACTCTTAATTCAGTTCTTTCACTTCCAAACTGTAATTGTGTTTATATATTGTAGGCATTTATAGTAATGCTTGGTCTTGTTTGTTTGCACGAGCCTCAGCATTTCCTCATAAGCCTCCAAATGGATTTTGATTCCTGTGGCGATCATAAGACAGTGGGGGAAACTGCTGCAGTAATGTGAACAGCAGTTTTATAATACTGTACATTAGAACAAAATGTATCATGGAATAGGCTGCTGCTGCTGGGGACTTGATCTGTTGATCTATTGGAAAGACTTGTTTCATACACATGTTTTCATTCTCTATTTCTGAACTGACAGTTTGGGGTGACATTTATGGGATTCCTGTCTCACCTCTCTACCTGTTTGGTAGAAGCAATTCCATACCTGCAGGACGAGTTATACCTGTATCAGCTAGGACATGAATCAAGCCTTGGTCTAACCTGCTCCCTCTGAACTCCTAACAAATCTTCCATATCAACTTTAATGAACAAAAAAAAATGTATGTTTTGGAAAGTTAATGAAGTTAATGCCTTAATGTATTTCTGTCCCCTGCCCAAGCCACAGGGGCTGTCTGGGGTTCTGTGAAGATGAACCACTCCAGTTTCCTCTGTTCTGCACTGACAAAATTTTGCCTCAGAATATTAAAGTTTCTCTTCTTGAAGGGTATCCATTGGCACAAGCACCAAGGAGCCGGGCATATGCTCTGTGATGCATCTGAACACAAGTGTTGGGGGCCTAGAAATTAGTGAGTTCTGTTCTGGGTATTTAAAGTGGTGTGAATCATGCTAACCCTGAGTAATATTTCAAGTATTTAGACAGACAAATTTTAAATTGTTTTTGAATATTTTCCATTAATAATTTTAGGTAGGCAGTAGCAATTTAATTTAAATTAACCATTATGCTTATATTATATAAAAAATAATGATAGTATGTGTTGCATGTGAAATCAGATGATTATTCTGATCTCAATTTATTTGGCTTATATCATGCTAAGAGTTCAAAACAGAAAAGAAGTATTGAACATTACTGAAAGTGGTTAAAAGATATGTATTTGTGTAAGACATACTCGTGATCTGCTGAAGAGAGATTCTCGTTGCTGCTGTAAGACGCATTTTACTTTCTCTAACTAAAGATCAGAGCAAACTATTTGCATCAAAGCTTCTTATTTAAAACAGTTTATTGATGGCAACACACTTGCTGAATTTGCAAGCAAGCACCTTTATGTAGCTACAGCAGCATGAAGTGTGCCTGCCTGTTATTGGAAAGCATCCAAGGACATCCTCAGCCTTTCAGCTTTCCTCTGTGGCGTGGGGTTTTTGTTGCTGTTGCTGCTTTTCTTCATTTCCCGTACCGCAGCAATTTCTAAATAAGTGCTGGTTGATTTCTACATTTGTTATTTTTCACTTCAAAGTTAGCGTGTTTAGTGAGCCACTGAACAGATACAGACTTTCTTTCCTGGACAACTTAAAGTAGGATCTCTTCCCTTTCCGTGGTGGTACTAGCTGCCAGCAGGCTTGGGTGGCCCTCTAGAACTCCGATAGCCCACACGATATGTGATGGCCAGAGTAACAAAGGCTGCATCTTTAAACAACATCTTGCACTTATTTGCAAACGAAACCAGCTTGTTAATCAGAAATAGGCTGACAAGGCAGCAGTGATTCCTGCCTCCAGAGAAGTGCATGAGGAGTTGTGTGGGGAGGAAAGGGCAAGGCTAGGCCCCATTGGGGTTGGGGAGTGGGCACCAGCAGGGGACAGCTAGTGGCCAGTGAGTCAGCAGTGCGGGGTGAGCGCTCCTTCCCCAGCCTCCTGCCACCTCCGAGTCCGTGAGGATTTCAGGAAGTCATTATGCCTTAAGGTTACTCAGTGATGGGCTTTCTGCTGCTTCTCCCCAAGCTTCTCCCTTTCATCTTTACAAAGCCATTCAAAAATTGCCTGTAACTGGCACATAGGCTCTCTTTTAGAGATGAAGGCTGCCGTTTGTGTCTAGTTTGAATACTGACACATTATCCGGTTAGAGATTTAAGGAAGAGGCTACCTTGTAAGAAAGAAACTTTGTCATTGATTAAAACATTTGAATTTCATTGAACAAAGTGTATTTTAGTGACCTCTGTTTCCCAGATGATATGCCCCCTTTTTGTATGCACTTTGGTGCAAGTTCATCGGTGCATTCTAAGGAAGTACAAAGATTATGATGAGGATTATGACATTATTTTAGGAGGTGATGCTGTCTGGCTGATGCATTTTCAGCACTCTTTCAAATCTCCCTCAGTTGTGCTTAATGTCCAGTTTGCGATGCCAGTGAATGTATAACAACATAGCTCTTTTATAAAATCATAATCTTGGTGCAGAGATAGAAATGCTACTTAATTAAGCAAGAAATGAAAGAATTAACATTGTGACGTAGGTCTTGTAAATGATCTCCAGACTGGGTGGATGCACACGTGGTCATGTTTAAGAACAGCATTTTGTAATAGTGTAAAGAAGCACTGAGATGCTGGATTCTGTGAATACATGTATCGCATTGAAATGTCTAGTAGAAATAAAGGAAAAAAAATCAACATTTACAATACCTGATCAGTAAAATAGTAGGTTGAGAATGAATGGAGGGATAGTTTTTAACTCTACGATTTTTGGGAATGATAAAAATGCCATCTTGAAGGCCCTTCAATGGATAATTAGGTCTGGTCCTCCAATAATCCAAGGTTCTACTACTTGGAAGAGGGCTGTTGCAACAAAGGACCAGATCAACCATTGCTTTGATGAACCTTTCCAAGGGCGGAATCTCTCAACCTGTTTGACAACCTATTGCAGTGCTGCTAGGGAAAATATTTTTCCAGCTGTCCAGCTTTAATCTCTGAAACTGCTTTGTGTGGTTGTTTTCCTTGTTACGCTGTCTGACACTACCAAGAAGAGTTTGGTGGTGGTGTCCAAAGAACTGCCTTTCAAATAGTTACAAGCAGATATTAAATACCTCTGTGGTTTCTTCTTTACCAAAATTATCAGGCTCAGCTCCTTCAGCCTCTCTACATAGGGTATGTGTGTTAGGCACCTTTGTTGGACCTTTTCCATTTTCTCTGCATCCCTCTTGAACTGAGAGTCTCCCCAGCACTGCCTCAGCACTAACTTTCCTTAGTCTGCTGCCATGCTCCTCTGGATGCGGTTCAGCACGCAATTTGTTCTGTTCACAGTGAGGGCTCACTTCTGCAGCGTGGTGCCCACTGTAACATCATGGGAATATTCTTAAGGGCTGCTGCTTGATGAGGTTTCAGTCAATGCATGGGGTTATTCCACTCTGGTTGCAGAATTCTGTGCTTTTCCAGATTGAAGATCATGACATTTCTGTTGGTTAACCCCCAAATTTATTGAAATCTTCTGAACTGAGGCTCTAGCAGTTATCCTGTCAGCCACTCTGCCTAGCTCAGAGCTGCCTGAAAGTTTGCAGAGTCTGTTAACTTCCTGTCTGAGTGGAGGTTAGTCTATAAAAGCCTTCTGATTATTTTTATTTTGATAGCCTCCTAAGATACTTAGCAATGCTTTTAGTAAAAACCCTCCATTATATCTAACATTATACTCTTACTCTTCTAAGGAGAAGGAAAAACTCGAAGCAGAAGTTGGTATTTTATTCTTATGCAGAGATGATGTAGATGTATTTAGGCTGATGTATGAAATTTTGTAGTACCTTTTTTTTCTTCTGAGTACACCAATTTCTGTTCTCTTTATTTCACTGACTGACGTGAACACTCTACAATCTATAGTTTTAAATACAATTTATTGCATTTTTGAACAAGAAGTGTTTGGTTTGTGACAAAGGAGTGTGATGTGCGTTAAGAAAGTATTTTCAGGTTAGACTCTGAGTCTCTTCTGTGTGGAGAAATCATCATAACTGGTCTTCCAAAATCTTTATTAGACACCTTAAATAGTTTCCACATATTTGTGAAAGTTTCTATTACTTCAGGTACTATTTGACAATTTTAGTGCAAATAAGGGACATCAGCTGAATTTCTATACCATGATAAAAATGTGGTGTAGTATAGCAGGATTTGGTACTGGGAAAAAGAACACATCTTCAGTTTGGTTTTTTTGCTTAATTTTTTTTTTTTTTTTTAGATACTCTATATCTTGAATGCTAGCCCCAAGCCAGACTCTTTATATTTGTGAATTTTAATTTAAGTCAGGGAAGAAAACTCTGGCAAAATATGAAAAGTTACTTTAATCTAATGTATTTGTTGTTTTGGTGTGGTTTTTGTTGTTTAACTCTCATTATTTGAACCCATTAACTAAATGACCAAGTGGCTCCAGCTCTCAGTTTATGAGTTAGATGATGGATGCTGCAATTATTCTGAAATAAAGTGTTATTTTTTGTAAGTTAAGAACTGGTGCTTTGTAAGTGAAAAAATGGTTGCTGAACATTAGGAGCCTATTAATGGAACCAGAGGGAAGAGGAAGATCTACAGAAATTCAAAGGAGGACTTTTGGGGCTTTCTGAAAGACCTTGTGGAATGGAGACCGCTGACAGTCCCTTGCTCACTCCCCCTGGTGATCGCTGGGCCTAACTGGACATTTAAGGCAGCTTTTAGTCTTGTGGGAAAGACATGACTTGACTAAGGTTATTATCTCAGTCCAGTAAACTTAGCTGAAGAAAAGCTTCTATGCAGGGGTGGATTTTGTGGTGTGAGTCTACTTTTACTTCATTTAAAGATCATGGTCTTCCTTTAATCTCATCAGAAGAATGAACAAATCTGATTCACTTCCCCTTTAAATTTCTCTAGATTTCTACGTGTGTTCAACGTGCAAATGAACATGAATACAGACTAAGGAAGGAAAGCATTTTTAAAAGAGTCTCCGAGAAATACAGCATAATGTGTAAGCACTTGTTTGCTACCAGTAGATCAAGACACAATAATGGAGACCATGTATAAGGCTCTAGAATAATGTTAAAGAATGTGAAGAAAATGACAACCCAGGTTCCCTCACAAAAGTACGAATTCATGACTAGTCCTACAGGACCATGAATTGAATTGTAATTTATACCTACATAATTTGAATAGTCAGTGTGGTTGCCATCCAGTACTTTATTAATTTTGTTTGTGTGTTTTTTTAACGAAAAGCCCAATGTGACAATTTTATTATGGTGGATGACCATAAGTTGAATGAGATGGCAGGAATTATCCTTCAGAGAATCTGTTTTCATTGTACATGGCAAACTTGTGAAACCCAAAGGACATACTGTGACTTGCCTGGCTCTCGAAAACAACAGCATTGTGTTAGTTTAGATTGTAGATTGTTGTGGGGTTTTTTTTACAGAAGATGTAACCTCCCACCTTGCTTTCAAGAAGGAAATAGAATGGAGCATTATTTGTTCAAGAAAGCAGCATTCAGTTTAAACAATTTCTTGCAGTGATACCTTTGCTGCAGTTCCTTGGAGCTATATAAATCCATTGAGGAAAACAATAACAAGTGGCAAGTGGGCTCTGATGGTAACAGGTCCTTGACAGCAAAACTTCAAATGAAGAGAAGGGGAGCAAGCAAGAGAAGCAGTAATAGGAAGATATTTGCGCTGTTAACCTTCGCATGGGCAAGAGATAGACTCAGTCCTCCTTCACCTGAAAGTTTACGGTCACAGCTGCTGCCTTGAGTGCCAGGGTGAAAATACAGGTGGCTTCCTTTGGCATGTGCAGGTAGCTAAAGGGTACTCCTGGCCATGAAGAGAGCATGTAGGCTGCTGGCTGCTTGCTGGCAGGCCATGGTGGGCTGTTTTCATACTCACAGCCTTGTGACACTGCTGTCAGTGTCACAGCAGTTTCTTTTTATTTTTGGCTGCTGAAAGGGCTTACTTTGTGGATTTGCTAGTTAGACTGATATCCTAAAATTGACACCATATGTAGTTACGTCATGTTAATATTTGATTTTGTAATTTCTGTTTTGGTTTATACACTTCTAATTCAACACAGGAATAGTGCATTCAGCTAAAAGTTTGTTGATTCCCTATGAGCCAAAAAATGCAAAACAAACTAGCTTCTTTTGAATATTGCTCTCTTGTGTTCCAAATACCCGTATTTGCAATCACTAACTACTTATGGTAAGCCTCTGAAAATAGATGCATATAACGGAAGTCATATTTTTGAAGTAAAAAGCAGATCTGTGATCTCTGTTACAGACTCTCCACAAACTATCAGAGACTAGTTTAGCTTTGTATTGGTGTAAGTGGGGCAAGACCTTGGCCTTAAAAACAGGTCAAGTTGATACCTCATTTAAAATATTGAGATACCTTAGAGTGAACCATTTATTTTGGATAAATCACACGGAATCCCAGAATATGCCAAGTTGTTTGGAACCCACAAGGATCATCGAGTTCAACTCCTGGCCCTGCACAGGACACCCCAAGGATCACATCATGTGCCTGAGAGCATTTTCCAAAAGCTTCTTGAACTCTGTCAGTCTTGGTGCTGTGACCACTTCCCTGGGGAGCCTGTTCCAGCGCCCAACCACCCTCTGGGTGAAGAACCTTTTCCTAATATCCACCCTAAACCTACCCCGACAGGGCTTCAGGCCATTATCTCAGATCCTATCACTGGTCACCAGAGAGATGAGATCAGTGTCTTCCCCTTCTCTTCCCCTCACAAGGAAGTTGTAGACTGTAATGAGGTCTCCCCTCAGTCTCCTCTTCTTCAAGCTGAACAGACCCAGTGACCTTGGCTGCTCCTCATATGGCTTCTCCTCAACGCCCTTCACCATCTTTGCAGCTCTTCTTTGGAATGCTATCTAATAGCTTAATATTTTTCATCTCATTCCCCAGTCTGTCCGTACATCCAGGACTTCCCCATCCCAGGTGCGGAATCCATCACTTTCCCTTGTTGAACTTCATACGGTTGGTGATTGCCTCTGATTTGTCGAGGTCTCTCTGCAGGGTCTCCCTGCCTTTGGGGGACTCAACAGCTCCTCCCTGTTTTGTATCCTCTGTGAGCTTGCTCTGTATCACTTTCAGTCCTGCATCCAAGTCATTCATGAATATAAATGCTGATAAGCATGGGGTCTAAGATAGAGAATAGTGCCAGGTCCCCAGTCTGATGTCTCCCCATTCACTGTAACCCTTTGTGCCTGACCTGTGAGCCACTTGCTCACCCATCCCATGATGTGTTTATCCAGCTGTGTGCTGGACATTTTGTCCAGAAGGATACTATGAGAGACAGTATCCAAAACTTTACTGAAATCCAAAAAGATTGAATCAGCTGGCTTCCCTTGATCAACTAGGTGGGTTACTTTGTCATAAAAGGAAATCAGGTTTGATAAGCAGGACATTCCTCTCATGAAGCCATGCTGGCTGTCATCAATGCCTGTGTTGTCTTTCAGGTGTTTTTCTATACCTCCCAGAATAATGTCCATAACTTTACCAGGCACTGAAGTGAGACTGAGATATATATAGTTTCCAGGGTCCTCCGTCTTGCCCTTCTTGAAAACTGGAACATTTGCCAGCTTCCAGCCAGCTGGACCTATCCGGATTCCCAAGACCACTCAAAAATCATTGAGAGAGGTTTTGCGAGATCAACTAGCTCTTTGAGGATTCTTGGATGAATCCCATCAGGCTGCATAGATTTGTAGGGATCCAGCTGGAGCAGCAGAAAATTTATCTGCTGGTGAACTTGGTCAATGGCAATAGCTCTAGAGCCATCTTGACCTCATGGAAACAAGTTCTCCTGAAATAAAACACGAATCTTGCTGTCCTTCATCCACCAGAATAACTTTGATCTCATTAGTATTTTTACTTTGGCAGTCCAAGCGTGGTGGGGTTGCAACCCAACTTAGAGGTGTTAGCTGCTGGACCTCAAAGGGAAATCCCTGATCCTCTGAGCCTTCTAGATTTGCTAGAAAAACTCCTTCTGGCTAAATGTGTGTCATAGGGATTACAGAGCAAATGTCACTGAGCTTCACTGTGGATTCTGCCAGCATCCCTGCAGCAGGACACCACGGTGATCATTGTCACAGCTGCAGGGATTCTTGTCACAGCCACAATAGTGATCTTTGTCACATCCAGCACTTTTGTCACAGTGCTGTGAAATAACCATGGCAGCTGCAGCCTCAGCCAGCTCCATCAAGGCCAAGCCTGCATGTGGACAGGGAGCACAAGCTCTACCTCCTGCTGGTAACCCAGATGTAATGTGAGGTCTGAAGTCATCACCTGCTACATTAGTGTGTTGGTTTGAACATAACACCGGGTACTGAGACCCAGATCAACCCCTTTAATGGGAGAGATGAAGCCAGGAGAGAGGGCAGCTCTGCCTCCATGTGATTCTGACCTGTGAGAAAAGGTTTAATGACCTAGAGATTCAAAACTTGTTACTACGGGACAGGATAGCAGTGTACTGGATTTGAAACATGGAAACAATTTGCCCTGCTGCTTTGTTCCCTCATGTATATATATTACTTTTTAATCCAAAGCTTGCCCTAGCTTACCTGTGGCATTACCTGTGGAGCACCTTTTTGCTTCTTCTTAATATTTCTACAACCTCTGTGCTTCATACTTCCCAACCTCCTTTTGGCTCTGGATAGGTAAAGGAATATTAAAGGACAGCTATTAGACTTCCTAATATTATACAGGTACACTGTTTTTGATTCTCAATCTAGCTCTTGATTTATTTCAATCTTGAGAAACTGAAGAATGCAAAATTGGGTAAAACACATTTATGAAGTCATGTGCCCAATGCTACATGCCCTTTACAATTTGCATCTTCCCTGCTCCCACAGGACTGATTATAAAGACTGATAAAAAGGCACTTGATGGCATGTTAAAATCTTAGGCCTTCAGGTTATGACTTAAACTGTAGAAAGTGTTACTAAGTACAAAAGACAGTCAATTTCTAATCTCATTGGTAGTAATTTCCTGTGCTATGGTGTACTGTAAAACAAGTTTTATTACCTCAAAGGTGAATGTCCTTAATGTGTGCCTGCACTGGTTAGTTTACAGGGGTTGTGCAGATAAGTGTGTTTGCCTGGCAGTGTCCTGCTTTTACCTGTACTTCTCTCAGTATTGCAATGCAGTGCTGGAAACCAGAATATCAAACAGCATCTCTAGAGTATTAGCAGCTGTTGTGGGGCAGCCACATTAACCATAGATTTCACGGCCTGGAAATGAACAATAAAAAGCAATCCTCTTGATAATGGTTGCTCAAGAGGCTTCTTTATCTACCTGGAAAAGATCTTTCTGCTTGATTCTGAGCTAGTATTTCTATATTTCTTTACCAAGAAAGATTCAAAGTACTTCTATTTCGCCCTTGAAACTGATTTTTTTTTTAATTATATAGAATACTAGCAAGGGATATATGTATATTACTGTGACTACTATGGGGAAGTGAATCAATTTTTTCCCCTGTATATGTTAAAATCTATTTACTGGGGAACTCTTCTGATACTTCTTCTAAAGGATATTTTCAGGTTGAACCTCCTCTTTTTCCTAATATGAGAGGCAGCCAATACTGCTGTGTAAGCCTATGTTCAAGCTGAATTAATCCTGTGTTCCCTGGCGACAACTTCCCATTTCTTTCCTTATCTTTTTGAGGTGCTATGAAGGCTTGATCTGAGGCACCATTAGTAGAATTGATGTAACGATTGTATCAGTTGATTAGAGGTATCTGATGTGGTTTCTGGGCATCACTTACTGCTAACTAATGGGAATGGTTCAAGGGAATGCTTGATGAGGCTGACGACTAAGAAGCTAGAAATCTGCCATTTTGCTTACAGCACGTAGGCAATTTTTTCATGTAGTGTGGAATTTTCCTCATTGTAGTGTGAAGGATCTCTGGTGGAAAGGTAGCTTTTCTTCTGGGTTAGGTTTACCCAGGCCCTTGGTGCAAGTTGGACAACTTCCAAGGTGTGGTCACCCTTTGGGTTCTCTGTGGGCAGTTACATTGCCGCGGGCTCAAACTGGGAATCTCTCAGATTACATTTGTCTTCCTTTGCCAGAGCTGTGAACTGGTGGCTGCTGCCATGACTTAAGGATAATATAGGATGTGATTGTGGTAACTGGATCTGTGTGTCAGTGTGGCAAGTTCAGTACATGGTGTTTCAAACTTCTTCACAGCTATACTAGGATTTCCCCCCACTTTTGTCTGCTTTTTTTCTTTCTTTCCATGGAGCTATATTAATTAACAAGTTTTTTTTGGTTATTATTATTATTTTTAAATTTGATGATGCTACTTTGTTTTATTGCATCAATTTGACTCTTGTCAGAACTACTTACGAATAACAACAACATAAGTTAGTAGAGGATACTCAGCTCAGCTGCTCTATGAAAGCTTTATTTAAAGGGCCACTCTTGGCATGCAGTGAATATTTAATCATTGCTTTTATTTTCTGCTCTAATTTTCAATTCAGTTTTTAATTTATAGGATTTAATTATGTAAAAAAGACAAAGATATGCTTTGTCTTCTTTCTATTTAGTGTTCCTAAGACAGTCTGATTTGAATTTATCACTGAAAACTGCCTTTTACTATATTCAAGTTGGTTTTAGAGTCCTTCCAGACCCTCAGAATTTATATTATATTTAGCATTTCTGGATCTAGAAAAGTACTGGGTCAAACCTTGATGCTGTTAAATTCAATAGACCTTTTGCCATTAACATTCATAATGCTAGGATTTGCACTTTTGATTTTAGTTCACGATAATGCAGGAGTTTTATTGCACATGATGTCATGTTAGAAACTGTGATTACTTAAGGCAGCCTTTTTAAAGCCACGGTTAATTTATGGATTACTAGCAAATAAAATTACTTGCTTTAACAACTTACGAATTTCAAATTCTGTTGGACACAATGTGGGTTTAAAATGTATTTTTAATACCTGTCATCTCCTGCAAGTAGCTGGTAAAATATACATATATAACATTAGTAGTAAAAGGATACTTCAGAGTTTTTCTATTGACTATTTTAAGAGCTGTCTTTTCTCTGTTTTGTTTCATTTAAGGATCAAATTTTAGTTCCAATTATGATTTTACTGAAAACTCTCTAAGTTGTTACATAAATAATATACGTGGGTTTGCGGGGTTTTTTTTCAGAAGTTAGAAGATTGAACGAAGTTCCTCTAGAAGGAGATAAGACGTCTAAGTTCAATTAACCTTTTGTTATGCAGCATGCTGGATCCTAACAGGATCAGATTCACAGTGGCTGTTAGCCCTTTCAGGACCTAGTTAAATGTACAGGTAACGAATCAGTAGCCTGAGATAGTAACATTTACCATCTAATTCCTACTACTTCAGCAGTGGAATTCCACAGTTATGTCAATTATGTTTTGGAAATATCATTCAACTTTGTTTATTTGAACCTATTAATGTGTTGCGGAATGATTTGATGTTTCTAACACCTTTGTGTTGCCAAAAAAAAAAAAAAAAAAAAAGGGGTTATTATACAGCCTGTAACACACTCTCTGGCTCCTGGGTTCTTGTTAACTGCTGTTGTGGTCTGGAGGGAGCAGTTTAGTTTCTATCACACAGCTGCCATTAAGCCCTTGCTCTCGAGAAAGTTTTCTCCCGGACTGTTTTGTTATGCAGAAACCCAGGAGAGGGATTGGGGCATCCTTTCGAAGACTCTGAAGTAAACACAAGTGTGCAGCCTCGAGTGAATAAAGTCCCAAAGAACTGGGATGGTACCTCTGCAGTCCAATTAATATAATTTTACCTGCTCTAGCAAGGTTTAACATGGTGAATACTCCAGTTCATATTGGGCTGTGTGAAAAGTAACATTCCCATCTGTTTGACTACAGCTTGAACAAGATGGACAGTTGTCTTGTCACATGGGGGCTTTTCTTTTTTTGTGGATCCTAGTGTGATTTTGCCTGTCCCTTTGAGTTAATTCGTAGTCCACTACTCTCCCTGTCCTGTATGTGGATGTGGAGCCATGACTTTATGCTACCTTCACATCCAAGGGACTAATGAAGCAGAGCACTGCTTACTATTTTTCTGGCGTGAAAGGAGAGCTTAGAATGAGCAGAAATCATAATTTAACTTGTATTAGGTTTCTACATGCATTTTTCATCACCTGAAAAAATTTGTCTTTGCAAACTAACTTTTTAATGAGAAAGCTTCTAGTGTTGCTGGTAGCAATGATTAAGTGTCTAACTACCTATAGCACTTCTTGTTAGTTCATTAAAAGGATAGCCCTCCTAATTACATTTGCATGTCTTTCCATAATTTGTACAGACCTCAATAATTAAATGGGTGATAATCCATCAGCAGAATTGCAAAAGACCTTGATCCTTACATACGCAAGCCGTCGGGCAGTATTTACAGTTATCTAATAGTATGTTGCCTTTCTTGCTTGATTTTTAACTGAATAGAAGACACTGTCGATGATACTAGCTTCACAAGTAGTCTATGGTGGAATGGATAAAGACACGTTGGGATGGTTATAGGCAATCTGTCCCCTTGCTCCCTAATCGTTGCAAAGACAGATCTCATTTCTGGTTTAGTTATTTGAAACTGTCTCTGTCTTTATTTCACTGATAAGTCACTTTAAAATCTGAAGTGAATGTTATTTTTTCACTCATTGAAGGCCAGATCTCTTTGTGATGCTTGGATGGCCAAAAGATGGTTACGAAAACACATATTAGGTACCTGCAGCATAATTTCTAATGGTGCAGAGGTGAAGCTGGGGAACTGGTGCTCACTCTCTGAAGGTGAGAGCACAATTTCTAATGGTGCAGAGGTGAAGCTGGGGAATTGGTGCTCACCCTCTGAAGGTCAGAGGACAGATTGAGCAGCATGACTGGAAGTACTCAGCACTTACAGTGCTGCTTTAAGTATATTTATCTGTTTTCTCTTTCATTTGTTCTTCTCTTAAGACAGCTAAAAAAATAAGCCATCCTAATTGATTTTCTTTCTTTTTTTTTTTTTTTAACCTGGTCTTTAGGCTTAGTGTAATTTTACCTCTTTCATACTTATGCGAGTTAAATGCTTTAAGTCTCTATTTCATCTGGGAAATGCCTCCAAAGGCATCCATTTAAATATAGCAATTTTGGTGCATCACCCTCCAAATAATTTAGAGAGAAACTATCCATCATTAGATGAAATTTTGCACTCTTATCAGTGCAGTGCTCACTTTCTGATCATCTGAAAAGCTTTCAGACTCTCCCCCATGAGTTATGCAGTCATCTCTGCTCATTTTCTAGCAGAATCCCTGTGTCTACACATGCTCCTGGCTCACCAGCTCCCCTCTTAGTCTTCTCTCAGAGGAACACAGGGTGATTATCTTTCTAGCTCATTTGGCTTGTCACATTTAAGACTGTACTTGAAGAACAAGATCTCAGCTTTACCACTGCATCGTTATGTTCTGAAATATTTTTAAAACGTGCCATTTTAGCACCGTGTTATACATTCTGTCCTCAGAACAAGGGAGCAAAACTGGAACAGGGAGAAAGGAAAATGCCTGCTGTGTTTCGAGTTAGTGTTCCTACTGGGACATATCTTTGACGCTGGGTCAGGTGAAGGTAGTGCAAATGGTGCAGGAAGGCACTTTGCTGAGTTGGAATGAAATATCACACGCTGAAAGAGTAGTTTCTGACCACCTGCCTGGACAAAGTGATTTCATCTGGGCTGCTATTGGAATTGTCCTTGTGTGGTTTGGCAGATGTTTTCAGCATCCTCTTTGTATTATTTCAGTTTGTGCACATGTTATGAATAAAAAGAAACTAGGAGAAAATAACAAGATCTTCTCTTCCAGGAAAGCTCGTTACCTATGGCAGATTCCTCCAAATCATCACTTTTTTGCAAAGAGGCAATTATATGTTGTCTATAACAAACAGTAATGATAAAAAACCTGAGAAAGCTTAGATAGGAACATGTATTGAAAAAATACAATTATTATGGTCTGAGAGTTTTCATGGTGGGCAAAACCATGTTCCTTATAAGTTCTACTATTCAACTTTTAAAATCACATTTCTTTAGAAGTTAATGTATTCTGATGAAGGGGGATATCTGTTGCTTATTTCACTTATCTGTCTATTTTGTAAGCTTTTTTGTTGCCCGGAGTTTCATGTTAATTATGTAGGACCATTACTATATTTAAAAAACAGTCTCCATCAAAAAAACCCAAACCACCAATATATCAGCTGTTAACTGTGCTTAACAGAGGTCTTCTGTGTCTCTCGCAGGCTTTATGAATTCTTAGGCTTGCAGTCCTTTCTGCTATTTATTTATGTGTATTGAAGCGACCATATAATTTATCTGGTTTGGAGCTCCTTTCTTCCAGCATATTCAGAGCTTACCAGTATCACTAATAGAAAAGCAGAAAGAGATTCATCCCTTAATTCCTAAACATCTTGGTAAATAAGCAACAGAACCTGCCAACCAACTAATATAGCGTGGTTTACAGACCATAATATTAGGTGTAAGAGATTGGTTTGGCAGGATTTTTTGATTTTTGATTTTTGAGTATAAGTCAAGTGACTTGTAAGGAGATGATACATGAAATATATAGCCTGCCTCAGTATTTTCCCCAGTACTCACATGGAAGTGACAACAGAGTTCCTGCTATTCAGTGCAGGTGTTACATAAACTTGCCTACCTTCTTGATATCAAAACATTGGTGTGAAGACTTAAGATTGGTTGCCTGGGTGATGAGAGAATGGAAAGGATTGCTCTTCAAATGGTGCTGAGATGATATGCGGTGGAGCAGAACCCTCGTTAAATGATTGGTTCAAAGCAAAACACAAGCTCAAAAACATTAGCTTTTAAAAACCTGTTTTACTGCTTGTGGCTCTTCACCGTGCTTCAGATATAATTCGTATTGAGGTTTTAGGATTTATCATTACCTAGACTACCCTGGCTTCCATCAGTGTCATGCCTACAATATTGATAGTCTTTGTATAAAATGCCTTCATCCCCTTAAGGTTATACAAAAGTTAAAGAAATTGCAGTAATATTAAATAAATAATATTAAAGGCAAAAATTTCTGGGATTACCTGACATTTTTCCCTGTCACTGTCATGAGGAAGAAACTTGTATTTTGGCTTCCTCAATGCAGTATGTTTTGGCTAAGATGGATTTAGCTACTTGACTGTGTCATGATAGATAAAGATTAGAACTGTATAAATTAAATACTAGGCATGTGGTTAATATTTTTCTAACTACAAGGAACAGCTAAAAATTTGGGGTTTGTACATCAAGTTGACATAATAGTGATTTTGAAAATTCCCCTCTTTTCAATTGTCTTGCTCTTTTCTTCTTGTTTGGTGAGACTTGCTTTATTTTTCCAGGGATCAGCTGAGTAACACTGGTGCAATACTCCTCCCTAGCACTGGTGTTCCTTGTTCAGTGACACTGTGTGTCAGTGTCACCAAGGGTGTTATTGTAACAATTTCTCTAAGCATATATTAGAATTTTTTTCCTTCCTAAAATTAGTCTAAGGCATTTCAAGTACTTGGTCTTAATGGCACAGCTGATTCATGCGGGAGCTTTTCAAGGGAAAAATGGCAGTCGTGTGCCTAAATTCTGTTTTCCTGATGTGGGAAAAGGGCACTGAAAGGACTCTATGCCTTTGAAAATGCTTCTTCTTTTTGCCCAAATTTATTTTGTTTTTTATTGCTTAAATACTGCCCATGAAATATTAGCTAGTTGTAGTGCTTGACTGAGTTATGAGTAAGATGAGCTCGGAAAACATTGTTCTTCCATGTTTCTTTGTGTCATTCAATAGCTCTGATCTGACTTCTGAAATATATTTACATATTTTTCTCAGAGTTTCACGACCTCATCGCATCTGCAGATTTAGGGGTCTGATGCAAATGGTGATCTGATTCTGTTAAAATGATTAGTCTGCCAAAACGTGAACAACATTTTGTATTCTCTTCATCTCTTATATGGCTGAATAGATTCCAATATTTTATTTATGTTATGGACTTTGTTTTGAATCACATTCTTTTGTTGCATGCATGAAGGTTTTGTGAAACTTTCTTCCGGTATATATCAGTATTGGGAGCAGCTGGTCCTCCCTTCCTTAAGCACCCTATACTTTTCACAAACTTTTGGCTACTTAAAAGAGTAGTATTTCTGGATTTCGACATCATTTTAGCATCATGTTGTTTGTAGTTAATTGCCCGCAAAAATAGAAATGAAAGGAATCTTGGGGTAAGATAAAGTTACTTGGATTAATTAATCCCCATCAAAACTTCGTTGAGCTATTTGCATATATATTATAGGTCAATATAGACTTCCATTTGAATTCATGCCTTTATGTAACAACTTATTTACAGCCTGGATATTTGCTTCCATGTGCTTAGCCTATGAGCTCTAATAAGTATGACTCAGAGATGTTGCTTGGACTTTCATTTTCATTTTAAGTGTAAATCCTATTGTAGTCCCTACAGATTATTGCCTAGCAGTTGTTTTCAAAACACTAAACAGATAAAGATATAAGAAAACTCCTTTACCATGCAGACAAATATTTCATAAAATATGTATAGTTTTTACTCCTACTTCGGCACAGAATGTAAGAAATCATCTTGCTACCGGCATGCTGTGTCTCAAAAATGTTATGCTCTGTGGTCTAATCAAAAATCTTAGCTGAAATGGTGAGCTATATGGACAGAAGAGTTTTTTTCTTCTTTAGTGTAAAAGAAATCATCCAGTGATTCCATTGAAAATATTTAGTTTGAGCACTGATACAGAAATATTGCACTGAAATATAAACAAATGACGTCAGAATGACTGTAGTAAATGCAATTATGCTTCAACCCACAACAATCTTAAAAGAGATGTTTTATTAAATGTTAATAACTTTGGGGACTAGACTGATTTCTTCTTCATTCTTTCAAGTAAGAGTTATTCTGTGCAACAAGATGCCTGCAATATAAAGAAGGTGGAATGTGTACCAAGGGATGTTTCTGAGGGCTTAAAACCATTTGAGATTTATTAATTTTCTGGAGTGGGGTTAACATGGTTCCATGAATAGGCACAAGGCCTGGAGAGTGCGATTAGGAAGGTTTCCAGAGGCTCTGAACTCATGTCAAGCAAAACTGTCATGCCAAGCAGCTAAGTCAACTGAATAGGGAAAAGTCTTGGAAGTGCTTTATCGGTGCATAATGTTTGTAAATTTTATTCAATTAATTTACAGCTGCAGGGCTCATGAGGCTGAAATAAAAGTTTTGTAAAGTTTTGATAAGGAAGCAGCCAAAAACCAACAAAAAAGTTTGATTAGCTCTGGATGGTTTTTAACAAGTTGGCAGGGGAACAAAATTGCAAGCAAGTATTGCAGAGGAAGGTGCACCTAGTCTCAGGAGCTATTGTAGTCAGCTGGATTGGTAGCAGAATGCCTGCCAGCACCCTGCATGAAATGCCTGCAGGTATGCCTGACATTTGCTCTCCCTTCTGCCAACAGGTGCCTCAAGGAAAAGCCACGTCCCAGAGAAAAGCTTCTGGAATTTAGTGCTATCACAAGGACTTACAAATAAACATTATGCTTTAAATTCCTGTTATTTCTATGACAAGATTAAATAGAATTTATTTCAGACAAAACATGAGTGGAAAAGAAGATATGCCAAAAGATGCCCAAGGTGCTAACATACGAGCTTTACACAAAATATACATGCCTCTGTCACAGGCTTGAAAATTAGTGTGTCTTGAGTTGATGTTACCCATGCCACTTCTTATTTGTTATTATTATTATTATTATTATTATTAGGATCAGAGAAACCCTTAACGTCCCCAAGAGGCCTTTGGATATATCTTGGCAAGACCACAGTCAGGACTGCCACCCCATTTCTCTGTTTCTTGTGGTTGAGTTAGGAGAAATGGTGCTGCCTATTGATATCTTACTTTTGTCCCTTATGTAGTCTCAGGATAGACCAGAATTTTGGAACCAAGCTTAACCTGAGCCCTCCCCCTCATATGCAATGTGTTGCTGAGGTAGCAGTTTCTATTCCTTTTAGTTGTATGTATTCATTGCCTCATATTTCATATTATTGAAGAGAGCAGTATTTTTGTCGTTTTCTTACATGCATTGTTAATTTTTAGACTTGAGTTCCCATTTCTCAGTATTGTTTCTTAAAGTAGGAATAACCAAGTGAATTATCCAGGCAGTTTTTACACTTCCAGTGATTGTGAAATTTATATTTTATTTGCAACCTTCTGCCAGTATATCTACAATGAAAAAGGAAATTCCATTAAAATCAAATTATCACATGGGAATCCATCTGCTTTTGCTGAAATATTTTGATTTATATTGGGAAAATCTAAACAAAATGCTTTGATTCCAGTCTGGTCACTTCAAAAGCAAACAACTCAGTTTGTTAAGAGCATCTTTTAAGGGAGTGAGTGGTGTAGAAGTTCACACCAAGTAACTTGGATTGGATCCAAATGCCCGTGAATTACTTCGAATTAGTTTCTGAAATTACAGATGAGGATTTTTCCTCTAATGCTACTGGGTCTGGAAGAACTTGAAGGTTTTGTAAGTACAAATCGTGCTGCACATTATGGTTATTTGACTTCGAACTCGTTCGTGGTTGGGTGCTAAATATGTTTTGCACTGTCATTTCCATAAAAGTTTGAAAATAAGCAAATTTTCCTTTATTAAGTAAAGTTTCCTTCATAAATTCTGCTGACATTTTAGGATTGGAGGAAAAAATGGAGACAAATAGCTTTCAGACGTCTTTCTGTCTTAGAATGACAGTGTGACCAAGTGCCCAGACTTTCTGGTGAGGTTTGCATGCCTTCCACTGAGTTTTTTACACCAGGGCAGCAGGCGAAAGGCATCTTGGTTTGTACTGAGGGAGTTTATAGAAAGTCTTAAAGGACATTTTATAAGGTTTACTGAAACCTTCTTAATTTTTTGAATGTGCCCTACCCAAGTTCATGGTTGCTACACGTAATATAGGGATGAGCATTCACTCCAGTCTACCTCTGTAATACAGAGGAGATACCAGAAATTCATTATCTTAATGGTTTGGCATGACCATTTTTGGTTCTATGTGCTACTTGCCCAGTTTCATTCTGGTTTTCCTTCTTTCTGTCTTCAAATACCTCTGTGGATTGTTCTAATGTAGTTTAGAAGTTGGCAGAGCACAGTCTTAAAACTGAAACCTGAAAGTTTTGGTACAATGTGACATTTTATCCATTGTTTTCCACTGTCACTAAGAGAAAAGCAGTCTTGCTTAGCTATGAAGCTGCACACTTAAAATCGAGTGCTGTATTTATGTGAAATTGAACACATTCAGTATCAAACTTGGCACAAGATTCAGATTTTTCTATCTTAACTTTGCATGAAAAAAATCATATATTTCTATCTTAACTTTGCATGAAAGAAATGAAGCAGAAGCTTTCTCTGAAGTCTCTGAAAATATTTGGGTTTGTACTCATTAATGTAAGTGTCAATATATAGATCTCTTCTGCTCTTTAACAACAGGCTCAAAACCCCTGTATTTCTTTTGAGTGTTTAGAATGATCATAGTTTGTGCCTCACTCAAGAGACAATAAGTTTCTTAAAAGGTAGCCAGGACATATTGACTCCTTAATCACAGCACTAATTACAGATGATTTTTCAATGTATCAAGATCAGCCTGTTTATTTCTGTGTCAGAAAAATAAATTATGTTTCTATACAGGATTCTTAAATGATAGTAGACGAAAACAGCAAAACTCTTGCTGGGAGTTGCATCTATTATTAAGAATCTCAGAGCATTGAAAGCATTAGAATAATAACCTGTTACAAAAAAGCTATGGTACACCTACACCCTCTCTTCTTAAAGGGAACTTGATTCATCACTCAGGTGTAAATATATGTCACAGAAGTCAGTTATTTGGAATGATATACAGTGATTCTGTGAAATTAATACAGCTTTAAAACAAAGATATTTAAAGAAGCAAATCAGGAACTGTTTGAAATGCCAGGAATCATGGGAAAGGTGGGCTTGGTCTCATAAATAGTTGGTCTGTACTTAATGAAACCATTTTATAGCAGAAACAAAGGAATATTCTACTCATTATGCTAAAGATATTATGAGATGAAAAATTTTCTATGCCTACCCAGCATGCTTGCTTTCTGATAGCAGCTGTAAGTTGTTCATGTGGCTTCTATGCAGTCAGTCCATTTGGAAGTCTGTTTCATTATTCCCTATATTACAAAATGCCCATATGCTGTTAGCTTCTATTTTGAGGGAATAAGGTAAAAGCTGTTTCTGTGAAGTCTAGCCTAGAAACTTGGAAGGTGTTTTTGGGCTTTAAAATTGATTGTATTTGTCCATAGCTTTCAGCATGGCCTAAAAAATAAAAGTTGGGAGGAGAGGGAGTGGGTTTCTTCACAACTTATCCTGAGCTATGTGTCCTGGAGAATTTTAATTCAGTTGGAAGAAACTGATTGCATGACTGAGGGCTCTGATGCAGTTCCTCTCAGTCTTAGGAGCAACAAGTATTTGAGAAATACTCTCCCTTTAAATGTATAAGTCTGAGACATGCAGATATGTTCAAGTAGGTACTATCTTTGTACAGTTTCATTTATCCTTTTGTTGTACTTCCAGTTCCCTGTAGCCTCTGCACTGCTCTTAGGCACTGCTTTTTGCCTGGCTCTGACCCTCCAACCATCCAAATGCCTGGGGGTGTAAAAAAAGCCACCATTAGTTGCAGTCTAGTGTTTGTGGCCGTGGTGTGCTTCTTGTCAGTGCAGCCGGTGCCACTTCCACTGACAGCCATGCTTGAAAGAGTTACTGAGTGTCAGAGGTGTGGTCTGACAGTGGTTTATTTATAAGATGATAATGGGGGTGGACATTGGACACAGACACTGTTGACATCTTCATTTAGGCATAAGAGGTGCAAGAACATTATTTGATAGAGGCTGATTTGGAAAACAAACTTGCTTGGTGACGAGGGGCTCAGTGAGGCTTCCCGTATGAGAAAATGTCCATCTTAGGGGTAAACAAGAACATAAAATAAGCAGTTAGAGTGCTGTTTCAGGAAACTGGTTTATTGATTAATTATGGCAGTTAATACTCTAAATGCAGTAAAACTGGTGGGCCAAAAGCAATATTTGAGAAAGCTGATCTTCCTGGGATTGACTGACACATGGGGTTGAAGCCTGGTGCTTGTTTCTGGTTGACTTACAGCTAAGACTTCACCCTGTTTTGTAGCTTGTTTAGAACACATTGAGTTTTTGAATGAGATTTCAGGAAATTACTGCATTTTCCAGCCATCCTTTTTACTTTCTATGGTAAAAAAGATAATGCTAATATGCTAATATGCTCTTCCAAAAAATAGCTGTCCATTACATGAAGATAATATGAGGGAGATACAGTGGCCTGTAAACTTTTTTCTAGAGAAATTTAACTCTGAGTTCAAGGAAGTCTGAACGACAAGAAGATAAGCTCTGGTGAGGGGTATATTTATGAGTACAGAGATCTTCCTGCTATGGCAGCAGTTGACAAGAAACAGAAAGGCATGTGAAGAGCTAAACATGCGGCAAGATTGTTTATATCTCCCTGACTACTTCTCTCCTCTGCCTATGCAGAGATTTCTGAGTTTTCAGTCTTTATTCTTCTCCTTGATTTTATGTCACTTAATCCAGGATCGTTTATGGCAATTTGCTCCTCATAATGCAAATGTTTTAGTTGCTGTCTCTTATGGGACAAGTTTCCTTTACTAAATTATTTTCTTATGTCTGTGCAATCTTTGCCCTGCCTCAAGTGGGGACTAAAGGAACAGATATACTGCATATAATTTTCATGTCAGCTGCAGTTTTTCTATGTTATATTGCAGAGACAGTGTCGTGGAGTAGTAGTTTAAACTTCTAGTAGTTTATCTTGCAAAGAAGAAAACAAATGTTAACAAACGCTTTATTCTTGTTATTCTGTAAGTGATCCAGATTTGCTGACTTCTACCTCAGCATTACTAGTTGTATCCTAACTACCATAAAATCTTTGGCTTCTTTTTAAAATACGTCTTGTCTCCCCACCATGGAATAATTTGCACTACTTCCTCAGAAATATTAGCCAAAATTCCTGAAAGGTAGCTTGGAATGAGGGTCATCTTTTCTAGTGGCAAGAGGCTGCAGAAATGATTGGCATTCAGTCAATCAGAAAGGACTTTCAGTTCATTGTGGGAAAGAGAAAAGTAGACAATCTTTGGTGAATCTTCCTGTTACTAGCTGGTTTCTGAAATACATTAATTAATATGATGAATTGTTACTCTTTCAGTTTAATAGTTCAGTTACAAAAGTCTGCTAAGACCAGAGAGCAAAGCATGTAGTCACTCACAAAGCAGTGTGTGCACATGGTAGCTCAGCAGATGGGAGGCCGGCCCGTGCAGGTGCCTGTCCCGTGCCATCTGCAGCGTGTTCGTCAGAGGGATCCCGTGCAACGTGGAGGATGTGTGCTGTATGTCCTGCTATTGCTGTGAGCAACTGGATCCCACTTAAACGGTATAGTAATGGGCATGCCAGCAGGAAAGCTAGATTGGCATTCAAGAGGTAAATTAGAACAGGAAAGAGCAATTAAAGGGACGTGAGGAAGTCTTCATAAAACTGTAATTGAGCGCTCTTCATTAAACGATCTCATTAAGTGAGGCAGAGGATTTTTTGTTGTTGTTGAAATTCTGAACTTCCTATTAAGACTGTCTAATCAGGTTTCTGAAAGGGGAGTTATTATAATACCATAACTTTTGAAACCTTTTGTTGTTCTCAAGATACTGCAAGGTATGTTTTATGTGGATGTATTTTCCTTGGCATCAAAATGTAGAACTGGAAGTGCTAATATTGCTTGTGTATGAATGCCACGAGTCCATTATTTTAATTTGCCCCACCTACAAGACAAATGAAGGTTTAGCTCCTAGTTTCAGTAATTGCATCTTTGTATTATGTATATTGTGTGGTAATGTGGCTACACATGCAGAATACAAATCAATACCTTAACTGCAAGTAACAGATGGATGGCTCCTGCGAAAGAACTTTGTTGTCCATTTATTGATCACAGTTATGTTAACAGAGACATACCATAACTACCAGTGCCAAGTTAAACATCAGTTTAAATAGTGGTCCAGTGAGAACAGGATTCTTGCTGGTTTACTTCGTGAGTAAAGTCTTCTTAACTGCTAGACTGATTCTTAAATCCTCTGAATTTCAACAAAGAGCAGGGAATCAGAGAGACATTTGTGTTGTATAAAATATCTTAAATATTGTAAAGAATTAAAGCATTTAAAAGACAACAAATAAAGCCTGTTATGGAAAAATATTAATTAAAAAGAGGCACAGTGAAATGCTGCTGATTTAAAACCAACCAAAAAAAAGAAGTAATAGCTTTGCCTAATGTGATGCTGTTCATATTCCTGCTGTATATCATTGTCTCAATGATTTCTGTTGGTTTTCTTTTCTACCTCTGGATATGAGACCCACTGAACTGCAGGAGCACATAGAGAGAGGACAGCGAAACTCAGTGTGCACCAAATATTGCTGTTGTAGAAAGTAAGCAAAATGAAAGCAGATGGAAAAGCTTCATTTCTCTCTAATTCCCTTACCGTGACCCTGGGTATTGTGTGCTGTAGTGGTAAATGCCCACACAGTGATTAGGTTACAAATTATTTTTGAAGTTATTGATGTCCTTCTAAAATCTTCTAAAGTGATTTACACGTGTGAGTGTGTGACACACATCCCGTGGATACGTTTATGCTCTCATTTTGGCTCGGTCTCTGTTTTGCACCATGGCCCCAGCTCTGTGATTGTCCAGTGTCAGTTGTCTTCTGGCCTCCTCTTGGCACAAAAACAACTTGTTCTCTTTTAGAGGAAATCCTGGCTGCTGAACACAGATATATTGACATATTTTCCACACATCCACTGGGGTCTGCTTTCTGCAGAGCAGTGTAAATATAACCAACCTGGAACAGCATGGATGCAAGCCAATATATGCCTTTTGCTGCCAATTTTTCTTCTGTATTGCAAAAGCAGTTTAGAGACATCCGCAATATACACTAACTGTAAACAGCATTGCTCTGATTAGTCACAGTAATAAAAGTCCATTTTTCTTAAATGGCCTTTCAGTGAAGTACTAATTAATTCCAACGATTTGGGAATCCACATTGTGTAGCTTGTGTTTTCTATTACCAACATATGTAATTTATTGAAAAATAAAAAAAAAAAAATTACATGAGTGGAAGAAGAGGAAGACACAACATTTTAAAATGGCAGAGAAGGTAGTAATCTTTAGTCTCAGACAACCTCCTAGACATAAACAAGGAAGGACCTTGTAGGAAATGTAGCTTTTTGCCTCCTGTCAGTAGGAGATTTTGAGACTGCATTGCCTGTGTTTGCTCTTGCCTTTTGCTCTTGAAGTTCAGCAGATACCATGACCCCTCAGCTGTGTCCTGGCAGCTGCACTGGCTGCATTTCTACCCTCAGAGTTTTGGGAATATGGGATTATAGGGGGAAAGAAGTGGCCCAGAAATAGAGCAAGAGTTTTCTTTCCTCTTTTAGCATTTATACCAATTAGCTATTTTATTTAAGTAAATTACTGAAAAAACTATCCATATATTTGCCCAGTTCATCCATATGTACTGCAAAGCAGTTGTGACAAATTCATAAAAAGGCATGGCACATCAGTTCATGCCTGTTCCCCTGAACTTGGCTGCTTTTTTTTTATGATTGAATCCTGTGGTTCCTGTAAGGATTAGAAGGGTCTTGAAGACCTTCAAACCAGTGTCTTGCTTTTGTTCCCTTCTTTGTAGGGATAGCACAGAACATCCCCCTGCCATGCTGGTTGCTGTCTCTTAGATCATGCATAGAAATAATGAGACCCACTGCTCCTGACAGCCTGCCTTTTTTGGGGGGGGCGGGGGGAGAGAGGGATGGGAAGAGGGAGAAAGCAGCATTTTTTTTCTTTAGATGTAGAGGTGTGTCAGGAAACTCAGAGAAAATGCAGTGGTTTGCGTAATTTAGCATATGGAGAAGATACCCAGAATTCAGCCTGACGTATAGGTCATATCTGTGAGAGGAAAAAGAAACAAAACCCAGAGTATGATTTCCATCATCACTACTTTATATTGTGAATTATGCTCACAGCTGGCTGAATTTGACTTAGAATTGAGACTGACATCGCACGTACTCTTTGGCCCTTCTTAATCTTCTGCTGAGGAGGAGGGAAACATCCACTCTGTCCTTACACCGAGATCTTGACTAGGGGAGCACGAAGCACGCAGCACATAAAAAATGGATGATTCTGCTAAAAAGAACTTGGTACTTTTTTTTCCTGAATGCCCTTGTCAGACAGTCTTTCCTTATACTTGCCAGCTAATTAGCATCTAGTGATAGTTATTTCGTTTCAGGAGGATAGCAAAACTTAATTTGTGCTGTTAATTACATTTCATCAATTTTCTCGTCTTTGAATGGACAGTATATGTATCTATACTATTACTGAACTGAAAAAACTCCTCGTAGATGAAGTGAAAAAAAATAGTAGCTTGTGTTCCCTCAATAATTTTAATGATTTTTAAGAGAATGAGATTGGGTTATGATACATTATATTTTAAGTGTGAATGCTAATTAAAGTTGACTGTAAATTCTAGCAAAATCATAAAGGCAGCATGCAACTCAGAGAATTGTTTTCAAATTAATTTCTGGAATCTTTCTAGATGCAATCAAAATGTTTTTAAACATTAATATGTTGGGTTACACAAAGAATTTTTACTTAGTCATTAGCTAGAAAAACAAATGGGATCTTTATAACATGACCTATTAATGGTATCTAATGGAAACAATTGAGGAGACACCATAATGTAACTATGCAATGAATTCTCTAAAATATATGTTCTGAAAGCTGATGAAGTGACAAGCTGGATAAAATTGCTGTGTAAACACAAACTGTCTATGGAGTGCAGACAACAGTTTCTTTAATTGTAGGTCTTGATTTAGTGAGACTCACACCTTATCTGTGCCTTTACTTTCTGATGGATGGAAATGTAGCACTTTGTGAACATTTCTGATTTGTTAAGACCTGTCTCACTTCTTTGCTGACAGAAAATGAGGAGTTTGGTCTAACTGGGGAATGGAGGAAGGCTGCCAAAGTGACTTTTGTTAGTGGAATTGTTAAAAAAACTTATGGAGTCTTCTGCTGAAATGTTACTAGGACAGTTACTTAAGTCTATTTATTTTGGGCTGTGTAGTTATGGAAGTTTGTTGGTGTCACTCAGAAGTTGGGGACCCACCTGCTGTGCTTTCTTCTCACCGTATTTGCAAAATTGTTCTCCAGCTCCACACCTGCAGGGATGCTGATTTCTGTAATGGGTGAAGAGTCCTGTCTATAGTTTACACTTGCACAACTCATCAGCACGCTCGCTCCTGAGGAACACAACCCCCTCAGACACCAGAGGTGCACAGGTGTGGGTGTGTCCCCGCTCTTCCTGCCTGCCATTAGTGCAAGTGCACGGGGCACATCACCCAGGAGAGTGCTTGTTGTGTGTGCTAAGGGAAGCACCAGGCCGTTCACCCATGGCTGGATGATTTGGACACTGTCTCCAAGAGCTCACAGCATGGTGTGGTATTCCTTCAGACTCCTGGTGAAAGCTCCTCCCTCGATTTCGGATAGCTCTGAACCAGACCCTTAGAACAGAGTGCTTGTTTTTTACAGGTACACCTAATATTGCTACCATCTGCTTCTAATTTTCCCTAATCCAGTAAAAGATATGTGTAACCAGAATTGTCTGTCTGTTTACATTGCAAGGACCAAAGTTAAATAAATAACAGCACAGCATTCAAACTTGGCAAAAGGCAAAGCAGGATCTGTCAGTGGGTACAGATTTTGTCTTCCTGATCCATGTGGCAATAGAGTAAAGGGGCCCACCACTCTTTAATGTACTTATGGTATAACTGTTTTATTAGAGCAAGGCAAGCTATTCCTAACACTCATTTACTGGATTCGTCTCTGAGAAAGACATTATAGTTATCACAGGAAGGGTGCCACTGCCTTGGTAGGTGACAAAAGTGTCCCTGAAAGAGCTGTCTGGGTCCTGGTGGGCTCCCTGTGCCTGGTGGAGCTCATGGCACCTGTTCTAGAGATTCTAGAGGAAGGTGGGAAACCCTAGGCAAGGGGACGATGCCTCAGGGATCTTGCAGGAAGCATTTTGGACGAGTGATTCGGATTGTTTTGCTATTACTTGTCTAATGCAGCCAAAACTAGTTGAGGACGGAGTAGGACATTAGACTTCAGTGGCGTTTATCCTTTCTTAGAGTGTTACAGCTATTGAATGTTGGTAAAGGGTTCATGCTTAAATTTGTGGGTGATAAATGCAAAGCAAAATGGAGCAGCCAGTTCTCTACGTCATGTGTTGTTAATCAGTGGAAATCCTTGCCGCAGGCCGTTGTGCGTATTAAAACATCACGCAAATTCCTGGCAGTGTTCTCTGGAGAATTAGTAAATGAGTGAAAGCATGCTTGGCTTAAGAAAAGCTGTGGCTGTAAATGTTTGGAGTACAGTAGAGTACTTGAAGGAAGAATAGTTCCTTCTCTTCAGACATCTATTCCTGAGGCATTTACTGAGCCACTCTCATGGTTTAACCCCAGCCAGCAGCCAAGCCCCAGGCAGCCGCTCACTCTCTCCCACACCAGTGGGATCAGGGAGAGAATGGGAAGGGTAAAAATGAGAAAATTTCTGAGTTGAGATAAAGACAGTTTAATAGGGAAAGCAAAAGTCACGCACACGAGCAAAGCAAAACAAGGAATTATGTCAGTGCTTCCCATGGGCAGGCAGGTGTTCAGCCATCTCCAGGACAGCAGGGCTGTATCACATGTAATGGTGACTTGGGAAGACAAATGGCATCACTGAGATGTTCCCCTTCTTCCTTCTTCATCCCCCCTTCCCCTTTATATACTGAGCATGATGCCATTTGGTCTGGAACATCCCTTTGGTCAGTTTGGGTCACCTGTCCTGACTGTGTCTCTTCCCAGCCTCCCGTGCACCCCTAGCCTCCTTGCCAATGTGGCCGCAGGAAAAGCAGAAAAGGCCTTGGCTCTGTATGAGCCCTGCTCAACAATAACAAAACCATCTCTATATTATCATCACCATGTTCAGCACAAATCCAAAACACAGCCCCATACGAGCCACTGTGAAGAAAACCAACTGTACTTTAGCCAAAACCATCACAGTAACATTCCTCACGGCTCTCTCTGTTCTTGTGGTTTTGTTGAGTGCTTTGCCTGATGGATTGCTCACAATCTTTTTCCTGTATATCTTTGCTTACAGTGTCATGTGTCTGTGTAGCCAATGATTTCTAGTCCTGAGAAGATGGCTGGTTTTTATTTGTTTAAGTAGGATAATTTCAGAAAGTCATTTCCAGAAAAACTGTTTGAGAGACTAAAGAGTTTGGAAGACTGCTATCAGCAAATGCTCTGGACAAGAAAAGTAATGTTAGGAGAACACAAAAGCACCAATATTTTATTTTTCAGGTTGGAAGAGGAAAGCTGGGACAGAGAGCACTCAAGGGCTTTCTCATGACACTCCTTTCCTTCTACAAATGCTCTTATGCTATTCTTGCTTTTACTCTTGCCACGATCTTACCCTCAATATAAAACTGAACAAAGAGAATTTTCAAATTAATCAAACTAGAAAGTGTTTTTGAAGTATTTTCCAAGATATCTTTGCCATGCCCTATCACTTAAAAATAGAATTTCACCCTGTATTATAATAGAACTATGTCAGAAATAGTTGCAGGAAGGAAACAGAAATTGTTACCACCTGGATCCAGGTAACTATTATTTCACATTCCTCAAGTCTAAGGGGAGTTTATTGTAATTATTTTTTTGTCTAATTTATCTTAGTTTCCATCAATTTCATTTATGTTTATTAGTCTGTATTAAATGGTTTTGAGGAGGAAGATCTCTTTGCTTTCTATGCACATCTTGTGAACAGAGCCATCCAAAAGGACACAGCCATTTTCCTCTTAAAAAATAACAACTGAACAAAACAATCCACTCACATTTTAAAATAGACTTAAAACAGTCCTAGCGAAATCTCTTAAAATGAAGTTTCTATCTTTTTAGCCCTCCTTTCATGTTCAGGCTGGTGACTTGAGTTCACATCCAGACTGATTAATTTTACCTTTTCTTCTGCCACAGTGAAGGTAAAATGAATAGCACCATAGATTTAAGTGCTCTATGGCCAGAGGTAGAGCCAAGATCTTCAGTGAGAACGTTTATAACATTGGACAACAAACCACAACAATAGTTGCTAAGTCAGGCCCATGAATACGCGTCTGATTTATAACATCTCCTTAACAGTTAGCTAGCTTTGATTTCAAGGCATCAGGCAATGGTAAAGCCTCTGCATTTCTGTATGGTGTTGCAGTGATTAAACTTCTAGCCTGAATTTGATTAACTTCAGCTTCTGCTGATGTGAATTGTTGTGAGTTTGTCTGAGGAAAAAGCGAAGAATGTCTTCCACACTGAGACTATGCACTAACTGCCTCCTTATCACATCTTAAATAAACTAAACAAATTGTTTAATGTAGATGCTTCCAACATGAGTAGTCAGATTAAGATAACTGAAGATTTCTGTGGGGAGAAGATATAGACCTTGCTTGTGCATAAGTCAGTGCTTGCCTGCTGCTGACTGGAAAATGCGTGTCCCATTTTCTCAGACATTTCCATGGATAAAGAATGCTCTCAAAGTTGCAAGTGTGACTTAACGGTGTCCAAGACCTGTAGAGATGAAAGGAGCTTCCCAAGAAAGCAAATTTCCTCTAGATTTTCTGGTGCTGGGCCATTAGCAGCTGTTTTCAGCAAGGTAGGAGATTGTCACACTGCAGGACTCAGTCTTTTGTCACTGTGAAGATGTGAGACGGAAAAATTTGTGAAAGTTTTCCCCCTGGATGTTGGCCATAGTCAGCATGTTGACCTCCTGTGTGATCTGCCTAATTTTCAGTTTCCTATCTGTTTTCTTAGCAGTTTCCTAATTACTTCTGCAATATTCATCCAGACGTTATTGACTGTGCTCAGAGTTTGTCCTGTGGCAATGCAGCTGAGCAGAAAAGGTAAAAAACATGCCTTTTGCTATTCATATGCGTCATCCTCATAACCATCTTGTACTGGGTACAAACTGGAAGAGTTGTCTATTAGGCTTTCTTCAAGTCAGTTGCAATTTCTGCAGCAAATGTGATTTTTCCTTATGCAGTCCATATCCTATTCCTTCACTGCTGTGTGTTTCTAAAGCAAAATGGGCAATGCCCCCTCTGCTGTCCTAGCTCACATCCTAGTGAGTTGCACTTGCTCCCATAAGCAGATCTATTGATGTCAGTGAGAATATGTTGCAAAAAGCAAATTTCTATTTAGCTATTGTTATCTAGTAGTTTATAGTCATTATCTAATGCATCTAACTTTGAGGGATGGCTCTTGACATCAGCTTTAGGGATATTACATTTGATCTGTGTCTAAGAAGCAGTTCAGACAGTTTTGGTTTGGCCTTGGTCTTGATATAAGGAAAGAGTTTCTTAGGTTTCCATTTGTTGTTTGAAAAAACGATGCCAATTTGTCAGTAAATACTACAGTTGATACTGAAAGGACAGTAAGTCACAGTCAGATTTTTGAATCTGTTAAACAAAGTGTGCTGCTTTTCAACTTTCAGAGTGTAGCTGATTTGGGGGTAGGAGTGATTTGATCTCAGTGATCTTTCATGTGTCCCATGGAATCACTGATAAATTTGTTTAGTCTATACTGGCTTGAGAAAGAGGAGAAAACGATCTGCTGAAGCTGATGCGAAGGGTGCAAATGTTGGGAGTGAATGATGCTCCCTCTCACTAACTAGTCAACTTGAGGCAAGACAAGTAGCTGTCCCTGTTTCCTGCAGGTCCTTTTAGTGACCCAAGTGGCTCTCTTTGAGTGGAGGTACCTGTGCTTTAGAGCTGTCTCACTTCCCTGCTGCCAGTTGTCCGGAAGGGAAGAAGTGATTCTCCAGCATTGTTTCACCCAGGTACACTGTCATTGCTCACCACTTCAGCAAAAATCAGCATTGGCCTGTGCTTTCATCTATGTTTTCACTCAGTTCAGTGTACAACATGCAGCATAATGTATGTGGCATGGAAACTGGGACACACCCGCTGCAATCAGGTGTCTGCAGACACTGCTGCAGTGTCAGGAGGTTCTGTAACTTAATGAAATTTTACTTAGCTTGATCTGCACTTACTCAGATCAGCTCAAAGTCAGTGGAACATTTTTGTTTATTGTTTTTCCAAATGATATATTTAATTCATATATACTCAGTGGAGTCTTGAATTGTATGGATGTTTATCCCACAGGCAGTGTTAAGTATCTTGTAAGCAGATCTATCTGTGCTGTTCATGGTGTTCATTTATCTACATAGCCCACTCAAGGCTGAGTTTCAGCACAGGAAATGCTGAAAATGCACAGTGCTTCAACAGTATGAGCTGTTTATCTTCAGATGTACTTTTCAGGGTCTGGTTTGTGTGGTGCACTGAAGAAAACAGATCAAAGTGACATATCCTGTAATTTCATTACGTTACAAATTTCGTTTGGGCCTGTTGTCAATAGAATAGCACTGGGACCAAAACAGATATTTGGAAAATTTTTGAAGTTTAGAACATATGGGAGGTAGAACAGACTTGTGACAGTAGACTCTGCTTGAAAGCTAAACTGGTAATTTAATATACTTAATGCATTATGGAAACTGTTCATGTTTAAAAGCATCAACAAAGCACCAGTTCCTAAAGAAAACCAAACTCTGTCCTAGATTTGCACAAATGCTTGGTTCCTGTGTTGGCAGTGAAACATATTTATCCCAGAACCACTTTTTGGTGTTCCTTAGTGCTTTACATCCTATCTAGTTATTAGCAGCAAACTTCATATAAAGCAGCTGAAAAATGTTGCCAGGGCAGAAACTAAACTCTGTGTTATATCCTTTTGAATATGTTTAAATAATATACAAATAAGATAGCTTCCAGCTAAGGTACATAATGCTTTGTCTTTCTAAGCTGAAAATTATTCATTTTACTGAGTTCTCACAAAGCACAACAGAGAACACAACGTAATAAAGAATCCTGTAAAGAAGTTGTCTGTGCTTTTAATTCTCCTTGAAATCAGGAATGACTATTAATGATCAAGTTTTCAGCTGAGTCTGGGTTTTCTTGGAAGATCAAATCCTTAAATTTTTGGTGGGATTTTTATTCCCAAATTTTTGAATTTTTTACTTCGGTTTCTCTGAAAAACAAGTTAAGTATAAATCATAAATAGCTTATTATTTTATTTGTAATTATTGAAATGGGTATTTGTAGTTTAAAAGTGCAGATTTATACTTTAAAATTCTTAAAGGCATGGTAATTTTTGTGTACTTCTTCTGAATATTTTTTGAAAGTGTAGACCAAACTGTAAAAATCATAAATGAAACTTCAGTTTGTATAGGAATAGATGAATGAGTTACAAAAGAGAACATATGGAAGTTTTCCATTTCTAACAATCTTCAGAAATAACTCTTCAGGGATCAATATTTGGTCTGATGCAGAATGTGTGATGCTGTTGATTTATCCAGCCAGTTTTGCTTAAACTGAATAGCCTACATTCATTATTAAAGCTCAGAAAAAATGTGACTGAAGATGAGAAATGAGTTAAAAGAAGAATTTTAAAGTAATTCTTCACTAGCAAGTATTAAGTCCTCTGTTTGGTTCAAGGTGAAAATTTAAATTCAGCTCTGCCTGAATCATTGCAGTGGAAGCTCTGTATGTCCAGGAAAACCCTGAAATATTTGATTGATGAGTTGTGTTGGCCGGAATATAATTTGCCATGCATGTTGCTTTTACATTTAGAAAAAGTAAACATTTTAGTTTTGAATATTTTAAACCTGAAAATAGATGTAACATGGGAAATGTGATCCGTATTCTGATCCTATTTTAGATTATGTTAAAATTAACTTTAATACCATGCTTTAGCTGGTGATATGTTTTGAAACGAACAGTTTATGACAAGTATGTTTTCTTATTTTGGTGTTTCTGAACATAGTTATATGACATATGGCAATCAGAAAATTAGATGTTATATACTTTCAAACATGGAAATTAAATTTTATGTAGTCTTCCTAATTGTGGGGAATTCTCTCTCCATGTGCCATAGGAAAATCTAGTTCAGTTGACAATTATGGCAGTGGAAATAAATATTCATGGAAACATTCACGAAAAATGTGGAAAGGTGGTGCTTCACTTAGGATTTAGAGTGATCTCCAGTCCTTTCCCTTGGTGCTTACAGGCCTTAACTTGCAAGTCGTACTTGACTGAGTCCCTGGTTCTGTCTTCAGGAGCCAAACGAGGAGATGGGCTCCGGCTCCTCAGTTCTCATCTCAGGTTGGTCAGTTGGCCAAACTTCTTAGTGCCGTCTCGCAGGCTGCATCAGACTCCCTCCTCCCTGTTCTTGTCCTCTCTTACCTCCTGTCCCCGCTGTGTAGGGAGAGGAGTACTTCTCACCCATGTGGGGTTGCTGTGAAGGTCGATGTTTTGCGAGACTGGTGCCCTCAAATATCAGAGGAATCAGGGAAGTAACGAAGCGTAGAGAGTAATCTTTTTATTACATAAAAGTTGGTGTCCATTCCTCGTGAACTTTTTTTGTTGTTCTCTACACAAATTGCCTGTGTTCTTGATAGGTTCCCTGTGCCTGCTCCCAAAGACTGTGTTCTGGAAAGAAGTGACAGTGCTGCTTGTTGTCAGGGCTCCTGCCTCTTCCTGCACAAGAGTGCGGATTCCCAGGATGATGCTATGATCAACATCACAGCATCAGCTTCCTTTCTCAACTCTTTAGTTGCTTCAGAAATTTATAAAAGGCAGGAATCCACCTTAAAGTCATAACTACAAATGCACTGACGCTGTTTTCATGTCACTGAATGTGTTTTTGAGTGGGTGTTCACTTGCATGGGTGAATATGGTCAATATCCACATGCGCATCTTAATTTTTAGTGGCATACATACACATAGTGTCCAACAGCATGGACCTCTGTTATTCTCACATAAAATTCTGTGCTTGTCATCTGCACAGCAAAAAATGTGCATATGATTTTTTCCCAGATGCTCAGATTTTAGTTTACTTTGTAAATTCTGTGTTTATATCTAAGCTTTTAGTTATAGTTCGATTTTGATCTCCTAGGCCACTCCACTGCAGTAAGATTTTGATGTATGGAATGCGACGTTTCCATGCATCTGAATTTCAGAATGGCTAAATGTACACACTCTGGAGGTATGGAGGCTATTTCAAGATTCCTTAAGTCCTCTGGAGTCTGAGTTTTGGCAGCAGTTTTGTCCTCTGACAGTAAAGTCTGAAAAAAGGAAAATAGAGGTGAGCAGATAAACCTGAAGGAGCTCTTTGTGAACTCTGACATTAGCTCAGTAAGGATGATCTCCATCATCTCCATCTATACACAGTGGAGTAGAGGGCATTTGTCCTCCACAGAGGGACTCAGCAGTCACATTAGGCTTTGCTGATGAATGTTTTTCTCTCTGTTGACTGGAGACTGTTTAGACACATTAGCTACACCTGATTAAATTAGCCTTGATGAGTATTCTTTCTGATGGAGTAATCTAAGAACTGAGTTTCAGTCATTAGGAAAGCTGATATGCGAATGGTGTCTCTGTATCTTGGACAACTTACCCTAAAGATGGGCAAATTAAACAGCATTATGAAGTTCTTTGTAGATCATTTTGCATTAGGGTTGTGCAATTCTGAGTGGACTTTGATCCATATTACCGTAGACAGGACAGTTTAATGAACACAGGGGAAAAGAGAAATAAGTATTAAGAGTAGGGAGATGGAAGGAAGACAGTCTTATTTGAACCACTGGATTTCTGACATGAGATCTTCAGTTTGTATTTTGTCCTCATTAAAACAGAGATGCATGTAATTTTCATTTACTGAGTGAAAATGGAAACATGGAAAAAGCAATCTGATAACTGGAGGAGATGTTCATGGTAGGAAAACTAGCTAACCCTACAGCTGGAAAATCTTCAGATGGCAGTGGTTCAATATCTGAAAGTAGTGACCTTGTGTGGCCTTGTGGATTACAAGAGAGTTTTCAGGAAATAACCTGAGCTAGAGTGCTGGGTACTAAGGGAACATTAAATACAAAAAGTTGGCTCAGACAATGTTGTGATTGCAAGTAGAAAAACAAACTGGAAAATGCAGTACAAACTCATTCACAGTATACCTATTACACTTTATTTACACGACTACTGCTGGTGATGTTTGTTTTTTTCTAATCACTCGAGTAGGTGGCTCCATGCAGAAGAAAAGTTTGTATCTATCTATATTTTCTTCTTCTGAAGATTTACCAGTTACCTGTAGCATTGTAGGAAAAGTGTGACTGACTCTCTATCTTTCATTTTGCTATAAAGAAACGGAAGTTCTGTTCTTTTACTTGATATGGTGTTGTAACATTCTTTCATGTAGAGAACAACTTCCGTTATGCAAGATGGCATACCTTTCTGAGGTATATTCCTAGGGTATTCCCTAGAGGCACTCTGTTGTTGAAAATGCGTAGTCTTGTTGGGAAGCCCATCTCTTTTGGAAAGATGAGAGCACCACATTCTCAGACTGGCACTTCTGTGAAGCTGGTGCATCACAACGGGAAAGAGCAGTTTGGTACGTGTGCAGTAACAAAATTTGTGTCAGCTCCTGTAATATAATACATAAACTGGTGTATTTGGTTTGTGTGGCCAGATTATGGTAGCAGGTGAGCTACAGGGGTGGCTTCTTTGAGAAGTTGCCAGAAGGTTCCCCCGTGTCCAACAGAGTTGGTGCCAGCCAGCTCCAAGATGGAGCCACCACTGGACAGGGCTGAGGCCATCAGTGACAGTGGTAGCTGCCTCTAGATACCAGATTCAAGTAGCAGGGGATAAAAATCTGTGCAACTTCAACCAGACAGAGGTACAAGAATAGCTCCGTGTCTTATTGTCCCTAGTCTGATGTGACTGGTAATAAATCAAACTAATTTCCCTATGTCTCACCTGTTTTGCCCATGACAGTAACTGGCCAGGGATCTCTCCCTGTCCCTATCTCTACTCAGGAGCCTTTCATTGTGTTTTCTCTCCCCCATGGAGATAAGGAGGCAAATGGTAGAGTGGTGGGCACCAGGTGTGCAGCCAATGTCAGCCCACCACAACTATCAACTTGAGATCTTGTGAAAGCAAGACACAGTGGAAGTGCGCTGCCAGTCTCCCTGGGAGTGCTTGTGCAGGGTTGTCTCCTACAACAGGTAGAACTGTGTCTGCTTCATGAGCATTGTATTTCTTTCCTGTCCTCAGAGAGGCAGGGTAACACAGAACAATAAAACTGATCTGAGATAAATTATTCAGATTGGTTAAAGAAATAAATATTAACTGTTGTCAGTTTGGGAGTTGCAATTGCTCAGTATTAATTAGGAGTGTTCACATTTAAAAGTGCTTTGGAGTTCGTATGATACAAATGTCAGAAATACATTTAATCAAAAGAGAGAAATATTTTTCTTGCTCCTTGAGTGTGCCTATGTATTTATAGGAGGATGTTTGCAATTCGGTGTCCTTAAGACTTAGTGAGGCACATGCAGAGCACTCTCACGCTGTTTCAGCTGCACCCTGAACTATGTGCTTGTGTTTCTGCTGAGACTGTATGAGCATTCAACACTTCACAGAATAATTAGATGTTTATATAATAGGATAGCCAATTTGTACTGCTGGGGAGCATATAGGGAGCTATATGTGGTTCACAGTCTTTATGTGAGATGCCTTGAATATCATCTGAATACAACCCATTGGCTCTAATAAGGAATGAGATCAGTGGGATTTAACCTCTGTCATGCTTCTCTTCTACTGCTAAACATCTATATTCTACCAGTTCCACAATATTCACATGACTGAATACCCATTTTAAGCAATGACTTCATATATTTTGATTAAAAACCAGAAAGACGGGAAATGAGATGACAGACAAAGATTTCAGCTCTCACTTTGAGGAGAGTGTTTCTTGTTTAAGAAAGGACTGCTTTCTGGTTTAAAATATTATGCCAAGACAACTGATTCAGAAGGGATAACTATATTAGCAGATTTAGGTAAGCAAATGCAGTTCTGTCCCCTCTGCCCTCAAAAAAGTCGCTGATGCTGATGAAGACATTTTTTAAAAAAAGCTCAAAGAAAGCAGAAATGCTTTAAAACCTTTTTAATATCAGTTCAGTCACACCATTAGTTTCTCATAATGGTTCATAAGATCATGGTAAGTAAATAAGTAAATATTTAGTAAGTATTTAAAATTGCTTCCTGTGTAAATCTCATGTTAATAAATTGAAAAAATATTTTGATTAAGGGATTAACAATATTTAGTCATTGCAACAATGATTTATTGGATAGTACTAGTCAAAGTACAAGGCACTTCGGAGTGGAAACAGTGGCATTCAGAAAACATCTTAAGCTTTTATTTTTACATTCTGGTTAATTCTGCAGTAGCATCTAAAGGCTTGAATTTGGAGAAGTGTCACTCTGTAGAAGTGCCCAAACACATTACGTGAAATGGTCTCTGCCTTGAATATGTAATGGTAACAGCTAAGGGAGCTGGGAAAAAACACAGTGAGGTGCAAGAAGGTGAAGAAACTTGCTGAACGTAATCCAAGAACACTGGGAAGTGAATCCAGATTTTATAACATAGATTCAATTCTCAGTTTATTACCATATTCCAGCCACTCTGATCCCTATTTCTCGTGGAAGTTCAGTGTTTATGACAAGAAACTTGATATCAGCTCAAAATAAAATTAAGAACTTGGGATCTAATTGTAGAAAAGCTTTAAAATAACCTGATTGTTTCACTGTGGACAATTCAAAACTTAAGGCAGGCACAGCACTTCAGCTGAGGTGCTAACATTTCAGTTTAGCCCATGGTAATTTTCTCAAATGTACATCACCTCAATATATATTAGGTTCTGTCAGAGACAATCGCATATAAAAAGCATTATTGCAGTAAAATTTTCTGAAATTATACAACTATATAAGTGTTTGAAGCCAAGACATACTGTTTGTATTATTTTGGTGAGTATGTGTGAGTTCTTATCAATCAGACCACTGACTTTTTTTCAACCATGTCCAGTGCACCATGAAAGGAATAAATGCATTTATTCCTTTTATGATCTGTGTGAATAATATCTGCAAAGTTCCTAGTTTTCAATTATCTCACTTCCATTTATGTACATGTAATTGGATGAATGATTCAAAAGCATTTATATTGCCCATGCCCTACTTCCAACAGTTCCCATTCAAAATCAGGTCTGTGTTTCTTCCCATCAGCACATATTACATTGAGATATGCAGATTCTTTGGAATCAGAATGTTAATTCTGATTCTTCAGAATGTTAATAGGAATATGTGTATTTCATTTTTCTCTTCTATTGAGAGCATTTCTTTCTGAATTTTGTATTATAATTTACATAATGTAAAAACAAAATTATACTGTTTTCATAGCACAATATACCAATTAAAAGTCGAAATGAAAATGTTGCTAGTGCTAAAATGAATCTATGAAAAACAGTGTTGAGATCTCCAACCTGTCCTAATTGCTTGAGAAAGAAAAAAAGATTGAAAAAGAAATATTTCACAATATTCTATGTGTTTAGAACAGTTCAGTTTTCACATGCCAGCACCTGAAGTGATGAATTCAGAATTTGTCTATGGTAAATAACACCTTAAAGATTCAAATGCATGCTGCATTTCCTAGAATATTTGCAGATATAGATATATGATATTTGCACTTAGGATATATGAATAAAAATGTAACTGCATGTTTAGCACCGGTTTTATTCTTTATTTACTCTTCTGAATTTTAAAAATTGTTGTAAGCCTTTAACAAATTTTTTTAAATAAGGAGCACATAAAGGAAGCTAGAATGTGAATAATTACGCTATTTTCCTTAGAGTTTCATAGTTCTAGTATTTGGCTTCTTCAATAATGGCTAAAATAATCCCCTAATTCTGTATTTCTTAGACATTTAGACAGTTCTGCTTATTATACGAGGCTACTGAGTACCCATTGCTATGGCCCCTGCTGTCACTGTTAGAAGTCAGGTTACGTAAGGGCTACTGACAATCACGAGGCTTGCAGGTTTCTTATGAATTCCATGCCACGTGTGCAACAAAAGGTTAAAAAATGAATCATGACCTGAATCCGTGCCTGTTTTCCCAAACCAAGTTGTTGCAGCCAGTGGGAAGCCTCTTTGGGACGTAAAGTGACTTGTACGTTGCAGAAGTTTTCCAGGACATAGCAGGAAGGAATCGAGTTATAGTGATGGACTTGCAGAGAGTAAGTCTGGCCCCTGACCCACTGAAAAACCAGGAGCATAGCAAGGCTCATTTTCTCTTCTGCTGTGCTTCATCATCCAGTCAAAGCCTATTCCCGGCGCTCACAGTCTTCATCAGTTTTGGATGCCAATCAAAGCTGAGCAAAAGTAGGGTTCCAGCACACATCTATAGGTCCAGCACTATACCTAAATTATGTTTGTTTAATACCTTATTTTAAAATGATGTTGTATTTTTTCTTGCTATTGCAAATATTTGAAATATTTTTCTTAACGTAACTTTGCAGTCTATGGTTTAATATGAAAAATATTGAAATTGTCTGCAATCTTAATTATCTTTCAAAATAACAACCTAAAACTAGACTGAGCTTATTTTCCCAAACCTAAATAATAGAAAAACCCTTCTAAAACCCTCCAAAATTTTGTATGCCATATATCAGAATCAGCTTATGGAATGACTCCTGTCTCTGTACTATTATAGTTGCTAGCATACTGCTCTTGAAGATGCAGCATGAAATTACGTGTTAAGTACTGATCTAGATTTTCTTGTTGTTATTCATGAATATGTGAGCCTGTAGTCGAAAGACGTTATGGTTAATCTCTGAATTTAATCCTTTGCAGGAATAAAAAGTAGAAGGAACTCAGCATTATTTGGCTGGCTTATGCCAGATGACAAGTACTTGAGTGTTCCTGCACAGAAACATGCTGCCAGATACGCTTTTAGATCTTCCTTTTCTAAAAAATTGAGTGGACAGTGAATAAATATTTGAAGCAGTTCCTCTATTTGTGTTTCAAAACATTCAGCAGAACAAAAGCATAGTACTGGAAAATCTTTAGCCTCTTTAAATTCCAAATCAGATGCAACATTAGTAGAAATTTTTATTTAAACAAAGAAAGCCAGCTGCTATGTTATCTGCCAAGCAAGTTGCATAGGGCCTTCTCTCACAGTATTTTTTTCCGATGAAGTATGGGTGTGGAATTCCCCTGCTAGTCCCTCCCTCGTTCCTCATATCTCCTTCCTGCCCCCACAGTAATGCAACAACATGCACTACTAAAGTTAGATAAAGTCTCCCAAATCCTGATCTTTAGTACTGGAAAAGATAGGCTTACAGTACATCAAGTGCTAGACTGTCTTCAGGTACCTGGCACTGTATTTACCCAAGCTCACTTGAGATGTTATTTGTATTTCTTTTAAATACTTGTCTAATCTCTCTGCATTGGCAACTTAGAATTTGGAAGAAATCTTTTCGTTTCAGTATGTTGTGTTATTTTTAATAATAGTTGTTCTTTCAACAAGGATCTCAAACTATCTCTCATACTATCCTAATCTTTTGGCGTAGGTTATTGCTCTTCAAAATGAATCAGCGGGAATTGCTCCAAACAAATCTCCTCTTCTCTTAGCTTCAACTGGGAAAAGGAAGCATGTGTTATAGATGAAGAATCAGCAGTTTCAGAACTGAGCTCCTTCTTGAGCTCCTCCAGAGTGTGAGGCAGTCTGGAACATCATGTGGTCAAAAGGTGTTCTCTTCTAGGGACAGTAAATCTTTGTTACATGCAGGATGTAGTCAATGCTGTTTGGGCAGTGTTTTGTGGCATATCTTCCTCCAACTTTTGCTTTCTGAAATCTCATCTTATTTATGGTACATGTTCTGAGACTGCTGAATTACAGTCACAAATTCACACTGAAGTCACGGAAGATCTGCTTTCATATCAGTTGGAAGTTAACCCCATTTTGTCACTCAAAGAGCTTTTAGAGGAATAGAGAGATTTTGAGGCTGCTGGTCATACACAGGTAGCAAGTACACAGTCCCCTGCACTACATGTGGCTTTTTTAGGAAAGACAGGGGAAGAATTTGGTGTAAAATTTTGATAGGACTTATTTTCACTTTCTGTAGTTGAACATCCTTATTATTGGCATTGGTAATTGTATCTGTAGGCATACTACAGACTTGCCACTTCAAAACTCTTCACTTGAGTTTAGAATTATTAGTTTAATAAACTTAGGATCCAAATATATTGTTTGGATATATAGTCAAACATTTTGTTTATGTTTCAGCCAGACCTTTTTGACTGTAATGAGTGATGAGAAGTATAAAACTGCAGTTTCAAAAAATATAAACTTCCAAATTTTGGACATACTGGGATACTCATCTCTGCTAAAAGAGAATAAGAAACAAGAAATTAGAGGGGAAAATATTTACCCACGATGCACATCATAAATTCTACCACCTCAAATCATTGGGTGTGTACGGTGAATTTCTCATAAGGTGTGCTGGATCTGCCTGTATAAAGTTAAGCTGTGCCACAATATGCAAACACTATTAGAGAAAAAAAGGCAAAGAGAAGATCATCACATTTTTATGACTGTCATGGTTCTTATTTTTCAAGGACTAAAGTCAAAAGCATTGTTGCATAACTGTTATAAAACTTTTTTCCAGAACTGAGCTTTTCTAGGTTAAAAGACATTTCATTAAAGTCTATCAAAGACTAGGATGAGCTGAGCTTCCATGAAACAGCTAAAGCTATCAAATATGTTGATATTTAAACTTCTGCTCACCATAATGGGCCTTGCCTTACAAGTGGAATCTATCCTGTGAAATTTTAGATTTTTTTAAGATAGGTATCTATTTCAAAGCAGGTTGGTTGGGCTCTTTTTGCCGTTAGAGGTTAAAAAGTAAGATGGGATGAAATTCATTAAATCTAAACCAGACAGCATCTTTAAATAAGATGACTTATGATCTAGAAAAGGCTATTTATCTCTAGTGGTTCTAAAGTGAAACTGAACAGCTCTCTGGGATGTATGTCTAGAATTTGGTTGACTAATCTTAGCCTGGATTATTAATTACTCATGTTAATTCCACGTGTGTGAGTGACTGATGAAAAAATCTCCAGTTAGAGGTTTTCTTGTGGTTTTTATCTGTAACTCTATCTTTGATCTCCTTGTGTCTCATAGTCAGACAGTGAATGCTGTAAAACCACCTATTCATCTATGAAACTTCTGATGTTTCATTTTTTGTCAGTCCCATGATCTGTAACTTGCAAACAAGCAATGAGGAGTAGGAAATAAGACAATGTTACCAAACCAAGTGTTCAGAAGTCCTGAATTTACTGCCAGTGATTGAATCACTGATCCAGTTGGTTCATATATGTTCTTGTGTTCGTATCTTGGGCATATACAGTCAAGGGTTGCTGTTCAGAAAATTATTTTTTTAGCTTTATAGTACCTGTAGCACATTCTCCACACTATGTAGTTCACGTGGCAGTAAGAACACTGGAGCTCATTCCTACCTCAGTTTACTTCCATTTGTTGTTTGTGTTACACTTTCTGTTTTCTCCCCACTATTTAGATGCATCACAACCCTTTAAATTTTACATTTTCATTTGCTTTACCTACTTTTTTAATGCTTTTGAGATTTGTACTATTTTTTTTTTAATTTTATAACTTTGGTCCTGGGTACTATTTTATTTTTTTATTTTATAACTTTGGTCCTGGGTTTCCCCATCTTGTTCCTAAATCTCACACTGTAGTATCTGACTTTGGTCCAGAAAGTGTGTGGTTATGATCTCCCCTGGCATCAAGGGCTGTGATAGAGAACTTTTGGCCTCTAATGGGCCTACCCAGTAGTCTTTCCTGTCTGGAAGAAGAAAACACCACAATTAAATATCCTGCATGGCACTTAAATAAAGGTCTAAGAAGAAATTAAGTGGGATATCCCCGGCTGCTCGATGCATTTACATACAAAGGCACATTTTCCTTCTTTAGCAGTACTAGAATCAGCTAGAAAGTAGAAAAAAAAAACCTAATTAAAAACACCCTTGGTTCCAGGGCTGCTCTCTGGCAGAGGTTCCTTGAGACACAGGAAGTTGTGCTCTTGTCAGCTGGGCTCCAAAACAAGACAAAATGGGTCTTCAGAAGAACCCTGTCAGCACGAGAACGGCTGACAGTTTCTGGTTTTCTCTGTTGGTAGAACACAATCATTTAAAAGCCTACTCACCTTTGCGTGACTGCAACAGAAATGTTAAACAAGCTCCTATTCTCTTCAAAAAAGAAAAAAAAATCATCACAGTGGAATTCTTACAAGGTAAAGGAACATTATGAAATCTCAGACTGGGATTCTCCACTTCCCTGAAGGCCACAGGCAAATTCAAGGTCTCTTCATTGCTCCATGTCTGAGTAGTTGGCAGGGCAGCTGCCTGGAGCACCAGTTGGAGTTGTGCTCTGTGTCACTGTTGATGTTTTAGGAGCAATGCTGCACTTGGCAGGGGCTGTGCTTTGGTTTTGTTCATGACATGGCTTTGCCCACTACTGTGCCTCCCTTGTCTTTAGTCATGGGGTCCTGGCTGAAGCTATTCACAGAATAACTGTACATGCACACATCCAGAGCAGAAGGGGATACTCACTTGGATATCACAAGGATCCTCACTTGCATCCGACTTTGGAATGTGCCACTAGTGTGTACATTTGCAACCTTTTCTCTTGATACAGTTCCTCTGTTGAAGGATTTGATGTCATCTCTGAACTCTTTGGCTGAGGAAAAGGACTCCTCTCTGCCCCTTTTCTGACTGTGTGAAGGGAAGGTGGCTGGCAGCTTGCCCTCTGCATTTACTGCTAGGATAGAAACTCCCGTGGTGCCAGCACACACCCCTCCTGTGAGTTCCGTATGGCACCACATCTCAAAGGAACAGTTAAAGGTCAGCAGCATGTCTTTTACCTTGGAACTTACCTTTACTGTTACTGTCACATCCTGACACCTTCGGGGCAGGAGCCTTTGCGTGGGGATGAACTCAGCAGCCTGAGTTGTCAGTTCCCCTGTAAAATCCCTTAACTATAGAAGGGATGAGGGAGAATATGTTTAAAGAAGAAATTTGCCATATTTGCATGATATTAATACCCAAACAGCCGCCTGGGATTCATTCTACTTAATTTCAGAAGACAAAATCTCCATCCTTTGTGTCACCAAATATTTCACAGAAATGGATAAAGAATAATTTAACTAAGAAGCACTGTCAACCCAGCTGAAATTTGAAACTCTGAACTTGTGAGCCGTGGAGGTTCATAACACCGTGGTCTTGCTCTCACAAATGTGCCCAGGCACACACACGTACATATACACACAAATATACACACACGAACATGTATGCGTGTCCACGTGTACTTGCAATTTCCCAGAATAGTACATATTTACAATAAATGCTTGCCTGCAGGACTGTTGTGGCAGGATTCACACCCCATACTTTATACCTGAGAGTGGGTGGTTTACAACCTTTGCTAAACATAACAGCGTTTTAAGGAAGGAATATGCAGGAACATTTGGCTTTCTATCCCACAATATACTTTGACCCTGTTTTGAACATTTTTCACATATAGCACAATTGCTAAAATCCCAGTTGTTTCCTATTTACTTTTTTTGTAGAAGTTTGTTAAGTACATATGTTTTTTGATTCAGATGGCATGATAAGGGCTGGTTTAAATCATGTTGGGTTTTCGTATTTTCTAGTTAATGGAAATTATCTCCTTTAAGGAGTTTTATGGCCAACAGCAATGTCACCTTTGTTTAGTGTATTTGGGGGCTCATTCCTTGTTCAGATGCCTAGAAGGCCTCAGCACAGAAAAATGTTGCCTAATCTTTAACAGAACTCAGAAGTCTTGCTGAGAAGTTGAAACAGGATTAGAAAACTCAGTATCTGATCCTTTGATGACAGCTGCTTCAAAGGAGCTATACAAAGCTGGAGGAAAAAAAGAGTGAATGAACAAGCTTGAACTCTTTGAAATATTTACTGTTCAATGAATTTGGAGACAAGGGGGGAACATGATGAGGCATTCCCACTCTTGAAAGGTAATAGTATCCTCTTGTTTTATTAATAGGAAAAGTATGATATTACTACTTTGACATTTCTTTTTTTTTGACAGAAGCTGGAGACACTGATTTAAGAACTATACCATATATGTATACACACACACACATATGTGAAAGTGGTAGAAAAAAATCTTAAAAAGGTCCATTTATTTCTCAAAATTGTCTTTTTTTTTCAGGAATACTCAATTCCCTGTAAAACACATTCAAGAACTGATTCAATAGCCATCATATTTTAAACACTAATCATTAAGAATCATTCTTTTTACATGGTTTACACTATCAATCAATGTCCTGGTAGCAGTTCCTCTCAATTTCAAAGCAGTTGTGGAGGTTGAGTTCTTGTTTTGGCTCTCTGCATCAGATGGAGATGTGTACGACCTGATAAAAATTCAGACATGGCAGGGAACTGTTCCCTCATCACACAGTGCGTACCTATCCTGTGCCTGAATTTATTTACCCAGCCACTATTTGCAAACACCTGTGCAGTTCTCCAGTTTCCTCCAGTTTCTTCTCTCAATTTTTTTTTTTTTTTTTTGAGAGATTTGCTTCAGGTTTTTGTTGATAAATTTGAATGTTTTCAGTGTATATTTCCTTACGCTCATCTTCTGAAAGCGTCTTAAAGGATCACCTGATCCATAGAGTAAACTATATTTTCATAAAAATGGGTGGGTTTGAATCTCTCCAGGTGACCATTTTGTAATTGAGACAATATAATTAATCGGACACAGCATAGCACACCTTTGGTGCCTAGGGATTCAGCCGGTGTTATCCATGCAGTGTTGTGCTTATATGAGCTCCTAAATGCAAGGGCAAGTTTTCAAACATAAACCAAACATGGCTCTTAATATTTTATTTGGCAACTTCATTGAGCCAGTAAAACTCAATGTGGAGGAACTGCTCTTGCCAGCTCAGCCTGAGAATGAGGATCCCACTAACCAGGCATATGCCCTTCCTGTGTTCATGGTATTGGGTTTTTAATTGCATTTAGTAGAAAGGTAAGAAGAGCTTGCTAATAGATTTAGGAGAAATAATTGTTGAAAACAAAACCCAGTCTTGAGTCAAAAGTTCATTGCTTTTGAGAAGATTGTAAAAATATTTCAGAGGAGGCCTCAAATTCTTCAGTGGATTGCTATTTATCTATGGTCATGCACATGCTAAATAATGATATTAAAGAATTACTCTCCTGTTGTGTTTTATAATAGAGCAAAGCCTTCCAGCTATATAAACAACACTTTATTTTTCCAGCATTATGGAATAAAATGGAAAGATGGCCTTGTGGGTTGACTATTTGAGGTTCATGACTGAATAGCAATTTCCAAAGTTAATCCCAACTGTGATTCTAACTTATGCCTTTGTAATGCTCACTCATGCAAATTAAGGCATCTTTTGAACAACCTGTGCACATTACATTTCATATTTGGTAAATCTTATGTATTTCCCGTCATGTTGGAAGGAACTGCCAGTGTTTTAAAAAAGCAATTTATTTTGTCGTCTTTGAAGTAGCTGATGCATTAGTAACCCTTCCACCTTTGAAATTAAACAGGATTTTGTCTGCAGTTTGAACACTCTGAAGTGTTCTTCTGTTTTTAAATCTCATATGCGTATTTGAAATGCCTTCAGCTCTCTTGCAAATGGGTTTTGTTTAATGATTGCTGTTGTCTGTAAATGGGTCTTGGCATTTTTATTCAGTTTGTGATGAAGCAATTATTTTGCTAATTGAATGTAGAGGGAATGACTTGAGACAGGGAGCAAACAACATCACATAGTCATGGGCACTTTAGGACTGAGAAGGTCATCCAAAATATGGCATAGCAGCTTCTGTATTTCATCTTATAACTCTCCCAATATATGAGTAATTTTAATGTCTGTGACCAAAAGGCTTTATTACTTCCTTAAACTAGAAGTGAAATATTCGCTTTACACGTGTGCAGCTTGCAAAAGTGTCTCAAGTGATGTTTGCCAAAGCACGTTGGTTTTGGTACACTGCTTGTTGTCATTAACTGCTCGAGTACTACACTGGTGAGTACAAATAACAGTAAGATAGACGTGCTGTCAGATCCTTCTGGTTACGTGAGATATTTCACCACAGAATCAGAGCAATTGAAGGAAAGACGGCTTTTAGCCAGACGTGGTCTCAGACGCTTGCATCAACGGTAGATGTTTGTGCATGCTGGGGAGATAGAAATGTCCCAGTCTCTTCTCTCCCAGTCCTTCCCTGACTTAGAGCAGTGTAAAAAGTACCTTACTGTCACTCCTTCAGTGCTGATCACTCAACATGACAATAAATAAGTTTCAGGCTAAATCAACCATTTAATTCCTTCAAAGAGTCTTAAAAACATACTGATTTCTACTGAACTGTGTTGATGAAAAAACTAAAGAGAGAAGGGAGCTTACTAATCACACTGAGCAGTGAGATAGGAAAGTTTTGGGAGAGGATGAAGTTAACAAGAGAAAACTGAGCTACGTTTTAGAGAGCTGTTGCTCACTGAGAGCCCCGTTCAATGCAAATCTGTTGCCGAGAAAGGAAACCAAACTAGCTTTACTGAGACTGGCAAAATAAGTAGTATTTGAAAATACCATATGGATAACATTAGTCACTTGGTGCTGGACAAGGTGAACTATGAGGTTAATCTGGTATGGAAAATCCCATTGATAATGTTGGCATGTGCTCCACAAAATTGGCTGTCCAGGGAACAAGGGAAACATTGTTTTTTTACTGTGTGACACAACAGACCCAAAGCAGTCAAAAATCCAGTTACTGAAAGATAGTACACACCAGCTAGAAGGTATTTGCTAAAATTGCATGTGCTGGACATTGGTGCCCTAATTTCCCTATATAATTGCTGGCTTTGTATTGTAGTGTATACATCACTAAATTTCCTAAAACTGCGAAGCAATTTGATCAGCTCTGTTGAAGAGGTTTTCCGTGTCAAACCTTGTAAAGTACTGATTGTGAAAGAACCACGAAAGAGAATGCCACAGAATCCCTTTAAAATATGTCAAATAAATCAAGCAAGGACAAAAATCAGGTGGCAGAAATTGCATTTATTTTTGTGAAAAGGCAAAAATGTAATTTTGCTGTAAGCTTAGCCGTGCTTTGCCATCATTTAGCACCATTATTGCTACACTAACATAGCGCAACTCTTTTTGTCAATGTATTTCTGTTAATTTGACAGCTTTTGGTAACATTCAGGTCTCTCTAGAGATGTTGATATGTCCTGGGCTGAAATGAATAGAGCGTGCAATCATGGTTTATTGCTCATTTTAAAATTATTTTCTTCTTCAGAAGATTAAAGAAACCCATATGCATGGTTTGAACTCTCTTCTACCCATGTGATGGGAAATTGGTCAGCATCCTTGCAGTGTGCTGTTGCACTATGTCTGGCCCTGGCAGGGCTGTGTTAATTTGACTGCAGTGCCCTGTCGGAGGAGTAATCCTCCACTCAGAGTCAGGTGAAGTGTCCCTAGAGCTGTGGCACTGTGTATCTGCCACCTACCTGTGGATACTGATGAACCCCCAAATTCTTGGGGGTTGAGTGTGTGTGTCTGACACGCTTTGAAAACATCAGGGCTAAAGATGTCGACAAGTCGTTGTACTCTTAAGTAAGACATTATGGTCAGTGTTTTTTTTGTCTTTCATGTGATAATCATGGTCTTGTTAGATTTCCACATTCCCATGGAAATGAAGCTAGGATGTGCACGGAAATACTGCCATTTATTTTGTGTTCTTTCCAGTGCACTTTTCATCTGCACATCATGGAGCAGAAAATGAGAGGCTTGCACTCCCCTAATTCTCACAGGGGATCATTAGGATTCCCCACTGTTGTCTAATCATGTGCTGTCCCATTGATGTGTAGTCAATTGATGGGTAATTGTGTTTTGTGCAGTACATCTCGCTTGAGTAAAGCAGTGTGTTGGCTTTAGTTATGAGAGACTGGTATGGATTTTAAGCTCTTAAATGAACAACAGATCATTCTGTGCTTCACAAAGTACAAGCGTAAGTATGGAGAGAATAAGTAATGGAGAAAGGAACATTTAAAATTTATGTTTGCACACGGACTTTTGTATGGAAGAAGTATATCAGATACATGGCAAATCAGCTTATTTTTTAATTTTTGAAGTGCTGGAAGGAGTTTATAAATAAGACTGCCAGTGCGTTAGAGGAGGTGCCTTAGCTGCTGGAGTGTGCCTGTCATAACACACTGGATTAAAGTTCCTGCTGTAAGCTGGGGAGCTGCAAGGCCTGAGCAACATCACGGAGAGTAAATGAGTGGTGTGGCAGAAAAAAGTTGTCTTCAGACTCTTCTTTACTGTGTGTGCCTCACACTCTGAGCTGCAGTCATTAGCCCATTGTGGGTGAACAGAGTAGGGCTCCGGCTGAAGCCGTGCTGGGTACCCAGGCCTCTGGATAATACTGCTGAGTGTTTTCTGCAATTTGAGGGAGTGCAGGATTCTGTAGTCTAATTTTCAGATATATATGAGGAAAAGAATCCCTCAGCACCAGGGCACTTATGGTGAGCCCCATGATCTCTCATGGGCATAGGCCATTATTTATAAAACAAAACCTTACTTATAAAACAAAACCTCTTCCCCAGAAAGCTATAGACATGCTGGGTGGAGGGAAGGCTGACTTCTTTCATAGAAGTAGCAAATTCACTGACCCCATCAGCTCCATTTCCTATGATCTAGCTGGTTGGCCCTGAAAGTGCTTCTGTCTTTGAGGGTTTTTGCAGGAGAGGGTCTCAGTGGGGTCATCTGCTGGGGCAGGCACTTTGGGCTGTCTGGCCTGGCTTGGCTTTTGCTTAGTTGCCACCTCTATGGGGTATGCTGGGCTATTTTGAAGCTAGTGGTATTATTAGGCTGAATAACATTCAACCAGGAATCTTCATGAGCATGTGGGAATGCCTCTCCGGTGCTGCAGGGCAATATTGATTAGCCTCAATGTGAATCTGACAGTGGCAGCACGGGAAAGGTTACTTAATATTATTTTGTGGCAGCACATATGTTTTGCAAACGGCTGTTTTGAAGGTCAGCCGTTTGCACGTACATCTTTTCCCAGTTCCCTGCCTGCCTTCAGCCCACAGCCAGGCTGGTTATTACTTGCAGTCATTTTCGAGGTTGTGTTTGAGATGACGACAAGAGGTAGGGCAGATTATCAGTGGTAGCTGACGAGGCTGTTATGATGAGACATTAGCTAGGGATAGGAGAAAAGGGAGAAAATAATGCATTCACTTGCCTGTCTGATAATGGTGTGACAGTTTCTGTTTGTGCACATACAATGCTGGTAATTCGGTGTGTTGAGAACCACTAATAGAAGGTTATCAAGCCTGCAGAGTTGTCCCAGCTGCTGTTTTATACAGATGCACCACAGTATGAAATGATGAGATTTGCTTGTAGCAAGTTTTGCTTCCTCTAATTTTAATACACCTTGTATACTAATGTGTTCTATTATAAAACTCCATTTTCAGTGACCCATAGATTTTTTTAATATGCACCAGCTCTCTCAGACAACGCAGGCACAATTTTTTAAACGTATTTTTCAGCAAAAGCAAGGAAAAAGGGTGTGTTATGATGAATTTTGTTTACAAAGGTACATCAGAAAATAATCAGAATTAAGACTTAATCTTTGCTTTCTATTTTTTGCTTCTTCTCTTTCTTATATGACTTCTATATCCTTTTTTCCTAGTCCTTGTCTAAAGACTGGAAAATTCATAGTAAAAGATATGTGTGATCACAATCTGATCTTTACTTTGTAGGCAAAATCTCCTGACCTTCTAACGCAGAATTCCTTCAGTTTACTGGCTCCACTGATTAAAAAGCTCTTAGGAAAGATGGGGTAGAACTGTAAATGTTCAATAAGATTAAGAGGTTCGAAAAGGTTGAACTGAACCCAAATTCTTAATTTGGCCACTAAAGTTGAATTTATAATACCTCAGTGAAGTTATTTTTACTGCTGTAAGGTAAAGAAGTACTAAATATTACTGTAGCATCACTGATTATTAAAATGGAGGTAAAAGCTGAGTATTCATGCTTTATGAGAAGGCAGAGGAGCAGTACAAGAGGTTGTAAATATTATGTCATATTTTCATTCCTTGACGGACAGCTGCTAACACCTGTTATTAGAAAATTTGGGCATATATGCCAAATAAAATTAGTTCCACATAGTTCATTGTGGCATTTTCAAGACATCCACTAAATCTCTGTTCCACTCACCACTCTCTTATTGCCTGCAGAGAGCTTTGCCAGTACTTGATGAGTCATCATCTTATTTCTGCATTTAAGGAAAATAAATGCTCGTTTGATGTGAACGGGGCTCTTGCCACCAAGAGAACTTTGGGGTTTGCGGGTTTGTCACAAGTTGCACACGTGTTATCTTCACAATATGGCTTTAGATGTTAGAAGGATGAAGAATGCAGTCTATTACTACCTCTTAACAGATACCAGGACTATCCTGTTCACAGGGATGGATGTGTATTTGAGGCAGCCACCAGGCTAATTACTTTTCCCTCAACTTGGGAATTCCAGCTTGCTCATCAAACATGAGATACCAAAGTCAACAACAGTCTGGCATTTAGTATTTTCATATTACTATCTTCACTGTTACTGCTATGTTTTTTTTAAGTCGTGTTTTACATGACCAGTTGCAAACAAGAGTTGGTTTTCAGTGTAAGAACAGCTGGTAACAGCAGATTGGGAGTGCAGCAAAGCAGAGATGAATTGCCCAGGCCTATCAGTTGCACGCCAGAGGGATGTAGGAATTGAAATGCCGGTGTTTTGGAGAGCGGATGATCAATGTGAATTTGAAGCTTGTCTCTGCCTCACTTCAAGTGACAAAATATTCCTGACATCAACTTTAGGAAAGGCACTTATATTACCTGTGAATTGGTTAGGGACTGCCTAGCGAGGAGAACCTTTTGATATATTATCAACTGAAATTTTCATCGATTTCATAGGAGAATTGCAGTATTTTTGAAACAAACACAATGAAGGCTCATCATTTCACAACAAGGACAAGAAAACAGAAATCTCAGTGGTAGACTCAAATTGAAGGAAAGTAACTAAAAGGTACCAAGCCTACCTCACTCCAAAGGTAAAGGTTATAAGAGCAGCTCTTATACACCTCAGTGCAGAAGCTTGGTGGCCATCTGCTGACTAGAAAAAATAAATGAAAGTGTAAAGTGTTTTGCTTGGCATACTGTAATGTCAGATACCCATATCTGCAATTTGAGATTATACTACACTGGGAAATAAAGCAAAAATAATCCCAAAATATCTCCAGCCTTTTCAAGCTAACTGTTGCCTAGGCTAATTCTATGACATATTATTATTGGAGAGTTAAGTATTTAAAAATTACTAATTGCTATTTTTTAATTACCCTAATTAAAAAGCAGCAATTCTTTTATTTCCCTGCTAAATGTTATAGTCAAGATTTCATCCTTCTGTAAGTAAAATTAGAAATATGTAAACTTGAGCCTAGATGTGTGTCCTGTGGGATCTACATATTCACTAGAAGTACAAGGGTCAGCTAGGGTAGGAATCACCAACCTATTCCATGCATATCAATGAATATTCCTTGTAGATGACAGCTGTGAGTTTTTTGTGAGTTGCTGTGTCCGTCAGAACAACTGGCTCCTCTAGGGGTTGTGCTCAGGCTGAAGAGATGTCCTGAAACACCTCATGCACAACTGTGGATAAATGGCCGAATGTAGATTTGCATATCTAATGCAAATCTGAAAATAAAAGCAGGGCAGAAACACAAACATGTATAAAGATTTGATTTTATCAGTAACCTGGTAAGCAGAGTCTAGAAAAAGAAAGAGGCCTTTGTTCAGCATATTGCCAGCTTTTCTGTTGTGTCTTCAATTATTTGTACCAGTAACATTTCTCAAGGTGTCGGTAGGAATTCCTGCATGAGCAAGGCTGCAAGATACGGTTCTACTAATGTCAGTACCTTTTGAGGTGTATGGCTGCTTCATTCTGTGGGAATTTGTACTGATGGGTAGCTCTCCAGAAGCCGGCTGAAATATGTACCCATATGAATTTATGTTCGTTGTAAAATTACATGACCGAAATGCAGTGTTTCCTGTGAACTATTACTGTAAGCCCTCCCAAGTCTCGTCTTACATTACATTTCCTAAACTCATGGCAAAAATGCTGCACTTTTTAAGCACGTATTTTAAAGGTCAGCATGGAGTTGTATCTCAATTCGTGTATAAGAAAGAAAAATAATAATTGCAAGAAAGTGTTGCTATCCATTGGTTTTTCAATAAATCTTCTTCTTGTTTTTACTTCATTTGCAGCATATGATTTCAGGGAATGAAGCCAAAGTGGACTTTTGCACCAGCTAGTCTCGGTTGCATATAGCAACTCCTTAATTATCACTTAGCTTCTCCTTTATTATGCTCTGTGCTCCTTAGTTTATAAAGATTGCTTTCAGTAAGACGGTTAAACTCAATATAAATGTGCTTGGAGATTAATACCTTGCCTGTTAATTTGTTTCCAGCTTCTCATCTTTATTGTTAAAGTGTACATCAGGTAGGAATCTGAATATGCTGAGTTTTTGCTTTTAGCTGATGGTTTTTGCTGCCTACCAAGAGTGCGAAGCCATAAAAGACATGTGGCAATAGGGAGGAAAAAACTGTAAATATGATTTGAATGCTAATTGTACTTCAAGTTTTTAAAGACATCTCGCTAGAAGCCTTATTAGTCTTTTATGTTCTTGCATTTCTAGGCTGGTATGACCTGAACAGAGAGAATGAGATTGTAATTTCCCTTCTGCTGGGGGCGAATATAATTTATTTTTCTTATTATTATTGGACTCTCTTAGCAGGAATTAAGACTCATTGCTTTAAAGACACATGCGTTTAATAACAGGGATTTGATGTGTGCTGATCTCAGTGCCCATATGTAGTCTCCTACAGATCAGAAGCAGTGCACAGCTGCAGATATTTGTGCACATGAAGTGCCTTTCAGGACCGCTGCCTAACTGCATGCATTTTACATGCTTTTCTTCTGATATGGATCTAAAGCTGCCAACAACAGCGTGGGAGCAGCAAAAATTAAAAGGAAGGGAAGGACTGTTTCCAATAAAAGTTTGCCTCCCTTGCATAGTCTAAGTGACAGCAAGCATTCCAGCTTTGAGGGCTTTCAGTTGGCATTGTATGAAAATATATTTCAAAGTGGGGACAAAAAGATGCATATGAAGAGGGGGAGGAAAGGACTGCGGCACCACTGGGCTTCATTCAAATTTGCAGCCAAGGCTGTGGAGAGGGAAGCGATGACAACTGTGGAGTTACATGTGCGTAAGAGCAAAGTTTCCCACACGTGTTCTCATCAGTATCACAGTTTGGGGTGCTTGGTAATGGAGGTTTGGGCTTCAGCCAGTAGGGAGGCAAGGCCAACGACAAAGTTCAGATCTGGATCCAAATGCCTGCGTGTTTGGGAGTAGTTATCCCTCTGGTTTGAGATTTTAGTCATCTTAGCCATGCACAAAAATAAGTAAGAAACACGGACAGAGATTATTTTCAAGTTGCAGCTATAATACTTTAAGTATTTAAGCCCTTTAGCAGTTTTGATTAACCAGGGGATTACATGAGATTTTCTGTGCCATTTACTTTATTTTAGCAAATTTATATATGACAAGTACTTTGTCATTTGTACTGCGGATCAATCTTAAATGAGCCTGAAATCGGGTTTGGAGTAAATACCACTTGTGCCTCCATATTAGATCTTGTGCTTTGTGGAGCACCTGGTTACCTGCAGCAGAGAGAGAGCTCCTACCCTACTCTAAAACCAGCTCTTCAGCCATACTAAGGGAGAAGAGATGGAAGCCACTGTGCTGGCAGTGATGTGGCAGCCACTGGCGAATGTCACAAAATCGTCGGCACAAATGGCCACAATGAATTGCACTTGCTGTAGGACATCACTGCATTTTGCTAAACAGCCTCATTTTCTGCTTGGAAGGTCTGATCTCTACCCCATTTCTGGGGACTCTGCTGCTACAACACAAAAATGGACATCTTGTGCTCATCTTCCTGACCTAATTGAATGGGTTAGAATATACAGAAGATGCTGGAGACTGCTTAATTTATTTGAACTTGAGAAGATGGCCTTGGTTGCTGGAGTTGGTGTGGCAGTGGCCTATAACCTTCTCCCTTTTCTCTTGCACTTCTGTTCTGGCAGGAGCTCCTTAATTCTTGGAGGTGCTAGAGAATCCTTGCTTCTTGTAAGAAGACGTCTTTGCTAGAGTTTCACCACCTGAAATCCTAAAAGGCACTTCCTCTGCACACAGGAGTTCTGCCTGAGCTGGGGTCTAAAACACGTCCAGAAGCTCTTTTGGAATAAGAGAGACTGGAATTGTTTCAATAGTTTTTCATTTTATTCCATTTCCACCATAGGTAAAACCAACACCAATCTAATTAAGCAATCTTGCGTATATTGATAAGATTCTGAAACTTGCATTTAACACTATAGCTACAGTGGCTTGTGACATATTATGTAGAATAGACAGATTTTGAAGAGATTATTTGCTTTGTTGGTGGTGGTTTTTTTAAAAAAGAAGCTAGTGGCCCTTTGTAAAAGCTCAGTAACTCACGGTCTCCTAAGTAATAGATGTCTGTCTTGAAAATAGGGCTGTCTCGTGCTCCCTTATGTCCTGGCGGTTAGGTCACATGAAGCAGCCAACTGAGCAAGCACTCTGCGTAAGTCTGACAATAGATATGTCCTTGGAAGCAGTTGTCCATGCTTCAGCAGTTCTTTTAAAGGGGCGTAATAATTATAATGTAAACCAAAAGTGTTTTTTTCTTCCTTGGTCATACAAAAATAACACATCTAAGTAGTCCTCATGTTCCTTCTAATTATACGAGCTACTGATTATGGATTAATGTAGTTCGTTCCAACTCAGACTGTTCCTGGTAAGATGCAGTTGGCATCAAAATGATCCTATCTTATGACTACTACTGTATATGATATAATTAAGGAGTAATCCCTTTCAAAATTGGTCATTAGCATTAGCTAGCAATTTGCTAAATTTGCTTCAAAAGGTTAATGCTACAACTGTGGTAAACAATAACTAATTTCATGAGGATTTATTGCTGTTAAAAAGTATAATCATTTTCTAATAGCAATACTTAATTTTTTAAAAAAACCAGTAGATTGGTTGAGTGCACTCGGATTGCTTTACAATGGATATTTTCCTGGCAGATGAGTAATCTTCTGCTAGTAATTTCAGTTCTGAGTTCTCGGATTTGGCACTTCAATTATGCATTCTTCGTTTGTTTTATTAATTGTTTGGTTATACTGGATGATGCTGAACTATACATGCATGCATAATATATGACATATTATTCATGAAATTTTGCAATGTGACAGGCTCTGGTTACTCATGAGTAATACAGCAACTGTCACATAATAAATAGAGTAAAGTGACTTTATGTAAGCTTGTTCTAAGTTCTTAAACATAATTATCTGAATTGTTGAAAGGAAATAAGTGTTGAAATTACCGTGATGCATGATGTAGTAATTCGAGGAAATAAATTCTTATGCAATAGGTAGAACTCTTCTGAAGATGTTTATGACAGGAACAAATGAGATAAATGGAGATATTCTGTACTTGATACCAAGGTTGAAGGTGGCTGAGATTGTTGTGCTAAACCTTGCTGTAAATTTCTGCCGCTTTATTAACTGCAGAAGAACTGGCTATAATTACATATGCATAGAATTTAGCTGTGAAGAAGTGTTGCTGCTGTGTGGAGCTAAAGTTCTTGCAGGATTGGCCCTGCATGGTAGGAAACACATGACAGATAAATTCTGTGAGTTGCAGTATGCTGGAAAGCCTGGTTTCATGTCTCTTCTGGTCATAAAGCACAATAACCTCAGCTCCCTCTCAGTGCCTTCAGATGCAAATATTCTGCCATGGAATTCTAAGGAAACCTACTGTCTTTGGTTTGAATCAAACAAAATGAGAACAGTTTGCTGAATTGCGAAGTCTCATTTCAGATTACTTGGAGGTCTGTGTGGCAGGTGTGTGCTGCCCTGGTGCCTCGTGGGAGCTGTACTGAAGTTTTCAAAATTAACAAAAAACTCAGAACATTTCATTCTGTAAAGAATTTTGATTTCTAAACCCCTCCCAATTTTTCCTTAGGCTGTATGATGTTACACTGTTCTTGTTTTTAGACAGTAAAATATTTTTTAGTGATTCCTCATATGATATAGGGGTTCTGTACGCAAAGAAGGAGAAATAATGGTTGCAGATAAATTTTGCCAGTTACTGAATTCCGTAAAATGCATACTAAACTTCTTTGAACTTGTAGAGTAAAATTATTTTTTAAATTTCCAAATATTTTTTTTAATTCTCCTTCTTGCTACCTTTTTTTCCCCTCTAAAACCCGTATTAGCATTGCTACTTTAGGACTTTTACCAATAGTTTAAATTAAAAAACAATTTTGAGATAATTCAACCTCTAAATAGCAGAAATTAGTAGAAAATGGTGACTTAAAGTGAAATCACAGAAATCACTGATACAGTAATCCATTACACTTTCGCTATCAGTTTCCTGTTGATTGTTATGCACCTGCAGTGCAGTCAGTAACTTCACAGGAGAAAACCAGACCTGAGTAGAAAGAACATCAACCAACCTGTCAAGAGTAACACCTCCAAATTCACTATTTTTATTATATTTTTATTTTTATATTTTACTCATATGCTCTGGAAAGTTCCTCCAGTTTCATTAAGACAGGGCTAATACAATATAACTGTTCTTTCCTGGGTTTCTAGAGAGAACTAGAAAATAGTATCCATTCATTTCCTTGCAAATCTCAACATTTTATCAAGAGGAATGCACGACTGCAAAGAGTTTATTTGTGGAGTAGGTTCTTCAAATTAGATTTAAAGATTTAAATAGGTATTCATTTTGTGATCATAATTTTGGTTCCTCTTGTGAATTGTTGTGTTTAAAGACAAACTGACAGCCTTGTAAATTAAATAGAAACTGTTACTGCTGAAATTCACACGCATTCATTAATATCAGAAGTTAGCTTTAATAAACTAATCTCTTGAAGTGCTGCTAATGTATACTCACACTTAAGTTATCTTCTGTTAATAAGAATTAGATTCTGCTTTCATTTACTGCAGCTGCAAACTACTGACCCTGTAGTTCATTTCCTAGTATGTAAAACTGAAATTAAGATTGTGGCAACTAGTTTTGCCTCCCTGGTGCAATACAAAAAGAAAACTGACTTTCCCCAAAATTTCTTATATGCAAAATGAATTTTGGGACACTCTAGGAGAGTGAATTCAGTGAATTTTTACAATCTTTACTTCACACTCCGCTACAGAATTACATAGAATAAAAGTGCTGGTTTTTTTAAGCAGAACTAGGTTAAGCTTGAGAGCAGTGAACCACAATTCAGTAGAAAAGGTCCTACATGAAAATTCATTGTAAACATAAACAGGAATATCTCTGTTGATTCCACTGGCTTTGTGCATTTCAGGAGACAGAGCAGTCTAAGGAGTCAGTACCTCACTCAGCACAGATGGATGTCTTTTACTTTCTTTTAGTCTCATTCTAATTCTAATTCTAATTCTAATTCTAATTCTAATTCTAATTCTAATTCTAATTCTAATTCTAATTCTATGTGATTCAGCTGGCATCTGTGCTTTGGTGTTCATGCTACAGATCCTGTTATATCAATTCCAGTGACACATAAGTACTAATTCATCCATGTGCTGACTTTCGTGACACAGGTGTGTTTGAGATCATGGAGGTGTTATTTTAAAGAGCACATTGTTAGACTGGCCGTGAAGTCACAGAGCAGTGTCTGTTTTACAGAGAAATATGTATGAATGAAGTGCACTGTTAGTATTGACTAAGTCAGCTTCACTGTGGCAATTTTTATGTATGAAGAGTATGAGAGGAGATCTGTCAGTTACATCTGAATAATAAGCCTGAGATGTACCAAATGCCTAGTGGAAATGTGGTTCCTAGAGCTGTTCTCTCATACTGAATGCTAAATATAGGCTTCTGAGATGAAAGAATAAAATCAGCATTCAAAGCATATTTGTATTAGGGCTGTTAAAGGATTTACTTTCCATTCACTACCAGCATTTTTGCTCTCACATTTCTCATCTGTTTACCTACAGACTTACCATAGGGCTTCATTGTGTGCCCTCTTCTGTCACACAAATGTGCTGGCTAGCAGAAAACCAACAAGAACATTACTGTATTGATTTTCTCTCGTGCCTGCAAGTCATGAAGGTTTCGTGATTAATATAAATCAATATTTGTGGTAGAGTAGGAGGTGATTTGTGTAACTGCTGATGAAAGAGAGAACACTGAAACTTTCATTCAACACTGTTATTTGTGAATACTTTCCCTAAGAGGACTTCCACTGTACCAGACTTCATACTGTGAAGTTTGAAGATTTTGGTGTGATATTGGCAGAATTTCCTCAGCTGTGGCCCCCTTAAAATTTTAGCACAAGTTAGTTTTAAAAAGAGCTAGAATCTAAGCTAGATCCCCTGCTTTCTTACTACTTGTTAGAGGAGAGATTTGCTAGAATAAATGCCAGAAGAATAGATTATTTTAGTTGAAATGCAATGATCACCTAGTCCACCTGCCTGACCAAGGACCAACCAAGTCAAAGCTTGTAGTTAAGGGCATTGTCCAAATGCCTCTTAAACCCTGACAGGCTTGGGGCATCAACCACCTCTCTAGGAAACCTGTTTCAGTGTTTGACCACCCTCTCAGTTAGTTAAAAAATGCTTCCTACAGTTCAGTCTAAACCTCCGGATGAAGGGCATTAAATTGTTCCTTGAAAACTGAAAGGGTTATACATAGTGTGTAGGTCCAAGGTGAAAGAGTGTACATAGTGATAATGCTGGGCTTTTTGCAGGCTAGAAAATTGCAATCCTAGCTATACAGCTTATCTGCTCTCCTCTGTGATAACAGGAGGTCCCGTTCACTGGTACTTCCTTTTTGCTTTCCTCATGTTGGATTCTTTTCAGTCTCTTTTTTTACCAACCCTCTATAAAGAGATTGAAAAAGAACAACTGTAAACATTGAAATTGTAATTAATAAGTCAATCTGTTAAAGGTATATGTTGATATGTTGCATGCATACAAGTAAGTATAGTATAAGAGTGTTATGCAGATGATGGGGAAATGATTTTCACATGATGTCTTTATAGATATAGATGTGATTCATAGTTCAAGTTTCAGCTAGAAATTGTATTCCTCCTGTGCTCTTTTTTTCAGGAAAAAAAGAAGCTATTGCTGTGAACTTGGTGTATAATCATTTTAAGGCATAAAAGGATGTGTATGGATTTTTAAAACTTAGTTTCTGGTTTTCAAAATGGAAGAACTCCAGAGCATGATCCTCTTTCACACTTTTTTCAACTGCTTGTACAAATTCTGCATAGAAAACTGGCCTGCCACATGTGTGGTATAATTTACATTAGAAACCAGCTTTGCAATACTTCACTTTGCTCACTGTTATGACTGGATTTCTATCAACAAATCCACCTTTTAAAAGCTTCACATGGTAAGCATGTAAGTAGCTCAGTGAAAAAAGGTCTCTGTTATGGGCTAGTAACTGAGCATACTCAAAATAAATGGTGGTTCTGTATCTCTTTAAAGTTTTACATTACTTGAAGAAAAGTGTATTACAGCTAAAGTAGCTACACTTTGGGGGATACCTATGTTTTTTGTATGTCTAAAGAACACGGCATAGCAAATGGTCTAATCTGAGTATCACAGTCTGTCTTTGGACCTGGGTATGTGAAATGTCAATGACCACAATGATAGTCTTTGGCAGTTTGTCGTCTATGGAAAATGTCCGCTCCTAAACAGACATCAGCAATGTAGAGAATCCCCATTTCACATTTAGATATATAATTTTCAAAGCAAAGAAATCAAAAGGGGAAGTGCTTCCATCCAGCCTGTCTACAGCATGAACTAAGATAGGGAAAAAAATAAGTGATTATATATTCCTCAACCTTATGGAGATGTTTCTATAAAAGGACTCTTTTGGTTCTTTATTTCATGGTGTTAGAAGTGAATGTTCGGTACAAGTAGGATGCATTATTAGTAAAGTCAGACTGCTTGTATTTTTCGGTTGAATTAAGGATGAAAAATGCAGGTGAATCCTTGGAAGCTAATACTGTGCGTTCATTGATGAGAACTGTAGAATGTGCAAATTATATGTTACACTAGATAGTGATTTCCTTTTAATCTTGAAGATTTTTCTCTGGTAGTTCTTTTATTTATGTCATTTGTGTGAACGTTGTAACAACTGGTGAGGCAACAATTTTGTTTGTGCATGATTGCTGTAAAACTAAGAAACAAGGATTTTGCCTGATATTGATATGAGTCCCTGGTTATCTGATGCAGAAACAAGGTTTGCATAAGTCCCAGCAGTTTATATCAGTAGTTTGACCAGTAAATCATGCGCTGTTTCATTGCTCTTGTTCTGTACTTGTCTTTTGATATTCTGGTATTCATCCCTGCCAAATGCTTGTCGGTCCAGTACTTTCTGAATGACTACCTTGTCTTCTACTTTTGAATAACAGCAGGGGCAGGTGGCTGTGTAGTTTCCAATCAAGAAAGAATGCTAATGAATTATAAAGAACTTCTGACTTGCATTTAATAGCACCTTGACATGTTATAACAGCCTGCCAAACATAGCATTTCTTATAAATCACACTTCAAGGGGCAAAAATATCCACCTGTCATATCTGAGGCCTCTGCAAAAGTCAGTGTTTGAAGATTATATGATTTGCTATGTCTTGTAAAGAACCCTTTTATGATAAATGTTTCTTTTTTTAATGGACAAAATAAGAGAATTTAATATTTCCTCCCTTCTGCCCAACCACGACAGCACTGTGCACTTTATTTCATTTTTGGAAACACTCTATTGTTCTTTTACGAGAAGAAAATCCATTTCAGGGATGGTGTTTGAATAATAATTGGCAGCATGCCTGAAGTATTGACATTGTCTCATCAGGGCTTTGTACACCTGCAAGTTCATGCAATGCCTAATCTTTCTTAGCAAGAAATTGATTTCATAAAAGTTTGTTAAATACTGACAGTTTTTACATACTTATTTTTGTGGTCATACAGATGGCCTGGAGCCATGACATACCATCATCTGAAACACTATAAAGACCGATGATTTATATCCTAATAAATGGTGGCACAATTTATAGGTGTAACGTAAGGAAACACATACTAGTTCTTCACTAGACAGTGATGTGTAAATCAAGTGGGTAAGGTGATTGTCTGGGCTAAAATAGGGAGCGTTTGTTTCAGAATTTATCCTCAGGCCTTTGGGCAAGGAATTATTAATCATTTTCAGTTTTCAGAGGATAGTAAATAAAATAAATTTGCTTCTGCAGTTTGACCTGATTAGCAGATATCAGAACAGATTTTTTTCTTTTTGAAGAGGTCAAGTCATCAGAGAGTTATTTCTGTCTTACAAATGAAATGAACAGGAAGGAAGTCTCAGCACTCTGAGGAAATGTTCAGCCATCTTAGAGCTTTCTACATTTTCTGTTACATACTTGTATAAGAGATTTGTACAGCTCTATGAGTTACTGTTTGAATTCATGGAAACAAGAAAGGCTAAATCCCCAGCTGGTATAAATCAGCCTTGTTTTACTGAAACAGTAGAGCTGTGCACAGCAGACAAGCTGGGTGAAAGCAGACATTAGAAAAAGGAAGCTTAGGTGCATACAGGTATTATTTGCTATATATATTAGTGGTAATTACCAGTAATATAATCCCAGTGGCTCCAGGGAATACATTAATATATGTTAAAATGAAATTAATTAATTTTTTGAAAAGTAAAAGAAATTTTAAATAGAGATTTTAAATAAAAAAGTAATGCCATAGTTCTGCACAGCTGTCACTGGAAGCACAAACTTGATCTTCTATTTTGTTTTATATATGACTTATTCCATAATTTAATTCAAATTTTGGTATATGTTTATTTTGGGATTAATATATTTAAAGATAAATTTGTACCACTTTTTTAAATTGAATCATACTGCTGCTTTATGTGATCCAAAATCCTCTCTGGTCATATTGCCTCATTTCTGTCACATTGCCAAGTATTATTTAAGCATAAATGCATAAATTCTTTTGCATTTGCACAAAAAAACCCAACAACAACAACAACAACGAAAAAACTTAGAGAAAGAACTAAATCCAAAGGAAGGAGAATAGGAGCTGTTTTGTTGTTTTGTTACTTTCACTTGTTTTTCAATGAGCTCTTCAGGATTAGTCTCAATTCAGTCTTCATTAATCCTAGATCAGGTGGGGAATGATTATTCAGGGAATGTTGTGTGCAGGCAAAAGAAGGTCATGCCTGCCTCTTTTCCAAGGTCTCATTACTCTGACCACTCCTGAGAAACATCCCTTCTCGACAAAGGATGTTTCCCAGCACAAAAAGATATCATCAACTGTGAAAGCCAGTTACACCTGGCAAACAGTGTTTCCTTCTGCGCTCATCATTGCCCTACCTTTTGGACTGATGCATATGTTGGCTAAGTAGGGGTTTGATGTGAAGTAGAGAAGAGGGAGGTGGCTGACACAGATACAGTAAGAAAGAACAGGACACAAAAATAATAAAATGTGTGAGTGCACACATTGTGAGTTAATAGTAATAAATCTATGCAATGAACTCCATGTGTTCAAAGATGATGAAAAAATACTTTAAATATTTTTCAGCTTCCCTATAGAGTTATGCTTTTCTTATGTCAAACCTTGATCTATAGTTCTATAGAGGAAAGAAGCATTTGCAATGTTAAAACAACCTCTTTCCCTTTAGATTTAAAACAGGATGACAGAAATATAAACATTGTACTAACCCGTATTGATTTCTCTTTTCTTTTGGAGGGAGAGGAACAAAAGTAATAAGAAATCTTGAAATTCATTTCAAAGCCAGTCCCTTCATGCTTATTCTGAATGTTTAGTCTTTTATGTGAAAAAGTGCCTGCTGACATTATTGAGTACATAAGTCAATGACAAATTTTCCACTGAATTAAATGGAGCCACAATTTCATCTCGAGATATCAAACCAGATTTTTATGTATGTGATCATTTGCTTTTTGTTTAAATATAAATTGAATGCTTAAGAACTGCATGGTGAACTATATATTTTCTAGATTATGATGAGGAGCAGATTAGTGATTACAATTTGGCATTACAATTAAACAGGAAGAAACCAAGATATTTAACCTCTTGATGGAATATTTTGGATTTTCCTCTGAAATTTATTTCCTCTAGGAGAGTTCAGTTACTCTGCTCTAGATTTAGACCTAGGTCTATTCTGCGTCATTTCTCAGTAAACTTAGAGGGAAAGATTGTTTTTGTAAAAACGCCACATAAGATACCGATGGGACTGAATTCAGTGTGATGGCTGCTGTTTGCAGCATTCTTAGCAGAGGGCTGCGTTGGTGGAAAGTCAAAGCACTGCAATTCGTTCACACCCAGTCTGGCAAAAAATGAGCATAATTTGTCATTTGGGAACTAGTATGCAAGCAAAAGAATGCTTTTATGTGACAGACAGGTCTGCACAGGTGTTTGGATCCAACCAACAGCTACAATATAGGCTAGGCAGGTACTTCCTTAGGGGAAAGACAAACATAAACACTTTAGCTGATCACATCTATATTCTGTCGGGGAGTTCTCCTGCCTTGAGAGAGTCCTACCTGTCCCTTCCTGTCATCCAAGGTGGCTGAGTCAGCACCCTTCCCCCACCCTGCACATGTGTAACATAAAGCTGTCTCAGCACTTAGCTGAGATGTGCATTGCGCCTGTGAACTTGCCCAAGTGGACTCCAGCAGCATGGCTGCCACAGCATACACCCCAATGTAGACTGTACCAGCTCACTTGCACTCAGCCAGCTGGCCAATATCACAGTTCAGCTGCTTTGGCTGATATTTGGATTGAATTGAATAATAGTTGTTGAAATAAATTTGACTTGTTTAGAAGCAGCCATGTAAGTTGCCATCCAATGTCTTTGTAGATGTACCGTGAAAGAACCTCAAGTAGCCTATGTTAAGCAACTGTTAGAAAGAATCTGCCTCTTTCCTTGCTTAGAGCATTCTTGGGAGACATTTCGATAAGAATCTTGGTCCAGAAACACCATGGTAGTCACAGGTACAGATGAATACTAAAGATTCACTAAAGCGTGTTGTTAGTGTTGCCACAATGATGCATTCAGTTATTGAAATTTAGATTCTGATCCAGTTTTCTACCTTAGCCACAAACATTACAACTCACTGTTAAATGGTAATAATATAGTCATTATAATTGCTAAGCTGGCTGTGTGTGTTAGAGTATGATAAGTGCTATGATAAAATAATGAGAAAATTCTACAAATTCGGAATTATGGAGATTGCATTATTGCTGTAAATGCAGAGATAGCTATTGTGAAAGATAAGGATGAATCTCTGAGGGTATATTCTATCTAATCAAAACATTTCCCACATGAAAAAGTAACAAAAGCAATAAAGTGATAAAAGCAACATTAAGCTATATAAAGATGTGATATGCAGACAAAGAACCTCTTTGCAAGAAAGGTTACCAGTTCTGAAAGACAGTTATGACTGTTTGGTCCCCTCAGAGTTCATTAACAAACACTTGGGAGCACTGATTATGGCCTGTATCTTTGTTTTCCCACTGGCATAACAGAAATAATTAATGGCAAAAATGTGAAAAGATGGACTAAGGACTTGGTATTAGTTTATGGGACATGTTCTTAGCTTTAAGCTAATTAAACTGAAACTCTGAAAAAACCTGTCTGATCCTCAACAGTTGAACATTTTCTCTTTTATGTTATTTGGAGACTATTTTACAATATAGATACCAGAAGAGAATAGAAGAATGGTGGTTTAATTTGTTTATTCCCTTTGCTGATAAACTGGCTCTTAAGACCTTCACAATTTAGATCTTTACAGAGCTCTAAGAAACCAAAAGAATTATTTTTATATCTATATATTTATTTTTTTTCTGTCATTCTGTTTATGCTTCAGAGTTTGGACAAAATCAGGAAAAAACCACTGTTTTAGATTTTTAAAATAAATCATACCCAACAACTCCTTAAGGCTCTGCAGTTTTAAAACACTGTTGCTTTTGCCTGTTCCTTCCATTATCAGTAGTTTTTTTCCCATGGTTCATAAATTTCCAGTAAACCTCAGAGAAATATTCCAAGACCACAGATAATGCTTGTTAAACTAAACCCAGCCCATACTGATTATTAATTATTTTAAATGCTTCCTTCTTAGGTTTCTTTTCCACTATTGGCAGACTGAGTTTGAGAAAAGCCAGCTAGCTGAATACCAAGGAACATTTGCAACTTAAAACCAGGGAAATCATTAGAGTTATTTCAAATATGAACTGCAATGTCAGTCTGTTTTGCTTCATGGATTTGTCTGTTGCTTCCCACATGACATGTGATTTCAGGACCTGATGCAAAGTCCCCTAATTCAACAGGTTCACCATGGACTTTGTGAGACTTTGGACTATGCCATCAAATTCTACATCTGTTCTTACATCTGTGGATATTACAATGGGTAGAGGCCATCTTCCCAGAACCTGTTGCTCGTGGAAAGCACGTGAAGTTTTGCTAAAGCCTTCTTTCCATACCCACAGGCATGCTTGTGGTTTAAATCTGTGTCTTTTTCGGGACATCTCACTCCAGTCCCCGAGCTGAGAGCATTGTCCTTACTCACACACTGCACCTAAGTGTCACACCTCAGCACCTCACTTGAAGAAGGGCTTGTGTAGCCAAAACTTGTCTTTTTCTTCCCCCTCCACACTGTAATCAGTTGTTCTGATGTAAGGCATTAGCTTTACTTACAAACATTGCCTTGCCTAAATACTTAATCCATCAGGATGCCACTCCTATGCCTCTGAACTTGCCCTCTTCCTTAGTCACTGTGTCTCAGTTTTGACTGGAATGACTTTGGCCGTCCTTGGATTGTATCTGCAGAGTGAGCTGCTGAGAAACCGCCCTTCCCTAGGAGCAGCTTCTGCTCTGAGCTCCGCTCTGTCACCATCTCTTTTGTTCCTTTTGCCGTCCTTCTTTTTAACTTCCTTCCTAGATCTCTTTCAATAGGAAAGCTGCCTGGGGACCTGCACTAAACAGAGATGTGAAGGATCAGTGTTTCCCTCCGCTGCTAGCTGCGGCTGGGCCCTGGGCTATGATATGCAAATCCAGCAAGGGGTACGCTCTCCCTCCTTCCTTCCTTCTTGTTTGGGGACAGGATTTTCTCTTCTCCTTATCTGGCTGCTTTTAACTTGCATTTCACTTGTATCCTTTAATTAGCACATCCCTTCTAGCTTGGCTGGCTTTTTCCTGTTTACAGCATCTCCACAATTGCTACCCAGCTCTACAAATCATGCACTTCATGAGAAGTACTCATTGTAAATATGCGTGTTACTAGGCTCATCAGTTCTAGTTCACTGGGAGCTTGGAGTATGAATTCTGTATTACATATTAATAATGCAAAGAGTAACTTAGTACTGAAAGTGACTTCCTAAATGGCCTTCCTTTTTTCTGTGTTTCATGGTACTGCCATACCTGAGAAGGTATTTCCAAGAAAGTCCAAATGATGAAAAGATGAAAAGACATAGAACTTAACTATATAGAGGAAATGAAATTAATCATTTTGTAAAGAACACTGAGTTGTAGAGTGTGAGAACACAGCTTCTTAAAGGTATAATTTGGCTCATATTGCTTCTCATGAGGAAGAGGAGACAGGTTGTGAGGTAACCCATTAAAAGTCTGCAGATAAGAGCATAACAGAGATGGAAGGAAGGAACAAGGATTAGGGTAACACTTTCTTTCCCCTTGAGAGCAGTGTGTCCACCTGGCCAAGCCAGATGTGTGGTGTGACACTTCTTTGGGATAAAGGAGCATCTGCAACATTAGTTGATGTGGGGCTCGAAACGTTCTCATTTAACAAGTTACAGTGTCAAGCAATGTGAAATAACTTGTCTAGTGAATTTTAAAATACTTTTGGATGGAAGATTATTTATAGCTGAGAGATGGTTTTGTAATTTTTAAATGATACATCAAGATTTTGGAGAGGTCCTGATAAAGTCTCCGTACTCTTTATGGATGAGATAGCAAATCAGAAGACTAAATTATGTCTCAGAAAGGCAGAATTCTTTTGAAAGGAAATTTGATCTGTGATTATGTAAGTTGATTGATACTTTACTTATATAAAATTTCCAGAAATACATTTAAAATGTGAAGTGCCTTTCCACTCTGCAATACAATTGCACAGATCATAGTAAAATGAATAAAAGCTCAGTGTATGTCCTAAGGAAGACACAGAATTTAGCTCATGCTACTTCTACAAATCAGAGTGAGTTGTATATATCAGTAACAGAGAGAGAATACAAAACTGTCACTGCCTTGTTGAGCTGTGGCTTCCATACAGTGCTGTCATGGCTTAGGAATGGTATTCTCCAATTTAGTGCTCCCACTAAAACCACCCCACTGCTCACTCCCCCTCCAACTGAAAGCACAAAAGGCAAAGATCACTGGGTGAAATCAAAACAAATTACTGGAAACAGCAATGAAATAAAAAAATGAACAGTAACAGCAACGATATTAAGAACAAAAGGTATAAGACAAAGAAACAATTTACATGTAAAATAAAGCAATACCGAACCGTTTTGCCCACCACTTTCTCCCACTGGAAGGAATGCGCTTCTTGGAAGCCAGAGAGAGTCCTTTCCCCCAGCCCTGGCAATGATGTGAGGTGGTATTGAATTACATTAAGGTCCTGGCCAAAACTAGGACATGAGTGCTATGAGAGATCCTGGGTTTAGGAACTGTGTTGTAGCCATAAATGTCAAAAGAAAGAATTGAGGCTTTTAGACTGAGGTAGGCTTTTGTTAGACCATTTGATATAATTGGAAAAAAGATCAAAAGTTTACGTGTTATTTCCTCTGACATCAATCACTCTTATGAAGGATACTTTAATCATACAAACCTTTTCTGTTATATTTATCTTTCTAAGTGTAAAGAACATATCTGCTTATGTCAAATGTGCACTTTTTAATATTGGTTACTTGAGACATTGTATGTGACAAAGGTAAAGAAAATAAAGAAAGGAGCTTTGATGAATGTAAAGCAGAGTTTAACCCAGGCAGACTTTCCAGGCAGTGCTTATTAGAAAGCACAGATCTCTGATGAGCAGAGATTGCAGTGGAGTGGCAAGACAGTGACATGTAGATTTTCAGTACACTATAAGGTTTAAACTGGAGTATACAGATTTAATTTTGAGGCAATAATCAAAGATGGAAAAGAGATTAAGGTGGGTTTTTATCTCAGTCTGAAAATCATAATACTTAATGTGATAATCCAGTCTTTCTTTTTGTGAAACACAGACTGAAACGTTTCAATTTCTTTCATTAAGGCTAATGATTTAAGGCTGAATTAAAACGTTATCTTTTGGAAAGGTACATGCTCTGGATTTAAGAGTGCAAATACAGGAGAATTTATCCATGTTCCTCAAAACTTTTCCAGAACTGCCTCTGCTAATTTGATTATCCACTCAGTAGGTCCTTCTGCATCTTTTTCCCCAAAGACTGAGATTTTTGGCAAAATAGATTGGGACCAATTGCTTTAAACTTTCTGTTCTTTATGTGCTTAGAATTTCTTAGCACAATGACTTTTAATTGCTTCAACCTTCACTTGCAATTCCATCTCTAAACTCTGATATACTGTAACTCCAGATGTTAGTCTTGCTGTGCTGCACATGCCTTGAGCAGCCCAGATCCTCCTGCAGGGCCAACTAAATATGAGACAGAAAAATCGGAAGATGTTGGATTTCAAGCGTGCTGTGTGTACTGTAGCTTGACACAGATCACCGGCTGGACTTCTGTTAATTTTGGTACTTTCTCATGCATGAAATGTTAACTGAAAAATGTTATCACATGAGTTTTTGGCCTTTTGTGGACAGAATGAAGGACCTGAAATCTGGAGCCTTCACAGCTCAGCAGAATGTCATATTTGCTTGCTGAATGAATGAGAGTTAGACAGATTCACCTCCTATTTCCTAAAGAAATTAATTTGAGACCTTAAATTTAACCATAATAAACAGATTAAAAGTTCCAATAGATAAGAATAATTAGATCATCATTGAAAGCTTTGAGAAAGAAATGTGTCAATGAGGCAATTGAAGTAAGGAATGATCATGTGGTTCCTGATGGTTGAGAACAATGACAGAAAAATGTGAAAAGAAGTTTCGCTCTGAATTTGGAAAGTTGAAGACATGTTTTTAATCTGCCAGGAGGAAAGATAGGAAGTAGTGGTGCAAAAATGTAAAAGCATAATTTCGATTATATACTATTAGTGTATCTCAGCTCCCACAGATGTGGAAGATCATTTATGGCAGTGTAGGTGTGATCTGCATCTTATATGGGAAGGGAAAATAACAATGGTTGTGTCCTTGCTTTACTGAATAGTCAGGAAGGACATGGGAGAGCAACAGAAATGTCAGGTTTGCAGAGTTTAGCTGTGATACGCTTTAGTTTGAGTAAATGTAACTGGGCAAGAGGAGAGCAGTGAGCACTAGGGAGCATAGAAGACAGTGATTTTTCTTAGTTTGTCAACACACAAAATAGTTACAGATGTACTGGACTGTACTTGGTTTGACCAAGGTGGAGTTCACTTCTTCGTAGGAGCCCCTATGGCACTGTGTCTTGGAATTGTGACTAAAATAGTGTAGGAAACACACCCATGTTTTGACTGTTGCTAAACAGGGCAGGAACAGCCCCAAGGCTATCTCTTTTTCACACTCTGCCCTCCCCTAGTTAGTAGACTGGGAAGGGGACACAGCTGGGACATCTGACCCAAATCAGCCAAAGGGCTATTCCATGCCGTATAACATCTTTCTCAACAAAAGAAAACCTTAGCATGGGGTAGGGATGAGGGCTGGTTGTTAAACTCTCTATCTCAACACACAAGTTTTCTTGCTTTTCCTCTTCCCATCCCACTGAAGCAGTGGTGGGGAGTGAGTGCTGGGTGGGTGCATCATTGCTGGCCGGGGTCAACCCACGGCACAGTGGTTACTGCACGGCTTATTGGAGCATCAGGTTCTGTGCTCCCAGTCCATCTGATCTGATCTCCTTAATAAGGATATAGCCAACTGACAGTCCTGTGTCTTTAAACTCTGAGTCACCGAGGAACATTTTCAGGCAACCAGAACACCAGGAAAAGTACCGTGCAGTTAAATGTCAGTGCCTAATGCTTCAGGATACACATTTGCGTGTGTAAGTCAACCAGTTAACATCCTTTATTCTTCTGACAGAGTTGAATGAAACAGAGACATCATTCTGGAATTTTTCCAGAACAGGTGGTTTTATCAGAAATACTGATTTAATAATCATTCAATAAATAAGTACATTCTTCATTTTAACTGCCTGCAGCACTTAGAATTTCCTGTCAAGGTGATGCCATAACTGAATGCCTGTCCCTCACATTATATCTCTCACTGTATCCATGCCACCAAAAAATGCAGTTTAATCTTGGTGTATCTGTTCTTCACAAGAGAAAATGGTCATAAATGTGTGACCTGAGGAAGAATAGGAATAGCAAGGGCATTTTGTGCTACAGCCACTTAGCTGAGGTGAACAGTGAAAGACAGTCCACTAGGTGTAAGGGTTATTCCTAGTATAGGGATGAGGATGGGAAGTCCTAGCACAATAGTTGATCAGTTAAAATTCAGATGGCAAGTAAATATTGAAAGACTAAGAAAACTTTGTAGCACCATTCAGAAGATGAGCGTAATTTCATCTCCAGTTTGCAAATTTTAAACATTTCTTTCTTGACTGAGTTTTCTTGCCTTTCCTTGGTGAACTATCTTGCCATGCCGAGTCAATTAAAAGATGTCTAAAACTTGGAATTAACACTGTGATATAGAAAGGTAGGTTTGAACTTCATCGGTCATGAACATTCTAAAACTAGTATTTTCCTGTGATGCTGAACACGTAACATCACTTGGGACTGCTTGAAACTTTTGTGGAGAGCAAAGGCAGGATGTATGGTTATGCTGTTTTCAGTAGTTGATACTGTGTTGAGTAGAAACTGATGGCAGAGGTGAGCCTGTTGCATTACAGCTATAGAAATTTGCATTCCAGCTGGTCCTCAGGGATCGGAGGGGTTGGCTGTGGCTAGTCTTGATTTCTGATTATGAAAAATCAGGCACGATAGGTGCCTATATAGGTTTTATATCATTCCTATCAAAGCATAGACAGTTATCTTGGAAACACTTGTGATCATCCTACTATTGTTTTTTTGGGTAAATGCTTTGGAATGCCTTACTGGACTAGCTCAAAATGGTCTGCAGTAAGGATAGTAGTGGTGAATATGCAGACAATGGAATACTTTTTTTTGCTTCGTTCTGCGGAAAATTTTAATACTGCCCTAGAGTACTGCTAAAGATGATTTAAACCCAGAATTCTTTGTTCCCAGTGATTTTTTTGGTGTCTATATTGATATTCTACCAGCAGTAGTGGAAATGCTCTTTAGTACCAGAGCAAATATTGCACAGATTATAATCTCTTTTTTTACAAAAGTGGTTGCTATTTAAATATAATTATTATAAATAAAAGTTTGAGGAAGTTTCCTTAGAAACGAAAGAGAAAAAATTCCTTTTTTATAGGGCAAATGTTATTATGCCAAAGGACCAACTAAATAATATTGTGAAAATATATTCTATTTTTCCATTTTCTGCAAATCATCTGCTCTCAAGTTTGTATAGAAAAACACTGGATCAAAACACTTTGAAGTCAGTGAGAGGTTTTCCATTGAGTGTCACGAGCTCTGTGTCAGATGCTTGTGGCTTATAACTTGTGCTAACATGCTGGACATGGGGAATCTGTTTCTCCACAGTTCTAATGTGGAAAATGGAGAAACGGTGTTGTTTTTCTGCATCACAGTTTGCCAGACATCCAATAGGTTTCACCTCGTTCTGTGCTGATGAGCAAACTAACATCTTTTGGTGACTCCTTTCAGCCTGTGCAGAGATGAAGTATGTTTGCACTTCTAATGCCAACACATGATGATTTTGAGTGTTACAGGACAGATGCTGAGGACAGAACGACCTTAGTCATGACAGTACTGGGCGTCTGCCTATGACAGCAGATGTTGCTGCCTTCTTCCTAACTTCTTCTGGTGGCCTTAAAGACCAAGGACAAAACGATCTTTAAAGAGAGAATTTACTTCTCATTAAATGAAATAATTTGGTTGGGGAATGTTTGAGACACATTAATAAGCAATTCCTTGAAAGACTATTCATCACTTCTTACCTACTCATTACCACCTGCGGTAAAAAAAAAAAAAGTAGATCTGTTTGCTCGGTGATGACAATGTTTCATGATTACATTTCTGCGATGTTATTAAGGGCAAGGGAATTCCTCAATTCAGTTTTGAGCAACTGAGAAAACTTTTTTCTTCCCATGAACCACATAGAATTTCTTTAAGCGCTTAGTATTTGTTATTTATACCTTTTCTTTTGCTCTTGGATGAAAGTATAATTGAGTTAAAACAATCTTTCACTGAGAAGTACTTCATTTACAATAAGTATAACTATACTAATTTTATCTGTCACTCAAGATGCTGCTACCTTGTAAAGCTACATTTAAAAAAACTTGCTGTTTTCTCCCCTGAAATAATTGGAAATCACAGTTGGCTAAGCAACATTACAGTCATAGTTTTTACAAATAAAAAAATAGAAGCTAGAATTATCCAAAATAGTTGAAGAAAGACCTCTGGATATCTTTTTTTCCTGTAGATACACATTTTTACGTAACAGTGTTTGAGAAATTGGCGTCTGTCTGTCAACCATATGAGACAGTCTAATCAAAGTCAGTTAATTCTGGTTAACAGTTCAGATATGTTTGAAACACTGATATTTAGCTTGTTTAGGTTTATGTCACATGAATAGATTTTACCTTCCAAGGGGTTTGGCTGTAGCTTGACTCTGGGCTTACTCACTGAAAAAAACAGGGTGTGACATTAGGGCAAGTTGTAGGAAACAAGAACAAAAGGCCTGAGCTTTTTGTTGTTGTTGCATCACATTCTTATGAAATGGTATTGTAAGCCTCAAAGGACAGGGAGAAAACAAAGAAAGCCGGGATACAGAGCTGTAGAGTTGGATAAAACAACTTCTATTAAATGCAGAGCTCTGGGTCACAGAGAGGGTAAGTGATTTGACCGAAGCCACGGAGGAAGTATGTTGCAAGTCAAAGGCTGGAAAATTGATGCTCATGTTCTCAATTATTTTTCTGCAAAAATTAGTGGGCATTGCAGGCAAATAGCACCTTTTTTTCTCTTCTTTCTTTACTGTCTTTATCACTCTCTTCCTATGCTTGCTACGTTTTGTTTTATCTTCTTATGTGACACTGCAAAAAAAAAATATCGAGGAAGGCAGTAGCTGCTATATTTTCACTGATGTGCCACAGTTTCTGAAAACCCTATTAGTATGTTATGTATTCTACATTTGGCACCACTAGAATAAGGGTTTTTGACTGAGTGTATAGCCAGGGGACTGTCCTAATTTGCATCGTCACAATTTTAACTAATACAAAGATATCCCTGCAGGTCATTTGCAACCTGCGTAATCTATCTACTGAAGCAATGTCATGTAAATTAGAATTGTGAGGAGATGATTGTAAATTATTAAGTTAGCATGTCTTTAGAAGTTACCCCCCTTGAGCTGAGATGCAGTAACTGATTGTTGCATGCCTCTCTTTCATGACAGGTAAACTCTAGCTAATTTAATGCTAATTTAAGTCACTGTGCAGTGCCTGATTGTCTGACCATACCTTAAAATCTATTCTTTTAAATACTTAGATTTCTTTATTTCACTATGAAGTCTGAAGTTGTTCACCAGCTATCTAAAGCTTATTTATCTGACAGAGTCAATACAAAGTCACACATTTGACTCAGATGTTTCAGAAAATGAATTTTGTTCAGGGATGTGTGTGTGGCGCCGGAGGCTGCTTTTGCTTTTAGATTCTGTTTCAGTGCAGGTGCATGGCAGCCCACCAGCCAGAATGGTTGCTCTGGCATGGGAATTGAACACTCTGTCCTTGGGTACAGTGTGGCCTCTGTATCCTCTCTACTGCCTTTGAGTTTGCTGTGTTTACTGAAGTAAACAGTGTTAGATGTTGGCATCTTTGTATTCAGTAACTAACGTGGACTTTTCTTGGAAGTCTATTAAGTGCTGCCGTTCCCTACTAAATGTCTCTATATAGACATAATTTTGGCACATTTTGGAAGGAAGGGCAAGGCATGAGCCAGAATGATCACTTAGGATTCCTTTATTCAGTCTAGTCTTACATAGTATTGGCACAGGCATAGTGTTTTCGTGGCTGTCAGTGAAGTTCTTCATAGCCATAGAATTATCTTCAGGAGAAGGAGATTTTCAGAATGAGACAATAAACAGATATGTGCTGTTGGGGGAGCTTTTGGGACAGGACAGGCTTCCAGAATACAGAGTGCAGACTGATAGCTGGGAAGTGCTTAGATCCTACAATGAGTGCTGCCAAAGTAGGGCTCCAGCTAGACAGTTTAAAAACTTAGACAGAGATTGTATCAGGCGTATTTTTAGAAAATAATTATGCACGTTCTTTTGAATATATAGAATGATGGTGAAAATTGTATCACTCATCAGGCATGTTGGTTTAAAAAACCAAGAAATGTTGTTAGAGCCTGAGAACAGAGACATCGTATCTTTGTGAGAGATTCACAGACGCTTGATTTCATTCATCCACCCACACAGTCTGAGATAAGCGCAAGAAAATTGTTCTACTTCAAGAAGGGAAGTTAACTGACTTGAAAAGCTGTCTTGGAGGTCAAGGACTTCCGTGATAAATCTTCTCCATTTTTATTTGATCCGTTTGCTGGTGTTTCCATATAAGAGTTGATTGGTTTTAAGTTTTCATGTTCTCAGAGCAGAGAATCCAGATTTAGACAAATGTTCTGCTGTACAGTAAAAAAGAGTGCTATCAATGAAACTGCCGTCAGTACCAATTAATGTACTTATTGACATTTTCTTTCTTGTGATGATGTTTAATTCATTCTAACCTTAACAGAGATTCCTGTTAAAAAGAAACGAGAGTGAATCTCAGACAAAAAGAATTCAGCAAATGAGTTTGGCCTAGGTAGAATATTTAACATTACAAAGAAAGCAACCAACTTCCTCCCTAATTATATTACATTTCTGTCACTGTCTGATGGATCCTTCACTGTTATAAATTGTATCAGTACCATGTGAAATCTGCTTGAACTGTGCTGATATGCACAGCTGAGGATCTGGTCCAGTATTACAAGCACCTATTGAGTCTCAGAAGTTGGACAGTCCTAATTGTTACAAGCATGGTCACATTAGCACAGGCATCTTCTAGTTGTTTGTTGACTTGAGAAATCAAATTAGCTCAATAGTATGATATGCAGATGGTTTAGCATCACTATTAGAAACATTTACTGTAGTTTTAGAATAATGTCTTTATTTGTGATGTTGAGTGTGCTTTGTAGTGATGTGGCTGGTTGAGCTCCAAGTGCCTGACTCATGCCAGTTTAGAATGAGACTTCATTCAAAAAAATTCTTACAAATACTAAATTCTAGGAAAATAATTCAGAAAGCTTCCCAAATCTCATAAAGGTCATTGCTTAAGTTAAATGTGCTTGAATTGTATGAGACTGGCATTTCTATAAAATACTCAAGATTTTGCAAGACGGCGTTTACTGACAAACCATCAGTTAAATCTAGTTTACAGATTATCCTTAGTGTTCCTGTGAAGGATTTTCTCCTCCCATTTGGTTGAGCCACAGCTGCTTTCCATTATAATCTCCAGAAGAGAGATTGTCTGGGTAAAATGTAGTTCAGGTACCCTGTCCTATCTAACACCAACCACTGTACTTTGGTTAAAATCTTACTTACTTGAGAACAAAGTGTCTGGTCTGCTAATCTAAATGTTTTTGCATTCCTATATTCATGGCATTTACAGAGTTGCTTTCAACTGTCTTGCAGGAAAACTGAAGAAAGGCTCTTGAAAGCAGCATGAATCATGCAAGAATTTGCATTTTTCTTTTACTTAGTGTTGTTATTGAGGCTTATGGACTGATCCTAGAAGGGAAAACTGGTATTTCCAGTGAGACTATGATTTGCATGACAAGAATTGCCTTTTTTTCCTGAAAAAGCCTTGTACTTTTGGCATTATTCATGGAAGGCTATATGCAGTGTGCATACCTGTAAAAGCATTTATGAAGGCTTCAGAGAACCAGAAATTTGTTTAAATTGTTTTTGAGATATTATGTAAACTTGAGCAAATGTGTGCACGATCTGGAACCAAAATTTTTCTCACAGTTTTTAAAAATTTCCATACGGACTTGAATTAAGACTGTCTAGTTGGGGCCTTCTGTGAAAACAGAAGGAAATAAGTTGCCATTCATCCTAACCTGTTCCTCCTAAAGTGGAAAATAGCACAGATTTCATTATGCACTTTCAATGACTCCAAGGAAAACTGTTCACAGTATTCGTCCACTGAAAATTAATAGCAGTGAATGTTTTCCTAGATACATATATTATTTTCTCACATGCATTATTTTCCTACATACATTTATATATGCCATTTATAAGTGTTTTGGTTTTCTCAGGGAAAAAACACACTTTTTTTTCTTTTGTAAAATTCATTATAGATAACTTGTTTTGGAGCCAGAAACTGCACATTCTTTCAATATACAGACAAGAGTATAATTTTGGAAAATACACTATTGATGACAAATTGTTTTTCTTGTGTCACAGCAAAAGTTTGACTATTGAGGGCTATTTCCTCATGAAAGAAGGGGATGGGGAAGACAGCCTTTTAGATCTTTTCACATTTTCTTCTTTCACTGAAAGAAAATAATTTAAATTCTTCCAGAATCTGGTTTTCTTGTTACACCTGTTTTGAAGGCATCTGTTTACTTACTAGTTTTTCACTAAAGCTGCTTTCTGCAGTTTTTTGTTTGGAGTCTTCCTCTATCATGGAGGGTGGGAAGGAGGAACAGAAAGTATTTGCTGTCAGGCTGGAATAATTATGTTTGTGTTGTGATTACGTCTTAAGTAGTGTAATCTCTTTCATAGCAGTATTTTGCCATGACCTGGTTCACTGAAGAAAGCAACTCCTGTAAATTGGCCCTGTGCACAATCAGCACGGGGGGCTCAGGGCAGGGGCAGGGACAGGGACAGGCCAGAGTCCGCTGGTGGCTGCCGGGCACTGGCAAGAAGCTCTGTCACGTTTGTCCTCTGACTGCCTCAGGGCTTCCTGGTGACTGTCCCGGCAAGGGCCCTTCCTGGGGAGCCCCCACTCTTGGGAGGCAAGTGACTTTCTCTGCTCATTAGGAGACAGGAGCCAACTCAGACCTTCTTAGACCCCAAGTTAGAAGTGTTTGGAAAGTGTGAGTGCTAACAGGGCACACAAAAAAGCGCACAAGCTGTGTCGGGTTTAGTATTGAATTTGGAGCCTGACAACTTTAGTGCTGTATTTTCTGGGTGCCCTCCTGGTCTGGAACAGTCAGGCACATATGAGGGTGCAGACAAGGCAGCCCCCACTGCTGCCACTTGCTCCCCTTGCCTGTCGGGGCCCAGGAAAGCTGTTCCCCACAGCAGCCTCTCCCTCGCTGTCGGTGCTGTGGGTGTTGAGAGGCAACAGCACCCCAGTAAGGCAGGCTGCAGTGTAGGGGTGGCGAGGGCCCTGCAGCAAGGGGACAAGGTGGGCTGTGCAGCCTCTCTGTGCTCTGGCATATCACAGAATCACAGATCAGATAATGCTGGAAGGGACCTCTGGGGATCATCCAGTCCAACCTCCCTGCCAGGGCAGAGTCACCTAGAGTGGGTTGTGCAGGAACACATCGAGGTGGGTTTTGAATGTCTCCAGAGAGGGAGATTCCAGGGCCTCCCTGAACAGCTTGTTCCAGTGCTCTGCCACCCTCAGTGTAAAGAAGTCCTTCCTCATGCTGAGGTGAAACTTCTTGTGTTTTAGTTAACGTTGCTCCTCATCCTCTCACTGGGCACCGCTGGAGACGGAGCCTGGCACCATCCACTTGGCATCCGCCTTTGAGATATTTATATGCATTAATGAGATCCTTTCTCAGACTTTTCTGCTCTAGACTAAACAGGCCCAGCTCCTGCAGTTGTTCCAGACCCTTCATTATCTTTGTGGTCCTCCTCTGGATCCTCTCCTGTAGCTCGTTTCCCTTCTTGTGCTATTTGGTTGCTCTTGTCCCCAGCACTTCAGGGGTCTCCCTTCCTAGTTTGTGGCTGGGGTTTTAAAGGCACTCTGCAGCTTTATAGGCTTTGGCTGCTGAGATTTCTTTCCCTCCTCTTTGTGTTGCCCCCTCTTGTGTTTTCTGTTTGATGAATTTGCTGTGTAATGGCAGCTAATGGTCATGCAGTAATTTGCATAAGTGGAGAAAGGCAAGTGCAGGCTGAAAATGTACCAGAGACGGGTGTTGGAGCTGCTGTCTGATTTCACAGCATCATGCAGCCAAGACAGGAGACATGAAATAATACATGGCCCCTTAACTGGCATAACATGAACAACGCTGTGCCTGCAGCTGTACTACAGCACTGCACCATCAACATGTGCCACAGGGAAGTGTAAAGCCAGGAATCCTATTTCAGTTGTGGATTTTATGCTTGTGTTATTTTCCAAATAACAGTAAGGGTTTTTTTCTTTCTAACTGTAAACCTTTTGGATACAGTCAAAGACTTAAACAAAAATCCTTTGTATGCCAAACTGCTGCTGAGGTGCTGTCTGTCCTTGGTGTTACATTTAACATTTTTATGATTCAGTTCTGCATTTCCATTCTTCACAGGGATGTTGTAATGCTTAACTAATTAATGTCTACACATTGCTTGATGTCCTTGAGCTAATAGAAATATAAAGCTACACATATATAGACAAAAAATAGTATTTCAGGCCTTCTGAACTCTGGTTTCAACATGTAGTCACAAAACTGAGTTGCCAAAATGAGAAGCAGGAAAGACGCTTTATGAGAAGCTGCAATGAGGAAAGGATATCCAAAAGCATGACTTTTTTCTTTTCTCCCTACTGATGAAATGCTCCATTATTTTACTTCCCAAATTTGTGGCAAGAAAAATAACAAAAATAGTTATTCCAATAATGAAGATGACACCAGGAGAAGAAAAGAAAATTTTTTTCCCAACAAACACATTCTCGTCATGGTTTGGGTGACGATTTCTGTGTAGGGTAAAAAATAAAAAATCAGTATTTTCCGAGGTTCACTGTTCCATTAATTGCTACTGTATTAGTGCAGGACTTCTTCCATCTTGTCTTTGGGATTCTGATTTACATTTAGCATCTATGTTGCAATGTAATGTAATAAACTACAATAAGATAAAAGCATTAATTTTAAAGTCAGCATACATATCTGCAGACTTAGCAACTGTCAGAATTTTAGTATTTGAGTGTGAATTTTTACTACGTAGTTCATGGTTTGCTCATGGAGTTCAAAAACAGCAACAACAGGAATGAAAGGCTTGAGCTGATTTTAAATGAATTTTGACAGATTTATAATCTGCTATCAGTGATTCCAAACAGAAAGACAAAAGCTGCTTTTGGAGGGTAAATGATTTCTTGAAACTTATTTGCTTGTTGAAATGAAGGGAATGAACAGGCTCAGATGTTTATTGATTTAAATACGTAGCATTTTTATTTGTGAATGATTTTGAAATGGATAATGTCTAAGCTCAGTTATTGTGCAGTTAGTTGCTATGGATACTTGGGTTTGCAAAATGTGTGGCTTTACAGCTAACTTCTGCCAAAGACCGTATTGTTAAATAACATCTCTTTTTTTAGACAAACACATGAAGTAGCATGAGAGTATGTTCATAGTTATGCACACAGATCTCCAGAGAGAAGTCTGAAGAAGTAAATATCAGTGAGCTTTATTTTGCAATTGTCATTTTATATGTCTTGGAATAGATGTGTCAGATTTGTATAAATAAAGCTTTTCAAATAATGGCTTTTATGTAGAAGTTCAGTCATTATTTTTTGTTTTGACTAAAACATCCCTGCTTTATCTTCCCACATACTGGTAGTGATGCAGCTCTCCTAAAGCCTGATCAGCTTTCCTGACCTTTGCTGTTGTTATCCAGTCTTAAGGAAGTATTGTGGAAGAGATCATCTTTTAATTATCAAGACCAAGAGTTCTTCACTTGATTTCTCACTTTAACATTTTTCCACTGGTAAAAGACTTCTGCATTCATTTAATTAAGTACTGTCAAGTACTACTCAGTGATGTATTTATTAATAGGCAGCATGTAGAATAGTCACCCTGCACAGTTGTAATTGTCTTCTTACCATCTCATGCACAGATCCTGGGATTGGTGCTGGCTCTTCTGCCTTGGGAATCCTTCCAGTGGCCAGATTCAGCATGAAAATCATATGTGTATTCGATAAAAAATAAATTTAAGGTTAACATTTTCTTTCTTACGGTAGTCCCACTGAAGGGACTTAAGACACAGTAAGCCATATAGCACAACTAGTTATAACTGGAATAGCAATATTCAAGTGAATGGGTGAGCCTTTCATGGGGCTTGGCTTGCAGGGGGACTTACTGGGGCGGGTAAGAAATGGCAGCAGTAACCTGTGAGCCACCCTTTTGAGGTTATTGAGAAAGCTCAGCTGAAAACAAAACTTCTCTGTAAGTGCTTGCATGAGCAGGGCCTCTTTCTAAAACAAGAGCAAAGCATGGAGATTTATTTCTCCATCATCAAATAACTGAATAGTTTGTGCAAAGTTAGGTGAGAATCTGAACCTTTTTACTTGTAAAGCAGCAGAAGAGAATAATTATGTGGTCAAGGTGTTGGTACTCGTTTGTTCAGTCATTCCTATGATAAGACAATTAACAGTGCAATATCCATGTGATAGATGCTGACCAGGTGCAAAGGTGTCAGTGGGTGGACTCCAGGATTTCTGCAGCCCCCTTTCCAAGGCAAGGTATATGATTTACATGGCCCCAGTTGTCCCACTGATATTAACTCCTTAGTTAATAAGAGACAGATTTTGTGAATTGGTGAGTGTGGCTTGGAGCCAGGGACCTTGAGATCCACAGGCAGGTGAAGCTTCAGCTTCACAGGGTTGAGTTCAGCCCTGCATTTACGTGCAGAGGCAAAAACTACTGCTAGCCATTGATTCCCACATTGACACCTTCGAGATCACACCAGCAGGCACTTACAGGTAAGTACTGTGTCTGAGCTGGATTGCTGCTTAGAACTACTCAGTGAATTAAGTTGTGCAATAACTTTAAAAACAAAACTCTACCTATATTCTTTGGCAGTCTTCGTATTGTGACACATTTGAGCTGCTGGTGGAAGAAATTAAGCACCATTAGCCTTGACTGGTATTTTGCCAGATTCTCTCCTTCCCACTCTATCCACAAACTGTTAATAAGTGCTAATTAGGAAGCAAGCTAGCTGTTTGATCTTGGTTTTGAATACATTATCTCATGTAGTTTTGGGTTCTATTTTATTTCTCTTTATTAATTCAGTCATTTTATAGTGTTTGTTACTTTTTCTTCTCCTGCTTACTATCTTCTTTGTTAAAAATTATGGACATGTAACTCAAGGTTTGGAGATGTAGTTTGGAGAAACAGATTTAAAAGTCTAAATTTCATCCTAAGGGATAATTTTCACATATTTGGTTTCAATATCTTACACAACCTGAACAATAGATTTAGATGATCCATCAAGTAGTAATCGCTCAAAAGATTCTTTGATATGGTGCTATTACAGTGAGCATAAAATGTCAAAAAAGTGATAACAGTGAAGCTTAAGTACTTCATTCAAATCAGAGCTTTGCCAATGAAAAGAGGCACCTGTTTCAGCTTCACCGGGGAGGTACTGTTACTGACTGTCCATTGAAAAACAGTTGGACTCAGTCTGGAAAGACTGGCTATAAAGGCTAGATCATGGTTCAAACTTTCAAAATGTTTTGCATTTTCACTAGGATTTAAAAAAAAAAAAACAAACAAACAAAAAAACCCCACAAAAACCAAAACCAAAGCAAAACCAGGGAAGTATTTGGTATTTGAAAGCTTGATATTTTAGATTCTTATTATGAGACCTAAAGGTTACAATTTTGCAATTTCACACAGCTGATTTATATTTTAGATGAATGGCCAAAAGTAGCAAACCATGTAAAATACTGAAAAAGTACATTTTAACTGTAACTTAAACAGGAATTGATGGAACTAATTACTCTTTTCTGTCATAACATGTAAATAAGGGAATTATTTCCACATTGATGGAAAAAGGAATTAATGTACTTTGTTTGTTCTCATATGGCTCTCAAAAGAAAAACCAACAATGAAGACTTTCCTAGTGTGATTTTGTAATTTTTGTTTTAAATTCTTATTGTATCACGAAAGATTCCTTAGGGTGAAATGTTTTGGAATTACTATGTAGTTTCACCTCATTCTATTCATGAAAGTATAACAATTTAAAGGTAAAATTTTCATATGCAGCCGAATCAGATGAGAGACAAGTCATAAATGAAAGGAAAATATATTCTTAAATAATCATAGCCGAATATTCAATTTTAAAGGTCTTAATTTATCACAGAAGAATGTATTTTGGCATGATATTTTTGTAAAAAAACAGTATGAACGTAAGGAGGGGAGTCAGTATCATAAACTGTAGCAGAAATGCAACAGTAGATTTAAATAACATTGTGCCTTGCAGTTCATATTTCTGATCCAATTTTGCACTTTCTTTAGTTCTCTGATGATTACAAGAGAGCTTTGTGGTGTAAATTTGGAGTTTTCATTTGGACGTGGGGTGAGGAATTTGGTAGGATCCACTAGTGTTGTTGTGACCAAAAATTATTATGTTCTTTGCTGTCATCCTGCATTTTTTCAGGTGTAATAGAAATGTCAGCTGCTCCTCCTCGCTTGCTGAAGTCACTGTTTTCTTGGGTACATGTAAAGATCAGGTTTGCACAAAATGGAGAAAAAAGCTCAAAGTAAGGAGTATGAAAACTGTACATAAGGATTTGCTGAGAGTGAATCTGCATATCAGAAAAAAATAGCATGAAACATTAGGAGAATGTTGTGATTCAAAGGGGTATTTTGTAAATATTTTGTTTTGTAAATCCATCACAGCCCTCTCAGTCATCTTTCTCCCTTGGAATGTATAGCATAAAACCATTGCAATTTTCTCAGTGAATGGAGGGTATGTTGGGACTTTGAAATACAGAAGTCATGTTCTTAAAGTTTCTGATATCATGAATCTAGGTTATGAAAACTATTGACTTAACTTAAAAATTGTAATATAAAGAAAATTGAAGGAAAGCATCAGCTTTCCAGGGTACACACTGGTAATTACTTTCCTGGTCTTGCATATATAAGGTCTTGCATGATACAACTTTTCCTGTAAAGAAACTTTGATACTTGTTCATAGGCAAAAGTGTCACTTTCCCATGGACAGATGTATTGTTATGGCAGTAAACGGCACTTTGTAAATGGCGATATATCATTTGGGTGCTGGGAAAACACAAGTATTTTTGATAAATGCAAAGTGTCAGTGCTTTTCAAGGTATCTCAAGCTAGGGGAAAAAATTGAAAAATAATAGCATGTTATTTTTAAAAATGTTTGCTCAACTTCCAAGTTTCACTGTTCAGATGATCTAATGATATCACATCTACTGTCTTGGTTTTTTTTAAAAAAATGGGGTTTTTATTTTATTATTTAATGTTAACATGGGACATGTTGTGTTAGGAATTAAGCAAATCAAAGTTTGCAGACTTTTAATGTCAAGGATTTGTTTTGTCTGAAATATGCAGAATTTTAACCACATGGAATTAGATCACCCAATTTCAGTGCTCAGAGGAATTTTATTTCAAGTTCAACTTATGAACTTTCTTCCTACCTGATTGTTGTTTTGTGTAACTCATCTGGTGCCACTGAAGTCACTGCCAATTTACATTAAAATAAGTGCAAATTTTGTGCTCTTACTCGTGTTGCAAGCTTCAAAAAAACCATGTGGAGTTTAGACAAAGATAAATGAACAGGGAGTAGATTGTTTTGTTTCAAGCTTATTTGTATAAAAGTATATCCTTTATCAATTAATAGTTGCTAAAAGCATGTTTCTGAGAAGTTGACAGATTCTGTTCCTGACTGTTAGATTTAGTTCATCTTGTAGAGGTGGGGAAAGCCCTGTTCAGCACAGAAATGCTCTTAGGAGGTTTCTGCGCTGCTGAGTTTGTGGAAGGGCAAAGGTGAAGGAGCGAGGAGAAAATTCTTTTGCTAACACAAGTATTTCCTGTAGACAGCAATTACATGCAGGTCTGTGAACTTTAGTTAGCTACCCACAAGCATTTGAACTGTGAGCTCAATGTAGTGTTTGTATAACCTTCCTTTATTTCCAAGATAACTGGTAGAGACTTTTTAAAATTAAATACTTTTTTTTTCCCCATTACAAGTGAAAGATCAAATAATGCAATTATTTGACCATTTTCTCACCAATTTACAGTCTGTATACCCTAAGAGAGTTCATTAAGTAGGAAGCATACATAGGAGTTCAGCTTTTTCCTGACTTTTTCTGCAAGCTATGATTCTGGTTGTGCTACTCTAGCTATTTTACAGTGCTTTTGTCAACTCATTGCTAGATGTTCCTTGACTCGGAGTTCTCTGTTTGAGCTTAATTTGGAGTAAGTTGTTACATTTTCTTTTCTCTGTGGCTCTTACTCAAATGGAGGTATTGCTTAATGCTGCCTCAAAGTATTGCATGTTTATTCCTAAATAGTAATAGTGGATAGTAACAGTACGGAAAATCTGTATAATGGCTACATCTAATCTGGTACAATAAAGAAAAATACTATTTCAAAGGCAAAGGTATTCTATTCAGTTGTAGGTAGAACGATATGCTGGGAATTTTCTGTTTTGTTGAAGTAATGGCCTTCTGCTAAGGAATGCTGGTGGATGGGATGGTGTTTCTGGATACTAGTTCATGGAGTACAGACATTGTGGGTTCTGAAAGCCTTGTTCCCAGTATATGTACATGGTTCCTTCTCTTCGTGTAAAAAGCAGTTGTTTTCTACTAATACTTTCAAAAGTCACAAAAGAATCCAAGCAAAATGTGAGAGGGGTTTCCTACAACTCAATGCCAACTATTCAGTCATTTCTGATTGGAGCAGGTTGTAGCATCCAGAGCCTTTCCAGCAAAATCTCTTTTCATTGCCTGAGAAATGCAGCTCTCAAATGCTCTGATTTAGGTCCTGGGTGCCACATGCACCCTGTGGTCCAAAGGAGACCAGGACCACAGAGCAGGATTTTTTTTTTTTTTAATATAACTCCTGTCAAATATGGCATACAATGCTGCCAAATTGTCTTTGGTATTGTTAGACGTCGTTGACTGACTATGGTTTGTCATCAAATAGGATTGTCCAAGAATGTTGAACTAGCACTGGGAGAATGAGAAAATGAGTGACATCAGCACAAAAGCTGTACCTCACTGTAACTGGACATGTATGTGCTGTGTTGAGACATGTGCAGTGTTATGAAATTCCAAAAACTGAATTATTTAAACTGTTTCCTGATCATGGCATTGTTTGCAAATAAGAGCCCCAAAATAGAGAGATATAAAAGAAATGCTGGCTGGAAATCCTTGGGGAGATGATGAGAGATATTAAGAATGCACACATCCTGCAGAAATCCAAGAACTCATTGAATACTGACTGCTTGAGTTGTACAGGCCTTAAATTTACTGCTTTAGCTTTAATTTGTTCTATGCATCACATCACATCTTTAAATTAAATACCGTTCTACTTTGTACTTACATGGAGTTCAACTTATGTATTCTGTCTTATCATATCCTGGTGTTTTCTGATACAGGCACATTCACCCTTCTGTGCCAGTGCACATGCTTAGAGCACAGTTTTCCCTTTCACTCAGGGAGAGGTCTACAACTGTGGTCTGGATTTAACAATCTCTTCAATGCCTTCAATAGGCCACTACCCTTTTCCCCCAAAAGACCTCTCATTAAGGCAGTCAGCTGGGTATTTCAGTGTTTCAGAATTGAATACAGAGTGAGCTGTTTGTTCCACAGTTTTATTTTGTCCTGTTAAATTTCTAATTGCCACCTGGACTTTATATATTGGATGAATACCAGGTGGTACTCCACTCCTTTTCGCTGTCCCTGGCAGCTCTAACCTGCCTGGCACACATCACCTGCTATGGCACAATAACATCAGTCATTCCATCTGACAGCACTGTTCCTATCCTGCCTGTGGAAGGAAGGTCTAGGAGTTAGCAAAAAAGCATTCTGCAGGCATATGCTAACCTAGTGTTTAAAAACTTTAAAAGGAGAGTATTTTATTTAAGATATTCTACATTGGCATTTTGCGAACAGCTCATATATTTGTCAAATCATGCTTTTACGCATAATTTAAATGACCTGCTCTCAGAAGATGTTTGACTGCCAACTATCTGGAAGAACATAGTGCATGATTCCTATTGTCTTACTGATTTCCGAAAGTCTTTAATGGGCAGAAAGGGAGTTATATCACTAAAGGTGATGAATTTATGATCATGTCTGATGCACTGATTTTTAGAACTAGTAATGTCACCCAGTTTGAGTTATAGGAATAGGTTGGAAAATAAACAAATCTAAGTAACTTAAAACCTTTTTATATTCTTTTTTGCTTTATTGATATGATAAAAAGAACAATACTTATTCCTTTTGATAAAACTGCATGTCAAAAGGAAAGCAATAGTAGTTTATCTATAGAGAAAAAAACATAAGAAAAATGGAAGGAAATGGCAGCGATATCAGTTTTCTTTTGGGCCTCAATGCGCAAACATTATAAGAGCCTGAATTTATTTTTTTTTATTAATACAAAACAAAGCAGGTTTGGGTTAGCCTGGCTTGTCGGTGATCATGGACACAGGCAGGTTGTCAATGTCGTATGCTTTCATATGGGGTTTCTGTGTATTTCTTTTCACCATACTAAGGAAAAAAAAAGTCTTAGGTTCAGTTCTAAAACTCCCCAGTTATCTCTGGTTTAGGTAGTAACTCAAGTAGCAAAGTGAGACTAGTGCTGGTTGAAAAACCACATGCTGCGTATAAAAAGAAATTGAAAAAAATGTGGATTTTTTCGCTAAAAAAATGGTTTTCATGTTTCTAAATCAAGCAAGTTTTAATGTTTTTGTTGCTGGTTTCAGAAGAAGTTTCAAAATCAAGCCATTTATTAACGCTTGTTTAAGTTTTTAGGATTTTAAAGTACTCATTTCATGCCATTACATTTTGGAAGAGATGTTTCCCTTTTTTCCTATCCTTTTTGAAATTTTCTTCTCTTCAAACATTCTCAGCTTTAGTGCTTTCAGAAATTTCCTGGTGGAAACAATTTTAAAGTGAAGGTGTGAAAGAAAGTTTTCCCCAGATTTTTATATTCCGCCTCATTCCCTAGCCCCTGCCCCTAGTAGAAAAGATATTGTGCAATAGTTAAAGAATGAGAAAGAGAAGAAAAGAGGAAAGAGGCAAAAATTCCACTAAGCCAAACAAGACCAAATCCAAAGACTTATGGTTGATGAACTTCAAGAGATAAATATACTTGAAGGTCTAGCTCAGCAAGCACCTCCAAAAGGAATAACAAGTATATTGCCTCTGTGATAAAAATTCATCAAACACTGAAATATTTAGGTTAGAATTCCTCTCACCTGTCTTGAACTGCCTAGCAGTTTGATATGAGGAAATCATCTGGGTAATGGAAAGAGGTGGCACATAGTACTTTATTCCACCCATATTATTAGCTGAATTTATGTAAGAGTAATTCATTAATGTTTTGCTTTTGTCTATGTAATTTTCATACAAGCATCTGCAGATGAAGCTCACCCTAATTATTCATATTAAGTCCAACTTTTTTTTTTTTTTAATATACCATTACAAAGCATATAAACATCTATCTGTAACAAAATAGGCAAGACAAACACAAAGTCAGTTAATGACTCCTGGATGCCCATAACGTTTCATCCCATTCCTAAACAAGCAGTGTGTTTTCAATAAGTGGGCATGCAGTGGCTGTTGAAATCAAGTTAATAACTCTGCCCCATTTCACAGGAGTGGCGTTACCAGTTCCTCCTGGAAAATGAGGATGAAGAGAAGGATGTCATGCTCCTATTCCACTGCAATTAATAATGCCAAATGCTGCAAGCATACTGTAATATGATCCATTAGTGACTTTGCAGCTCCCACTCTCCAGTTCTGCTCCAGAAATAGATTCATTTCAGTTCTGTTCCAAAAAGCAGGAATAGTAATAACATTTATGGAGCTGGGTAAAAGCTAAAATTTCACCAGGGGGAACATGAGACTTGCTGACTGTTGTCGGAGGAAAACTTGTGAAAAGGTTAAGACAGGTTGCGCAAAACTTTTAATGGGAGTCCTACAAAACTTTAAGATATTTTGTTTTACACTAAGAGTGCAATAATTTTGCAGGTTTCAAGCTTCACCTTTTCAAGTCCAGGTTTGTAACTACATTTTGCACATGCATGTGAAAAAAAAAAAAAGGTGCCCATAGCAAACATAACATTTGTCCTAGTAATGATGGCTTTGAAATTCCTAGTAATCAAATATATTTAGCTGCATAGCTAAATATTTTTATTTGAAAGATTGGAGAAGTATGTGTAGGATTAAGGAGAAGGAGGTAATTTGCCATGACCTATTTACATTCCATTTCAATCAAAATTGCACCACTTAGCTGAGTACTGTAAAGGGATGCCTGAAGCACACTTGCACTAAATTATCTGGTAATGTCAGGCCAAATTTCTGGTCTCTTGTCTTGTAGGTGGTGACAGCCTATCTGCAAGGGATACGCGTGTTATGCACACTCATCAGAAAACTTCACGTGCTAGGATAGCAAAAAAGGCCTGAAATATTGTTAGTTTATGTGAAGAAAGATGTCCAAAGGCTTAAGATGAAGAACTAAGAAAGCAGTTGGAAATGCATATCTTTGTTGTGACTAGCTCTGAATTAATGGTAGTCTTTAATTCAGCCAAAATGTTGATGCTTTGGCACAAGAGATTAATAGGAAGTCTTTGAAGTAAAATTAAATGTGAATTCAGTCAAGGTGTGAAACAAATTCTTTAAATTTCATGATTTTTGCAGCATACTTTGGCTTCTGAGCAAATATCATAAACAGTTAACTACTTGTGCCCTTTACTTAGTCTGAAAATCTAAATAAGAAAACTTTCCATAAGTTATTCTAATATGTTTTGATTTCTGTCTGGAAACATTTGGACAATTCTCTTGGCCCCGTGGTGTGATGCTTGGGGATGGTCCTGTGCAGGGCCAGGAGCTGGACTCAATGATCCTTGTGGGTCGCTTCCAGCTCAGCTTATTCTGTGATTCTGTCAAAAACCTGAAGAATCTTCTTTTCTTTTTCTCTTCAGCTATTTTCTTCTTTCTCATATCTTTCTCATCTCATTTTGTTTCTGTGGCTCCCATGGAAGCCAGTAAGTCCTGAGTTGAATGCAATGTAGAATTGGACTCTGAGTTCCTGATAGAGTGAAAACATGTAAGCATGTATATATAAGGCACAAAGGTCTAGTTTTCAAATGTGCCTCGTTACAGCGCTCCTTTCAGCGCAGTGTTCAGGTAGCGGATGCCTTCCCACCATGGACAGAGCTGAGATTTCAGAGCAAGAAGCTCTGTGTGAGTAGAAAGCCTGGATGTCCTGGGCTGTAGGCACAAGCAGTTGAGTGAAGTACACTCAATACAGGGGCTTAACAGGTCTGTCACTGCTGTGGCATACTGTGCATTATGGTTTAGCACTGTTGCTTTAGTGCTCTGTGTACCAAATGAAGTCACTAGCAGATTTGAGATCTATCAACCATCTGTGCCTGTTATCTGTTCCTCCTTGAGTGGAAAAGAGCTATCAGTGCAGAACTGTAGGTGGGATGTGATGGTTCTAGAAGGTCTCTGGGGTATGCCTTCGTCATTTGAGGTAATGTGCTCCTCACATAGCATTTACTGCTCACCGCTTCCTCCTGGAAAAATGTTTGAGTCTCTTGAGAAGCCTATTAACATGAGAACTCATTGCAGTATCTTTTGTTAAATATTTGGCCATGACCAGTGATACCCAGGCAGCTTAGGTGTGAACGAGAAACTTAATAATCCATGAGAGGGCTTTATATATATATATATATATATATATATAAAAATATAATTTACATTACATTGGGTTAATAAACTAGGGAAAAAAAGAGTTAGTTATGACTTTCTTCCTGGTTGTGGATTAGAATACACCAGCTGTAACACACCATTTACAGAGACGGCTGGAGTCATTGTATATCAGAGCTGAAAATTATATTGACTGTATTAGTGCAATATACCCTTTGGAAGTCCTCGGGAGGGTTTCTTACATGTGTTATATGAGCTGCTTCACTGTGTTGCAGTAACAGGAACACATGGAGACAAAATGATTGATTATTAGCTCTGGTGTTTGTAATTTGATCAGTTCAGCGAGTGTTAGCCAATAATGATTTGTTTTCTTTCCCTTACACCCTTATTGAAGTGTTTCATTGTCTGAATGTCTGAAATTCCAAATCTGGAATGTGCTGCCATCAAGTCTAACTCTGCTTTATTTAACCCAAAGGCAAATCGTCAGTACAAAGCTATATGAATGAGGTCCGAAGTGAGAGCAAATTCAACTCGTTATGTTGCAAAACGGAAGCCTCCATACTCTGTCAAATGCAAACAGCGAAATAAATCATGACTGTCCACTAGACTGTGAGTCTGGGACTGGCAGAGATTGCTCGGACAGTAGCTTTAGATTTCTTGAGAACAGTGACCTCTTTACAGGGTAAATTTACGGAGTTTTCATTAGTCACTCAGAGAGGAAATAAAATTTAACAGGTTGCAATACTTTTTGTTTGGTTATGAGGTATGCCTGAGAGTATTGGCCGGTCAGTAAAGTTGGTTTACTCATTTCGTGTTTACTAGTCTAGGAGAGATTATGTTGTCTGCTTGTGTTACCTTATTGGGTACAGGGTACTTCTCTAAAATATGTGCAGCCTCAAAAGAACAAATCTTTTTATTTAATTCAGTTAGTTTATGAGATACTGTTGGTTGTTTCAAATAGCAGCTCCTTTTAAATAAACTTGCAGGATTTATTGCCATGGAGCCAACTCAAACACTATGAAGTGGTTCCATAAACTGTTAGTTTATAAACTAAAGCTGTGTGCCCAATCAGGCTATGATGATAAACCTTGATGGCTCTAGAATATTTTCAAGTTTTGCGTTTTGGAGGCTTGAAAAATTTGTGACTTCACCTGAGAACTTTCCCTCGGTTCTCATGCTGGGAGATGTGTTTTTTCAGAAATTTTAGAAATAGCAAGGAATTTGTCTTTGCACTTCGAAGTTCTGAAATATGTGGCAATTTTCTTTATTTGTGGGTATAACAAACTCTGTGAGTACTCGGTTCTGTTTCTATATGTGGATATGCTGTCTTAGTGCTTTGTAGCTGGATAGAGAGGAATTTTTAGAGGAATCAAAAGGGACAAGCACAAATTAAATTACTGAGATAAATGATTCTGCAGGAGTTAAGATGACAAGGGACATGCCTTTGTATGGAGTAATACAGTTACTGAAGCACTCAACTGCTGAGAATTGTTTATTTTTCTTATTTTAAAATCTATGATTACATAAAATCAGAACCTGGTTTTAGTATAAGGAATAAGGTGGGTCAGTTAAGGCAGGAAAAAAGATAGCACAAGGTAACCATGAAAGCTGAAAGAAATACTGTGATGCATGAGAAAAGTGTTTGTTTTGCCTTGGTTTTATGTGCTTGAGTTTTTTTTCCTCTAGAAAAAGAGTTAGTTAACTTCCAGTCCCAATAGGCTTTGATCTGTAAACAATTGCCTCAGGAACAAGCAGTGTAGCCATGCTCTACTTCAGCAATGTTGGATACTCCAGATTTGGCTATTATTTGAGCTACATCTGTGAATTTTGGGAAGCTAGGAAAACTGATTTTTCTTTGAGTGTTCTCTAAAAAAAACGCCGTCTTCCTTTTGTTCCTTGGGAGTTGTGGTCTACAACATCAACTCTTGTTTTGAAATCTCATAACTCCTCTTGATAGAATGGATCTTTAACTTAGACTTAAAACATCCTAAAAGTTTATGTAAATAGAAATGTAGAGATGACTTGGGAAATTTTTAGAAACTTTGTGACAAATCTAAAAGAGAACAAAAAACCAACCATGTAGCGATAGACTATGAATGTTTCATATTTTAAAGCTGTTGCAAGCTGCTAACTGTCTATGAAGGATTGTCATTATATCAGAATTTCTCACACTGTAAATGGTGAAATCTTCCTCCTCTCACCACCCTAATCTCAGTTCCTCTCTGTTCACTTGCTGAGCACAGAAAGCAGCCGTGACTAAGGTTACTATCTGTAGTACACATTATATGTGTACCACTGTTGGTTTTTTCCATTCCTGAGTTTAAAAGGGGGGAAAGATTGTCTCCTAGGAGGTTAAACAAACCTCAGAGCACCTGACACTTCTTATGCCTCTGATAGGATTGTGCACTGAATCATATAGATCAGAATTCATAGGACCAGTTAGGCTTCTGCCTGTGTTTGTATATTAAATACCTTTTTAGATCTGGCCCTGTATACTTTGGATTCCCAGTATGGTATTTGAAACTGCAAATAATTAGAAACTAGATGGCATTTCACTCCTCACTAGGATATTGAGATGCACCTGCATACTGTGAAAATATCTAAGAGAGGTTAAAAAGTGCCTCACAGTGAACTGCTATTGAAAGCAGCTCTTTGTGTCTGAATCTCAGCATATTCACTCATCTCAAATTTTTCTTTGTATGTATCCTGGTATAAACAACTAATGCATGTTTCAAAAAGGAAGAAGTAAAACTATCGTTACTTCTGTGTGTAAAACTTTTCACATAATAGAATACATAACTTTAATAGAAAATGATGAAACAGTCTCTATAACTCTATGGTGATCAAAATTCAATATGATTATTATAAATATGTTATGGTAATAATAAGAGATTTGCAAGAAAGAGGAGTTCATTTGTTTCTAAGAGATGTTTGACCTCTGCTACTTTATGATCTGTTAGAGAGAGCTAAGGCTTATGAAAGCTGACTTTCTTTCTATTTTACCTGGAAGGCATTATTTTTTCAATAAATACCAAAATCAAGTAAATATTTTTAGAACCAGGATCATTGCCACTTGAAATGGACTAATCTTTGCTCAGAAGTTGTCTGACACTTTATATCCAATATCAGCAGGAAAGAAATAATTAAGATGTATGATTTTGGTAATTGATAGGGAACATTTGAATGGGTTACATAAATAATAGACTAATCAAGGTATTGTTTAATGGTTTACAAAAAACACATGCCCTACTGCATGTACATTTATTTAAATTAATGTTCTGTCAGAATTTATGAGAAATTTTGAAAGAGGGTTTCATTTTCACCTTATGGTTAATGCTCTCATAAATAATAATTTGTCAATTTTATAGGATAAGTTATACTATTAAATTGTTCAGCATACCTCTTTAAAACATAGGTGTGTATTTACTGTTCTGGACAATTACTCTGTGGATAAAACTGCAACTTTCAAATCTCATTTCCATGTCTGCCAAATCCTGATCTTACTCATTTTCTGTTCTAATGAGAATTAATGATATTAATAATCCAATGCTATGCAGAAGAGACCTAGGACTTCTCTTGTATATGCAGTATCATGCAGTATTTTTCTAAATAAGATATTAGTACGTCATTGATAACTGACCAACATATCTAAAAAATAAATGTAAAACACCCCTAAAGCCATCTCTTCCCCAAATATCAAATACTTAAAAAATAAATTCACAATTGAGTTCTGGTTTTTTGTCTAAGCACGTGAAAGTTGTACTTGTTAATAATTTACTAAGCATTGATGTATCTTGAACACCAGAAAAGCTCAGTCTGATAGTTTGGGATAGAACTGTATCTGCTTACAGGAATCTTCCATTCTTCCCCCTTCTTTTCTAAAACCACTTCAATTTTGTATGATTGTATGCAGGAAAAATACATTTACAATCTGAATATCTGAAATTAAAGAAAAGGTAATATTTCTCTTGGATGGCAATTTGAACATGCTTTGTTGTCAGATCTTCTACGTGCAAAACAAAATACCCATAAGGTGAAAGACACATAATTGCACAGTCTTTGCATTTATTTGTGCCCATATCTGCTTGCCACAACTGAGACTGCTTTTTACTTCAAAACTGTCTCGTCTATATACTTTGGGTTCCACTGCTACTCATTAAAAGGTGCTGTGACAGCCTGGCATTAGCAGACTCCCCGCATGGAAACAGCCACTCTTTTCATCAGTGGTCACTATCATCTGTTAGGTTGTTCCTGGGCTGAGCTTCTCAGGCTCTGTGTAGGGTGGCTTTTTTTTCTTCTCTGGACAGGAAAGTAGGGCCCCTGCATGTGTTTAACCCCACATTTTTGCAGGATACTAATATTTCTGCTTTTAATTGACAGCAGTTTTACAGGAGAGTGTGTCCCAGATGTGATTGCTCTAAAATGAAAGGGCACCAGTGTTGGGCTTGAATGTTTCCCATCTAATTACCATTTGCCACTTGGTTTTATTTTGGAAGATTTTTTTCACTGGAGTATGGGGTTTCCAAAGGATTCTGGTAATCCTGGATTTTTTCTCTTGTTTTTACAGGTGACCAGTAACTGTTTCACCATCAGTAATGGAGAGATGCAGGATGTTGGTGTTGGCCTGTATCCCAGGTACTGTGGACACTGTTTCATTCACAGGCAAAATCTATGTCAGTTTTTTCTTCTTTTTTCCAAGGTAGCTGTAAGGGCCATCAAAGCAGCAGGTTAACATGTCTAAATGAGAAACTGGGAAATGGAAATAAATTAAAGGAGAGTAAAACATACGATCTAGTTGAAAACATTCTTAATAGTCTTGATTACAGCACTGAAACAGTTTAAACAGTATACATCTTTATATTTTATTTTTATGGAGGTGGTAGTCTTTTCTAAGTAAGAATAAATGCTGACATCAAGAATGTGTGACTGGTACTAGTTAAGGCAAACCTGTTCAACGATGCTTTAGAATAGAGATATTTTGCAGCTGAGAGCCTTCAGAATTAGTAATTAAAAGAAAAAGATTGATATATTTATAAGTAAATTACCATAACAAAGAAACCAGTAAGGTGAAAAGATAAGTCCCTTAAGAGATAGATGTTAATATTTGAATTTCTTATTATTGTTTCTTATTTTTATTAGGTAAGACATATGTACCAATGAAGGTTTTATCTTCTTAGAATTAGTAACCTGTAATCATAAATATGGAAAATTAATATGTATAGTTTAAAATCACATTTTACCATCTAATTTTTGTGTTAATGCATGGTTGAGTTATGTTTGTCAATACCTCAGTGGGCCTGTCACTGTTGTTTCTTTTCCTACTAATGTCATATGTAAGATTTGACTAAGGACACTTCATATCTTGAGGCCTGCCTTGTAATAAAGATGAGGAAAAGGTGGCTAGGAGGACATGGGAATTAGTGTCTTGAAAAATGCAAAACAGTCATTTGATTTCATAATGGAATGAAAACAAACCTTGAGAAAAATGAAATATTAATTTGGAGCATTGTTATTAGGGAAATGTTTGCTTTTGGTTGAAAAAAAGCCCTTAACTGTGAAGAAAGTGTCTGTCTATGTTCAGTGATAATGCACTGCCAAGGGATGCAAGAGACTCTTTCCCAGGTCACGTCAGAGCATTTTGAGTTTTGTTATAGCAAAAAAGCTGGGAAAATTGAGAACTTTAGATCTGTAGTTTACAAGTCCTGGGCAAATGTCCTTCCAGATGAATTCATACGCTTCCAGAGGAAATTGTCATCAAACCCACTAGTGTCTCCATGAGATCGGATTTAATCAAAAGTTCTTCATTAAGCCTTATTAAGAGGTTGTATATTGTTGTATGGCTTGATAGCTTCAGTGTCACAATATATTTTAAAATAGGTAAAATCCTATGTTCTGCTCTGCATCACATTGTGAGCAGCTTTGGAAGTGTGCCCAGTGATCTCACAATATGTGTAATGGATACTCTCGCAGTGGGTTCTTGAGGAGATTAACCACAGATACTTTATTAGGCCAGAAGGGATACCAAAAGAGTCAGAACCCTGTTGATACCTCCTAAAAGTGTCAAAAAACTAAACAAACATGGTTTGGTGCAGGGCTATGACCCTCGGCAACATCCTCTATTTTGCCAACAACAGTTGGGATTTTGAGTTGCTGAATCAGTCAGACAAGGAAAGAATATAAATGCAGCCAGAAGCTGGATAAGCCAAAAATTCATCTTCCAGGCTGATAATGCCAGAATTATTCTTTCAATGGGTCGTTCCCATAGGGGAAGAACCATCAACCTCATTTCTGCTACAGCAGAAATGTTTGCCTGGCAAAGTCAGTTGTTTCTCAGCTAAGGAAACACATGACTCAAAATTAAATAGCAGATGTTGTTGACAACCTCCTTCAGGGAGAGGGAAGGGTGTGTTTGTGCAGTGTGTGTGTCTCTTGAGGGTGCCAGCAGCTCCCTAATGAGCTGTGCTGCCCTGATTGTCACATGCCACAAGAACAGAGGCTGGGCCAAAATATGCATAAAACAGAGGCAGTGTACATGTTTCTTCTTTCAGCTCTGTACACCGACTTCTTTGGCTTTGGGACATAGTATATTCCATCTTCTCCTGATATGAAATATGGGTTGATTGTTGGTCCCTTTGAGCTGTGCTTGCAATGCCAGCCAGGCAATCGATAAGGTTAGTGCCCTGAAACATAGCAGAAGCAGCAGAAATATAATTCAGTCACTCCTTCTCTGAGCTGTCCGAGTTACCTTGTTCCTCACTTGCCCTATCCCCTGAATCAGGGCACTCGGAGAGGCACTGGGAAGCAATTGCCTTCCTCCTTCCCTGATTACACAAAAGGCAGAAACACATGAAGAGATCCCGGCACGGCTCCTATTACCAATGAATATAAATCTTCTAAGCATAATTTTCCTCCCCTAACCAAGAGCAGCTGATTTAACAGGGAATTTATTTGTTTTGTGACTTAATTGCTTGATACTTCAGATGTGATCATGTTAGCTACTTTCAAATGGTTAAAGGGAAATGGCAGTGGAGAGTCCCCTGTTAAGTTTTTTTTTTCTTTCTGTCTCCCTCTACCACCCCTGACAGCCTGTCTTTACTGAACCACAGCTGTGACCCAAACTGCGTGATCGTTTTTGAAGGATACCAGCTTTTACTTCACTCTGTCCGAGAGATCCAGATTGGTGAAGAGGTAATTAACTTGTCCTCCCTTCCATCACAGACACCTGCAACAATGACATCTCCGTAAATAAATTCCAGACTGCTGGGCCACCAGGTTAATATTTTGATGATATATTGATGCCACTTTCTAGCACATAGCTATCAGGGGGAAAATGATAAATAGAATCATCTCTTCACACTGCCTGGGCCCCATAATCATTACTTCTCATAAATCACTAGCAGTCTTGATAAATTCCTGTTCCTCCTTTCCTCCTCTAGGCACTTCATTTTGTTTGTATTTGAGTGTCTTTACCCTGACGGGAACACTTACAATATTTCTAAGTGGAATGCAGTGTTCACTAAGTCATTGCAACAATAAGCATTTGTCAGGCAGCAACCATCCAGTTTTAGTAAACCTTCCACTGACAGTGAAAGCAGCAAAACAAGGTTTGTTTTCTTGTCCGTTTCACTAGGAAAGACTTCAAAATATCCTTTTCAAGAGATTTCTGATTTGATCTAAGGTATTCTCTACTTTATTTTTACAACAGCACTTGTATTAATTTAAAACTAAGCATTTGTGGCTAGAAATCAAAGTAAATGTGTTTTGCAGCAGTTCAGTACTGAATTTGCCTAACAAGACCTGAAAAGAGACATGTGCGTATATGTAACTTCAGATGCACCAATGACCAACAGTCCTAGCTGTTCGTCATTTCAAAATTGTAACCTAATGTAAGTATGGTTCACGCCTATTCTTAAAACTCTAGGAATATGAACACCATACGTATTTTAATTTGGACACAGTATATATTTTCCTCCCTATGAAGTTTCTTCTTTTTTAATGTATCCTTTCTAGAAGATAGTAGGTGATCAAAATAAGTAAATGGTAGAATAATTTTTCAGCAAAACATTGTTAAGAACCAACAGAAATGTTTTTGCATACTTACCTTTTTGCCAAGAGAAATCTTTCAGGATGCGATATATGTTTGTGGAGCTATAAACTATAGACATCTTTCAGTCCAGCATTATTGTTTAAGTGTAGTTGTAGACACCTTCCTTCTATTTTATCTATAAACCATAACTTTCCTCTTGGCTTCCCAGTTCACTAAGATTGGTTGCTTATTTAAAAATATAGTAGATTTTAGTGTCTTACTAGGAAGAAAATGGGCTTAGGGCTTAAGAAACAAAGTAAAGCTACAAAATCAGTATTAGTTTAGATCTGTTATGGGAAGAGGAAGGAAATAAAATTTTTGTGAGGGTATGTACAAGTCAGCAGTTCAATATTATTGTCAATATCTATTTACTTTTCACTATATACAACTTCTACCACTTTTCATTTTGTGTTCTGCATAATGACTTTTTTGGTGTAACTTTCCACACTGCCTTACTGCTTGCCTGCAGCAGGGTGAGCTCAGTTTTAGTAACAACCATGTATTGAATTTACAAACGTATGTACATGAAACTGTATCATTTGTTGTGAGCTGAGTTTTAACTTATATTACTGATGTCATGATCTGAGCTAATGGGAGAGAAGATACATGTTAGGGAGGAAACTGATTGGGTTTTCTGAATAAATTGGGTGCTCTGAGATGGTAAAATGAACATTATTTCAAGTCATGAGGCAACAAGAAAATTACAATCACTAGAAAATTTCTCTTATCTTGTTCAAACTTACACTAGATTCAGAATTAGATCCCCTATAAAATAATTAATAGAAAATAAGCACTAGGATTTATTAGAAATAAGAAGCTAAACAGCAAGTCAAGCTCAGATTAGTAGAAGAGGACTATGGCTTTTCCATCCATACAGGAACATATTTTTGCGTGTTTGTAGTGCTTTCTGTTGGAGCACACTGCAGCAGTTTACTCATGTAAGAAGTTGTTGACCACCTATGATTGCAGGGAAAACAGGGGCTTGGGGAGCTGAGATGACTGGCCATTGTGGTCATCTCATCATTCTGAACCTTGCCTCCAGCAGCTTAGAACTAATTATAACAACTTTTTGCTCTTCAAGATAATTATAGAATCGCAGGATGTTTAGAGTTGGAAGGTACCTCAGAGATCATCTCATTTCAACCCCTCTGCTGTGGGCAGAGACACCTTTCACTAGACCAGATTGCTCAGAGCTCCATCCAACCCAGCCTTGTGTTCTTCTATGGATGGGGCCTCTACAACTTCTCTGTAATGCTGACTATCACAGTTTTTGTAACTTTAGGTGATGTTAATTTGACAGCATACAAAGATTTCCTTTACTTGCAGTACTTTGCAAAAATGAAATTTAAGTGTTGCAAAGAAAGGTGAGATATGGGGAAGGATTATAAAAAAAGTAAAAATTATTCATCTAGAGATCACAAGGGCTCCTTTACTGATAAGGTAGCCTATCAGCTAGTTTTGTCAAAAAGACAAGGAGCCTACTCTGAAGAGGTCTTCATCATTTCCCTACCCTTAAGTAACCACTTCAAACAGCATCAAGATGTGTGCTATAATTTCAATTAACTTTTTGTTAGCTGCTGAGTTTACCTGGTGTTTTGCAGGCAGACATGACATGATTTTGCCTCCTCTCCAATCAAAGTTGTATGGCTTCAAATCAATTAGTCTTGCTGGGAGACAGAATGGATTAGCTGAGGTGCAGTTCTGCTCTAAAATGGGTGTTTTGCTTCTCACCAGCTTCAGAGTTCAGTTAGAGTAAATTTGTATCTTTCTGCAGAATATCACATAACTGACTGTACCTTACAGAGCAACAATTTTTTTAAATTAATACTGAAAACAAATAATGATTTCAGATGATGAGCAAATAAATCTATTTTCATGACAGATTTCAACCAAGTAATTCTGTGTGATGTTCTATATCTGTGTATGCTTGACACATTACATTTTGTCCCATTACAGTTTTTAGAAACAAATTTTTCCTTGAGTTAAAAGGCATTTTGATCTTATATGCCAAAACAGAAAGAGTGCAGACTGTTAACCACTTATATAACTCTGCGTCAGGAACAGACTTCTGTATATAACCCTCCCTAAGACTCTGAAACCCATGATTGCAAAACCAAGAAGATTCCCTTTTTTCTACCTGCCATTTGCATTAAAATACTTGATTTAAAATTTTTACAGAAATTTCTGTCCAGAAATTATATTCTGTTACAAAAAAACCCTTCATAAATTAAGTCCACTGCATCATGGCAGTACTGGAAAATTGTGTCCACCTCATTTGGCAGATGAGGAACATGAGAAACTAACCACCATATCCATGATTAAAGAATTTCTGTGTCAGAGCAAGAAGCAGGGCTCAGATAGTGCTGTATTTCTAAGGAGCAAGTCTTTAAGAGTCAATAAGTCTCATGGCTGTTAAATAATTCCTTGCCTTCATAAATGTTTTTTAATTTATATTCTCCAGTTTGAGGGAAAAAGATTTACTGCATTCTTTATAAACGATGCAATAAAGAGTCAAGCTTTGGTCAGTTGAAGTAATGTTTTAATTAGTAGCATGCATCCCACATGCAAATACCATTAAGACAGCCTTTGATAAATGAGCATATTTCCTAAATATGTACAAGTTAAATGAGCCTTGCATCCAATGAAGTGATCCAAAATTAAAGCAAGTGTAGGAGAGAGACTTGAATACAGAAAGTTTGTGTTTAAACAATTAAATGATTAGTATAGTCTCAGTCAGTGTTAGGTTGATCATGTTTCTAAATATTCTAATTCTATTTTACCACTCAGTCTGCCAGCTACAAACATTTTTTCACTTACGGGTTTCTGCTGGCAGGGCTGGGAATTTGAACTTGGGCCTCTGACAGCAAGAGAAACCCTAAGCTGTTAAAATGCTAAAAGGAGATAGCAATGTGATGAAGCCTCTTCTCCTCTTTCTGTCCTGTCATATGTTTTAATCCAGAGCAGGTTGTTATGTGACTGCTCATATCCACAACTGTTTGGTAACCTCTGAAAAAGAAATGTCTTTTTTGAAACTTCTTCCTACCCCCAAGGTTTCTCCAACATAAATGAAAAAAGGCGGGGGGGGGGGGGGGGAAGCCAAAAATATAAAGAGAGAAAGGGATAAAGCCTGTAGGCTGGATAGGTAAGGTGTATTTGATGTTGGCTCTGTGTTTGTTTTGCAGTATTATAACTGAACCCTGCCTAATGATGGTATCAACAATAATGACAGGATTTAAACCATTGACTTAAATATTTTGGCAAAGAATAGACTAATCTCACATGAATTATTTTTCCCAGAAGATTCCTACTGTCTTGCACTGTGTCTGAACTTGATCAAATCCTTTTTACTGCTGGATGTCACCCGAACTTAAAGCCCAGAAGGACATGAGTCAAAACCAGAGATGTTTATGCAGAGGACAAGAGACAGGGAACAGCCAGTGTGTGGAATGATTTTGACAGAAAACACTAGTGAGTTGCAAGGAGACATGAAGATTGGGAGGCTGGTGATGGGAGAGGGAAATTGGGTTTGGAATGTCTGAAGGATGAGGTTAGGACTGCACTTGGCTGGAAAATGCCTTGTGGGGAGGAAGGGAGACAGATCATTCTTACCACACCAAGGAGGATGCAGATTAGAGCCAGCTGTAGAAAGAAGCAAGGACAAAGTTGTTGGGATCACTGAAGATGTTTGAGAAATCGGAGTAGGGCAGAAAGGACTGTTAACTTGGGAAAGTAAGTAAACACAGCAGGGAAAGGTGTAAGATAAGGCTGAATGACAGATCAGAGACTGGTACAAGGATGAAATCATCCCATTGTACCAAAAGTGGCTATGTAAGGAGCTAGAATTTATGGCTGGAAAGCAGGTTGAGATAATAAGGTGTTGAGAATAAGACAGGAAAATGATACTTATGTTGAGGGGTAGAGAAAAGAAAGAATAAGAGAGACACTGGGGATAAGAGACAGCTTGGGAGAAAAGGATGGAAAATAAATAAACAGCACAATTTCCATCCATTCACTGCAGAAAGGCCAGAGGGAAGCCTATGGCTCCTGTGTAAAATATTAGTACAGTCTGTTCTGCTGTAAGCCAGTAGTGATGAAACTAATCCTCTCTTGGCTCAGACATGCACAAGCTGGGACAGAACATTATATAGAATGCTAAACCTAACAAAGTTCTCACACTTTCTAACTTTTGGTTAATTGTGGAATTTTAATTTGTCTCTTTCATTAATTATACTATTAATCTTCAATTATGAGGCCATATTTATTTTAAATGCTTGACTTTGCCATCTCGGTAGACTTCTTTTAACTCAGTCCTCCTTCAATATGTAATCAAATTACACCATAATAATAAATGAAAAAAATGCAGGCATTGTTTTAGTTGCTTGTTAATTGCTCATTCAATTAGAATGCTCACTAATTTGCAAAATGCAGGTTCTGACAATGGATTTCATGGTCATTACTAAAATTGGTCAGGTTTTCCTGTAATTTCTTTGAATGGACTCTCATGATTTAACTGAAAACCATGTGAAAATTTTCCCAATTAGTTGAAGTGTCTAGGCTCAGGATGAAATAATGTGACCTGATTTTTTTCAGCTCTGACCTCTCTGGAGTGTTTCAAAGTGTGTTGGGCGTATAGTGTAATCATTCAATAGTGTGTGTGACTGTATGCTGGTCTGAACTGAGCTGTTTTTTTGTTATATTCTTTTCCTTATCATTAGTTTGTGCCTGTGCAGCACTTTAGACATTTCAAGAACTCTACGAATGGTTAGTCCTGTAAAATTCTTCTGGCAGGCATCAGAGTGAACAAACTACAGACTTCTCTGTAGTTTATTGGAATTCACTCTGTACAGTGTAAGAAGTTGAAAACAGCACAAATATAGGCACAAATTTTCTTTTATCATTTTAATAAATCTTCTTGTCAGTAGTTTCAACAGCTTAGACTGCAATGTTTTTGTGCTTCCTTGGTCACAAGTGAAACATCACAGATGTACTGAAAATGGGTATGGCATAAGAGGAATTATCCTCAGGCTCAAACATATATTTGCAAGAAAGTGGTAGGGGCTTCCCTGAGAAAAAAATTTTGGAGATAGTTGGATATTGTATAACAGTAATGATAAATACACACAAGCTCTGGAGCTAGACAGAAAATGAGATTTCATCCACAAGGAATTCAGATACTTTATGCAGAGTTTCTTTGTTCTCTTTTCTTACTCTCCTTTCTTCTTTTATTTTTCTTCCAAGTTAGGATTAAAAGTTGAAATAGTGATAATTTTGGGTGGGATTAATAATTTCAAACAATATTGAACTTGAAATGTGAAAAAGTGTTCTTCCATGGAAATTATTTCTCTCTTTTTTTCACCTTATGTAAAAGTAGCCAATTTCTTCTAGAAAATAATCTGTTAGCATTTTATTTTATGCTGGGGAAAATGTTGTATCCAAAAAATGTTGCCTCTTGATAATACAGACACTGAATATGGGGTTTTTTTTGTAAAATCCACCAACTCTTTTTTTTTTATGTACTGCGTACAGCTCACTATCAGCTACGTTGAGTCACTGATGCCTACCAGGGAACGCCAAAAGCAACTGGTGCGCCAGTACTGCTTTGAATGTGATTGTCTTCTCTGCCAGAATCAGGAGAAGGTAGGTTAAGAGAAGAAATTCCTTGCCAGTGAAACAGAATTTTCCAAGGCCCGTCAGCAGCTTCCCAAAGTTCCCAAAGAGACCCCCCAAAGTTTAAACTGTAACATATGCTTTGATTCATCAGTAGGCAGTTCAAAAAAGAGAACACAGAAAATTTCAGGCTTATGACAGAATGCTAAATTACTTCCTGTCCATGTTGGCATTCTGTGCCTGATAAAGGCTCCTGCAATTCTACTCTGAGGCAGTGAAGTGAAGACCTCCTTTTGTCTTTCTTTAAAAGATGGTCACTCAAGTGCCGTGAAATCTTGGATTAGTTTTGGGTAAATGGCATCCTCACAGATGCAATGATGATTAAGAAAAATAAGCAGGCTAAAGAGTCTTCAAGGATCACTTAATAGTTTGTGAAAGGGTAGGCAAGTGGTGTAAAGACCATTCAGCATATGGAATGTTTTAAGAAATAATATCCCCAGGCTGGTGTATATGTCATTGTAAGAATCAACATACAACATCAAAAAATACTGTAGTGAAATTATATGTGCATATATTAATGAAAGCAATACTCTCATATATAGGTTAAAATTATGTCATGATTTTTTTCTTTTTGAAAATATAATTGTCATTTGTGTTCATATTCTATAGATCTTTTTTTGCCCTTTCACAAAATTTCCCTGGGAATGGTATTGTGAAATGTTTGGAAAGCTCTTTGTGACCGCATTCTGAAATTCTGTGATTGCCTGATTGTTACCATGTAGAGAGGTCTGCAAAGGTCTAGAAGCTCATGACAACTTGGTCTGTTAATGTCTATGAAGAAGACATCTTTATCCTCAGCTTCAGTTTAGGGTGATTAAATGTTATCTGCAGCAGTCCTCATAGTATTGTGTTTCATTTCTCTGTGACAACTGAATTTGTAAAATCTCTACATGACTAGCTTGGAAATCTAGATTTTTTTTTTTTTTTTCCCATTTATCTCAGTCACTGCTAGCAAGCTGAGAGTCAGGTAACACTGCAGGTACAGCAGGAGATAATATTTTTGGAAATTCTGGGGTTTTGAACTACAGCATGTCTAGATTTAGATGCTTAAAGTCATGACTTGATAAAATTATTCAAAAAATCCCTGCTGAAATACCCCTAATACTGAGACAAATTTCCAAGTCATCTTAGAAATTTTTTAAAAAGCAAAATCTTTGTCAATAGAATAGGCAACAGCTGTCACTTTGGGTCATCAAGAGTGGCAGAGTCAATATTGTGAATCAACACAGTCAGCTAATAGTAAATTCCCATATTACAACATTGCTTTGCAAAAAAAGAAAAGATAGTTTAGTCAACAGCAATTCATCTTGTGTATCTTTCTTATCAGTAAAAAGGCAAATTCCAGAAATCCTTTATGCATTCAAGTAAGTTCTTGTGTGTTGGGGACTTTTTTCAGTTGCAGTCATCTCATCAAAAAAGCCAGAATTCTTTTCAAAATCACATTTATAGACACTTACACAAACACTTACAGAGACTGTGTTACTCCAGCCTTGCTGAGTGCGCTTGCGAGCTGCTGAACACATACCAGGGACCAGTGAAAGCTCTCGAGATGCACACAACAATTTACAGTAAAGTTTTAAGTCAAGTAATTTGCACTGTAGCTTTTATTCTACATCTTCTGTAATGTTTTAAAAGTGATCCTGCAAATCCTGTGGGAAATATACATTACAGTTTATATGAAGAGCACAGAAACCTTATGTTTATTTGTACTTAGCTACATGTATCCTTATTTATTCATATTTATAAAAATACTTGGCAAGATAATTATCAATGAAATTTATGCTTTCTGCTGTATTTTTTAAAGGCTTGTTCATTTAGTCTTAAATGCCTGAGTGAAAAAGGAAGATGGTATCAAGTTTCTGTTCTCAAGTCGGTTACTGACTGCAAGTGACCTTGGGTAATTCATTTTTTTTCAAGAGCAACCTTTGTGTTTTCTAAGATCCAACCCTTATTTTTCATAATTGGTGGGAAGCTACCATTTCAATTGGAGATGAACAGCTTTTTGACTAGAAAATAGATCAGTCTGTCTGTATTGGGGACCATTTTTGTGAATGCTCTGTGAAGCTCTGGTTTGTTCAGTTTCTACAAATGCAGTCAGAAAATAATTTATACTTCTGCTGAGTATTCTTATGCCCAAAGGATAATAAAGAAAGATGCTGTGTCTTCTAAGATCTGTGATGGATTTGTTTAAATGAGAATAATTCCTTGAAGCAGAATGGTTTGAGGTTTATTTGTGTGCTTTGTGCCTCCCTCATACCGAGAGCAAAGACAAGCAGCTCATTCATACTGCCTTCAGTAGAAATCCCTGAAAACTGGAATGGATAAAAGAGGTTAAAGGAAGGCCTTCAAGTAAATTGCCCACTCTTCAGACAGATAAAGTTTGGTGAGATAAATTATGCTGCTCCATGAAGTATGTATAAACACAAAATCAAGACTGACAGGATTACATTTCTGTGCTAGCTGACATGGATAACCAGAGTGCAGTTACAGCACTGCCTAGATACACACGCTTCCCTTGCAGGATCTGAGACGCTAATATGGCAAAGGCTGCATTTTCAAGTATCATAAAATGGGCTGCAGCCCAACCACAGGGACCCTTGCTGAAGCCAAAGTTACTGAAGTTTAGAATCAACTTGAACTTATACACACTGGCACTCAGTGTGAGCAGACACAGCCCCAGACCAAGTGGAGAGCTCCACGGCTGAGCAGTCACAATTGCACTGCATGCAAAATGAGAGGAAATGTTCCTCACTGGTCACTGCTGGTGAAAGGACTTCAAAGTGAATCTTTGTTTGCTATACAGTAGTAGTTCCTTATCTTCCTCTCCAACTGTGAGCACAGTCATGGAATAATCTAGGTGCATAGCTGTTATCAAGGATGAGAAAACATAGAAGCAAACAGTGGCAATAGCTGGGCTGGGGATCTTATATAATTTTTGGTGCTGGAGCCTCAATGTGAGCTGCATTTTAATTCTAAAGACCTACTATAATGCTAGCCAGTGTCTTTTAGCAGCTGGTCAAGCAGCCTGGCAAGTACAGATATACCACTGTAAACTAGTTAACATGAGATTGAGGTGAACCTTTTGGTGGTTCAGTTCCTGGTAAATTAAATGGCACTAAATACAAATCTAAACAAGACTTTTGTCCAAAGTTAGAAAAAAAAATCAGGAACTAAAAAAGGGGAAAATAACATGTCTTCCTAAAAGTCACTCATAGAATACTTCCTGTCTGTCAATACCTTAAGTTATAGCTACTGTATTGTCTTCAGTTCATTGTATCTTTGACAGCTTTATACATTATTCTTTGCTCCATTTTAAGATCAATCTCCACTGTAATTCAGGAATGTGTGCCAAGCTGAACTCTTGGCAACAAATTACTATTCCAGCACATAAAAGCCCCTTACATTAATTATAATTAAAGATGGGATTACATTGATGACAAACATTTTATATGAAGAACAGTTTTTTCCACAATCACGAGCCAGAGTATTGTTCATGTTGTACATCTTCAGCCAAGGATTTCAGGGACATTTGTGCTTATAGAATATCTTTGTTATGATTTGTCTTTCTCTTTTGGAGACGGGATTTAATATTTTAGTCTAGCTTGGTTTCTGGAAAGCTTTTATTTATTACAAGGTCAAAAGCAGTGCGCTTGACTCTGAATCATTTTTATATTTGGCCAGTGTTTGAGAGTTGCCAAAGTTAATAACAACATAATGCCAGTAAGCACGTTATTCCTTTAATCAGTTTATTGCTTTGCTTAGTACTTACTTATATTGCAGCCTGAATTTTAGTACAGAACATCACAAGTCCAGTTTCCAACTCAAGGACTCTCAAAATTAGGTGACCTGAACAGCAGCCAAGCTATCAACCTCAACATAAAAATACTACCTGCAATTCTTTACCTGTTATTACATACATCCACCAGGTCTGTTATAAAAAAAACCCCACTGAATAAGTTCCTGAATCTGAAGTTTTGACATTATTTTTCTAGCAGAGGAAACAACACAACTGTAGTTTAGAACTTCATCAAGTGTAAGTAAATTGATCAAATTAGTTGCTATAGCATGTCTGTGGTTGATTTGCCTCACCAGGTTTCCTGAAAGACACTTGAATACAGCCAAAGATACATTATACGACATTTTCACCTTCGATCTTCGTGTTTGCTCTCAGCAATACCGTAGAAGAATATGTGCTTAAATTACAGAGGCATTATTACATGAAGAATATTATTATTGACTGTTGTTTTTAATGAGCATGTAAAGGCTTCATGCAAGATCACTGTACTGGTGTTAGTACAAAAATGTCACCCAGCCTCAGGGATCATATATTTAGGACACAGGAAACACAAAATTATATGTTAAGAAGTGCCTTTTTAAATTGCTGAATTGTCAAGTTCCATAAGTTTGTGTCCCAGTTTTCCTAATATTTATTTATTTTTAGACATTTACATTCTTGCTAAGTTTCCCAAGTACAATGTGAAAGATGAGACCTCCAAATTAATTCAAAAGATGAAGCCTGGGAAGCAAGGATTAAATAGGATTGTTGAAAACAAGTGTCTTTATACAGCTAACTTAACATAAAACCCTTTGATCAGAGCAAATAAAAAACTAGGAGCATCTGTTTCTCTAGTCACGAGTCTAAGAAACTTGCTAAGTACCAACATACCAAACGGTGTGTTAAAAAAAAAAGCTATCAGGATTGTGTTCCAACAGAACCCTGGTTTAATTCATTTCCTATCAAAATACAGAGTTAGCAATAGTTAATTGTAGAAATTGCTCATTCCTCATCTTTTGTACTGTTTTGCCACTAGAATTGCCTTTGAAGCAAACTACAGGATGACATCAAGCCAGAGATCAGTCATGTTTCATCCACCTACTCTTTTAGCCCAACATCAGTATAAGCAGTGCCTACAAAAGTCAGTGGCAGTAATTAGAGCCCGCTGGGACACAATGCTGTTTCTTTCCATAGGTGGCTGGTTGTTTCTTCCCTCTGGCAAGACATGTGGTAGTGACATAAACCCTGGATTAATTCCTGAAATCCAGCAGTCAGACTAACACTCTTCTGTTTCTTTCAGAGGATCTTACCCTCTTGGGACAGATTTCCAAACAGCCAAGGACAGAGGGCTTTTATTTTTCTACTGCCAAAACAGACAGTAAAAAACAAGACAGCCGCTTCTAATTTCTGGGATCTCTTGTTCATTAACAAAGGCATCATCTCTTCAGCTTCTTAGTATTTCTTACATGACTTCTGAGGCTCCTTCTATCTTTCAACATTGTGATTTTTTCCACTAAAGTAGAGTTCCAAAGACAGTGACAAATGCACTGCAATCATTTTTCCTTGACAGCTTGCCTATCCAAGTTGCTTTGGGACTGCCTCAGTGTGCTCTGGTCACCACTTGGCAGCATCCAGCTGGCGCTCACTTGGGTTGTCAAGGTCATAGAAAAGATCTGGCTTTTCTTATAAATAGACATGAGTTGAAAGATGTATGTAAACTCTTTGCCTTTTCAGGAGATCCTTAATAGGGCAACCTGTATCGGTTTGGTCCATCAAGTTCATATTTAAAGCAAACATAGAAGTTGGGAGTGTGGCACCCTCCTGGGAGTCTGGCTTCTGCTCATCTGAGGGGAGCAGAATCTCATTCCTTTCAGACCCAGCCATGTAAGAGGAAATGTAAATCTTTCTGGCAGATGTTTTAAGCAGAAATACTTTTTTTGCCAAGGGAAGAGAGGCCATTCTCATCAATTTTTAGGCTGTTGCAGCTACATTTAAGTGCCCTGATCCTTCTGGATCCATCCGTTCTGGATGTCCAGCTTCCTTGGGAATGTTAGAACTAGCTATTACTGGTAGGATTTCTTTTTTCAGATATTGTCATTCTTACAGCAGTCACTATAAGCAGAAATAAGAAAAGTCTCACTCTGGATTAGCAATCTAAAATAAACATAGAAGATAGAATATTCAGAGAGAAACAGCAGTAATTTAAATATAAGGCTAGATCAGACAAATCACTTTTCAAATACCTTTTCCTGCAGTGATTTTGGAGAGACTTTTTTTCCTAAATATGTATGGAAGCCAGTCATTGCATTATCTGAGCTTGAATCTCTGACTTCTCTTTCACTGAGGTTCCTGTAAGGTCTTGTATGTTTCAGCCTGTCAAGGTGGTTTCTAATAGTAGTAGTACCTTAGGGAATAATCTTGATTTTGGATGCCATTTCTTGATCTGTATATCAGTCACTTTTTTCTATTTTGCAGCATGTTTGGTCTTTTAAAATCCTGTTAATTAGGTAATTTGATTGAAATATGATCGGTTTCAATTCAGATCTCATAAGTCCTTAAAAAAAAAAAAGGATGTTGCAACTGTAAACTGCAGTTTTCTCAACTGACTGGGTTTCGATTTTCTGGATACAAAAATCTCTCTGGCTGAAGGTCATCCACTTTGGACAAAGTAATATCTGCATCAGAGTCAGAATGACACTTTTTCCTAGGTGTTAGAGCAGACCCTATGGGGTAAGAGGACCCCACAACTCTCTTACTGCTTCAGGCAGTGGGTGAGGTTCAAGTGAGTCCAGGATGTGCACTGTATCTTTCTTCTAGATTCCTGTTCCAAATCAAGTAGAAATAGGAGTTTGGATCTTTTTCTTTCCAAGTGTATATTTTAATGGGCTATGAATTTTAAAGAAAAAGTAGAATAAAGTGAGTGGAAATACCTTTTTCTTATTGGTTCTCTGGCTATAAGCTAAATCCCTTTCTGACAGTAAAGCATTTTATCATTTACCTTTAAAGACCCAAACCAGGACAGCAACATTATATGGGCTGACCATAAAGTCAGCCTTTGTGGACATGCCGTATATTTTGATCCCTCCATTTTATTGTTTTATCTGCTCTCAGACTCTCTGCTTTTGGGATAAATACTCTTGTTACTCTGTACAGTCTAAATACCTGCAAAACAGTGTAACTGTGATTCTGATGCTGCCGGTTTTATAAATAATAGCAACAGTAAAATCACACCAACATGGAGGAAGAAAAGGAGATGGAAAAGTCCTCTAGTGTTTATGAGCAAATTTGTGAGTTACTTGAAATAGGACACAATTTTATTAGCTCACTGAAATTTTTTGCAATATGCCATCTTCAAGTAATTTCAGCCAAAGTTTTTGTCATTTTTAAACTCCTTCCTTGTTGAAGATATTGCCTTGAAAACATCACCCAAAATTACTCTAGAGGAACCTTTTTCATTCTGAATAAATGTTTTCAACGATGGTTCTTCTGATTCTCCTTCATATCAGTGCATTCTGTGTCTTTCTCTTCAGATTCTGAATATGCTTTCTGCATGCTCCAAATTTGTGGTTCTTAATGCCATCCTGATTGTATACTATATCGTTTATGATGCTGGGCAATTTGTCTTTTTATTTTATTTTTCTTAGCCAAAAAAAAAATTGTTCCTGATAAATCTTACCTTTCTTATAGTGTATTTTTTTCTGAGATCGCTTACTGTCCATACAATGCCCGGAAATCACTAGAATTAAATACTGCAAATACAGTAGGTGTAAATGCTTGGTAAGGATTAGCTTCATTGCAGTGCCTGTTGTCCTAGTTTTCTGAAAATTCCAATCAGAGGAGAGGAATAATTACTCGTTGTGTTAAAAGGGTTTGTGCACATTGAGCCCGTAAGTATGATCATGGTTTTACCTTATATGGGTCAATAATGGCTTTAAAAAGTCTGGGAAAAGTTTAATCTAGTAGTCCTGATTTTAATCTGGTAAATTACCCATCATTAAACCTATGAACTAAATCATTCCCTTAGCCTCTCTTGGAAGAACAGCGTATTCTGTGAACCATTTCACTGTGACTGCTTTTTGTGGTGGACATCTACCCACACTGGACAAACACAGGTCTGAGTGGGAAAAGCAGTATTGTATACATATGTATGTGCAAAGCTACATGCATGGAACATGCAAGGACAATTTTAAAGATTTTCCTATTTCATGAACAATATGTTCCGCGACCAGTACATGGTGGGGGTTGTTTTCTTTTGCTGCTATTTGTTTTGTGACCTTTGGTAAGTAATGTGAAGCCCTATTTCATATCTGCCTCCTTAAATTATATACTGAAGTGCCCCTTATACAAGTAACAATAAAAAGATGAGTTATTATTTAGTATATCTCAGTATGAAACTTACTAGAAAGACTCACATTGCTATTTCCCGTGTCACATTGTGGAAGTGCATCTTTCACTCTAGGCTTATTTAAGTTAAGAGAGAGGGCTTTTCTGCCAGCTGCCTCTAAACTTTTAGACACTCTTTGCAAGCCAAATTTTATTTTTCAAAGATTGATTGACTGATTTAGAACCCTGTGGCAAGGTCATCAGGTATAATGACTTCATTCTAATTGCTTCTTGACAGTGTAATAATTCAAAGTTTGAGGTTCTGGCTGAATTTTTAGGAAGCACTGTAGGTTGAGAAAGACAGAATCACACTCTTCAGTGCCTAAATCAGTTCCAGTCCTTAACTAATGTCCTCTGAGGTGTAGTAAAGCAAGAATGAGCTCATTTGAATAACAAGGAAGCCTATAACTTTTGAGACTGTAAAACTGCAGACTAAATGCTTTGGCTTGAAAAATTGCTATGATAAGCAATGTGCCATATCAGCTTCTTGCCATTAATTTAATTAATGTCACAACAATGCAATAACTAAAGCTGTAGTTATAAATTTTGTATTTGTGAGCTCTATTCTAAGACGTGAAGAGAAACTTTTTTGCGTGTAAAAGACAGCAGGCTTTAAAAGGCTGTATGTACTCCAGCCATGAGAGTTATAGCAGAGGATTGTGTAATTTTTTTGACCCACTGCAGGATAACCTGCTGTTTTCCATGGGATTGCTCAGAGAATTGTATGAAAGCTGTTGATTATACCATAAGCAGCGATTTGAACTGGGGACTGTAGTTAAACAGTGTATCACAATTCTGCCCAAGATTTATCTGAACACCATCATTAAGAAAAATATGTTGCTGCATCATAGTGATTATGGTATGAATCTTTGTCTTAGTGTTGGATATAAACTAAAGGTCCTGCACTTCCTTTGACAATATCTAGACAACTAAATTTTTACTCTCAGAGTATTTCTAGTGTATAACTTTATGTTAAGCTTGCATCATCCCCATGCACAAAATAAATCCTTCTGAGCTTGGAGAGCTTTAGATGTGATTCCAGCTACTGTCTAATAGTACACTACTTTGAATCTATAGATATTTTGTGTAGCAGAGAAAGATACTATGAGGTTCTGTAGCTACTACACTGTATTTGGTTAATGAAGGTGGAGGTCTATATGAAATGAGCTGCTTCTCCCCTGCCCCAAACCCTGGCCTGCACAAGAAATGTTAAAAAGAAAGGGTTGAAGTAGCTTTTGGAGGGGCAACACTCATCCATCTGGCTGGGAAAAATATTTTAGAACAGTTTGTCTGTTTTCAAGCAATGAGTGAAGTACTTAGAGGAGAGTACTTATCAGGACATAGACAAATAGATTACTGGTATTGTGAACTGTTTTGGAAAATTGGAAATCCACTGTACATTATGTATCACCAAATTATGTTGTTACATCGGGTCCCATAAACAATGGCTTTGAGGTAAGACAAGATGTCTAGCTTTTGGTACACATTTTGTCATGTAGGCTACCTCTCCTTGCTTTGAGTCACCTTGGCCATCACCATTGATTGCTGGGGCATATAAGTACTTCTAACACTAGCAGTCAACAGGAACCAGCTGCATGGTAGCTATCCAAACAGTAAATAAAGACCCTGAGAAATATTCAAGGGTCCTATAATAGTTTCCATGACATTATGACATTTTAGAGAATGTCCTTTTCACTCTCTTTCCTATTTTTTGTGAAAATGACTAAAATGTTCATATTGTTGAATCAGAACAACAGAGTACTAGAAAGGTATTGGAAACTGTTTCAAGCACTCATTTGCCTTCTGGAGTGTTTCTAGCTGCTTCCCTTAAACCCTGGCAGAACCTTTACTGGTTTAAATTGGCATTAGTCAATAAAAATTCTCCAAAGAATAAGTTCTTGAAATAACTAAAACACTATACAGCATCTTTTAAAAGTATTTCCAAACCTCTTCTTTGATTATATTAAACTGATATTAATCTAGTCAGCAGTCAAATATGTTGGCAAAATTCTAGAGGAGGAAATTTCAGGTATATTGTACTCTCTTAAGGAGCTGCAGTTGTAAAAAGTGAATTCAACCTCTTTTATTCATGACGGAAAAACTTGGAGACTGGAGAGTGTGGATTTGAGTGTTACTAAATATTCAAGAAACATACTAGTTAGTTAGGCAACCAGTTTTTATCAGTGCTCTAGGAATTGCCACTTTCACTTTTGAGATACAGCAAATATTTTAAGGTGTAGAGTTGATTGATCAACTGTGTATGATCTTAATCATGGTGTATGTTCTTTTCTAAACAATCAACTTCCTGTATTTCACACCTCTTCATTCAGAAAGCATATGCTGAAGTAAATACTATTTTTTTACATTGCAGTATACATTAAAAAACCAGAATTACTATAGCTATAATTTTATCATGTGGTATATCATGCATTAAGATATTAAATTGTTTTGATATTAGTGTTCAAAAATAGTATCTAAATTAATGTCAGTATATCTTCAGTGGGAACCAAGAATTCAGTGGGCACAAGTTCTTCAGATCACTGAAGCATAAACTGAACTTTGATACACAAGTAACTGCACTTCTACTTAGTGAAGTATTTAGTCATTTGCATAGATATTAACTTTAATGGGATTTACATATCCTTTTAAACTTAAGTGCATATTTCAATGAACTGATTAATGTGGATTGGATTATACATTGTGAATAACTAAAAATTCTGAGGATTTTGGACCCACAGATCTCTTCTGAGCCACTAAATGCAGTCATTGGCACTCTATATCTCCACAGGTTGCAGAATTAAGGAATAAAGAAGATTTGCCTTATAGCTGTCAGTTTGTGTGGTAAGAGAGACCTAGAGATCACCTTAACAAATGTGTAATGTCTAAGACAGTCTGTGAAATACCAGTCTCACTGTTGCTAGGGATTAGGCTGAACAGTATCCTTGCTCAGGTAAATGAATTACACACAGGGTTTGTTTCTGTACTGCTGATGGAAATTATGATGGAATTACAAACGTGACAAGAATTTTTGGGTGATCTGGCATAAGGCCCTATTTCACTCATGCTAAGATGTAAGTAATTTCCTTTGCTTTTCCTCACTTCTGGCTTTTATGACTTGACAAATAGCGAACTTCTATTTATTGCTCTTCCCACTGTCCAATCAATTTTTATTTCCGCTTGTAAGCTATGCAGCTTGGATGGGAATTGTTCAGTTAGCCCTAAGCTCCTGACATAGAGAGGTTTATAAAGGCACTGCTGTTACAGACACAAAACTCGTTCCCGTTGCTCATACAGCTCCCATCCTCCTGACTGGGAGTAGGCTTTGAGGTCTTGGGCCTGCAAAGTGTCAGTCATCCCCAGGGGCCTGAGCTGTGTGTGACACAAGGATAGCCCCTGTGCAATTACGACTCCAAAAAGAGTAGTAGTTTAAAAATAAATATGGTAAATGTTTTGGTCAGCAACCAGAATGACCAACACTTAACTGAAATGACTTCAGACTGCATTAAATAAATGTGCCTTTCATTTGAGGAGTCTCCGGGTAGCAAGATGCTATGATGTAGTTTAGCTGCTTAGCCCTGTGTTAATTATGTTTTGACAGACCTGTCTTTAGATACTATCTTGCTTTCTTGATAAGTAGCCTAGCGTCCTTTTATAGCGCTTTTTGAGAGAGAAAATGCTGTCTGTAATATTATTCGTTGAGATTTTTGTCACAAAGAGTGGATGTAAAACTGAAAAGCTCTAATAACAACACTTGATCTGTGAGCATTATTGGTGTTAAAGAAGTTCTCTTGGGCTCTGATGTTCAAGACTAATGAAAACTTTGAGCTTTTTTTTGGATAATTTTCTCTTACTACAGGACTTTATATATATGCACACTCAAAAGATTGTTCTGACAGTACAAATATTAAATCACCATAATAATCAGTTATATATAATGCTTACCAAATAATTCCAAAGTGTTTCCATAATAACCCTGTTTCTACAGTACACAGCATTTTCATGAATGAAGTGGAAGTAATTGCAAAATCATTGCCAGTAAAATTAATGGATGACAAAGACTAGAATAATAAACGTTTATGAGAACAGGTAAATAATACAGAGTAACTGGAGTTGCTGGTAAATTAGACCTCTTGCACCACCACTGCAAAGGTGGAGTGCATGTTCTACATCTGAAAGGGGGATGGTTTACAGCTACGATTTATTTCACCAAATCTCAGACAGCTACAAGATAAATGTCATAATCTGACCTAGTTGCTCTAGACTTTCTTTTTGGATAAAATGGAGATGAACACACTTTGACTGTTACTCATCTGACATATTTTAGAAGCCTGCTTTAGGGTAATACAAATTGCATCCTGAGAGTGTTTCTTTGTCATACGGAAGGGTGGCCCAAATATCTACATTTGATGAAATTAATCTCACCATCGGTGTCTGAACAGAAATGGAAAACATTGTGTTCTCTTCTGGCAAAGAAGGGTAATGTGTGACCCTTGAATCTATATAACAGGGGAGTCAGTAGGAAGAATGATGTCAATTTTCTTCACTATAAAACATTTACGAGATTGCCTGTGTATCATACAAAATACAGATGCAGTGATCTTTGAAAAGGCTGTTTAAAAATGTGCGTGTCTAAAAAATCACAGAAATTAATAGCTGAAATGAGACTACAGTAAAGAAGAATGGAGTATGACTCTGATGGAAATGCAATTACTATTTTCTGCTGTGCAGAATGGTGAACCTGACAGATATCGAACTTGCAGCTGTAGAGGTTAAGAATTGTTTGTCTGTTTGCTCCTCTTACCTTACAGTTTGTCTTAATTAATCAAAGGTGGACTTACCTTAGTCCCATTTAATTTTATTAAATTAAACTGACTTCTTAGAATAGACTTGCTGATCTTAATTTTCTCTTTATTGGAAGCATCTCATTTTAATAAATTTCCCACAGCTGTTTTTGATGTCACTTCTATATTTCTGAGTAAATATAGTAATGTTGTAACTAAGTTGGATAATGTTAAGGGAAGGTTATTTGTACTGCCTTGTGAAGGTGCTTGTCTTTTTGCACTACCTATATGCAGAGTCTGGGGAAACCTTCATCTTGATTTCAATGCCTAAGTAGAGCACTTAAACATGAATGGCATGAAGAACCGCTGAATTTTCCAATATCTATATGATTTAAAGTGTTACTAGCCTGTGGAATTCTTTTGCACTTCCAGACACCAGAGTCACCCATGAAGAGCTGGTATCGATTGCATGAGGGAATGCAGCCTGCCTAATACTGAGCAATGTACTGCACAGATTCAATATGGCATCCAACTCCAATGTGTCTTATTTTACTCTGAGAATTCAAAAACAAAAAGTACAAATTCAATTTGTTCAGAAGTTGAAATTCACCCACTCCCAACAGCCTTTCAAAGAACACAGCTTTGTTTTTGTCTGCAAATAAGAGTACCTTTGGAATTGCCATGTGTCCCAGCCACTATCTTCAGAGCCATGTGACAGAAAACAAAAGGCTTCTGGTGACAACAGCCTTGTGGGGGTTGCAAAGGATAGATAAAATGGCATTTGTGGACCTGGAATTATTTTTCATGCAGCAGGGCAAGGGAGCTTTTAAAACTTCAGAAATCACATGTAAGTCTTGAATCATGACAGGGCTGTGTGCACTGATAATTTCACATACTTGTAGTTCTTAAAGAAGTACATTCACAAGACTGAAGGTGAGTGAATCCTCAGCTGAAGCTGTAGGCTTCTGTAATGCACAGCCCTCAGAATGAGAGATGAGAAGTCTTCGATTCTGAGTTTAAACTTTATCCAGAAAATGTTTCATAGATGACCTCAGATATTTTGGGAAAGCACTCAAGTGTGCTTTCTTTTGCTGTGTCTGTAGCTGCCTGCACCTGTGACTGCCCGGCAGGCCCCCATGCCCTCTTTGCTCTGAAGAACTCACGTCAGAAATTTAGTATAGCTGCAATATCACAGCTTGTATATCACATTTTCTCACTGACACTTTTCTTCATCTTTCTGAAAGGGAAACTTCAGAAGATCTGCAGTGTCTTTACTCAATTCTTTTCTTTGCTGTCTAGCATAAAACAATGAGTTACTGAGTTTACTGGAAACAAATATACAGTAGCTCCTGCACTTTTAAATAGAATCAGAAATAGAAAATCATTATTTATGCTTTCAGAGCACAATGTATGAGAGATCTGTTCTAAAATGTCATGCCCTAATTTAAATGTCTGAGCTCCTCTGTTCTGTTCAGACACACATCTGTAGTTGGTTAAATTTTTAGAACATTTTAAAACTAAGCAAATAATAAGCAATGGACAACAATTTCTATGAAATGTTTAGGTATTTGAGGTATCCACAGCTTTTAAGGTGTTAAAGTATTACAGTTCAGAAAACTTTAAAGTTAAAGCTTCCACAAAAAGGAGAGAACAGGGTTATCTGCGGCTGTCACACAGGATTATTATTGTTATTATTAGTAGTATTAGTATTAGTATATAGTAATAGATCTTGTATTCAGAAAAAAATATTATTATTTACTGTGATTTTTCAGTCTTGCAAAAATATCATATCCAATAATATGTTATGTTAGACCCCTAATTTCTGTTTGAACTATGGTTTATAGGTTTTTATCCTTTGTAAAACTGACATTTGCTGTGGTTACATTGCACTCTATTAATCCATTTGTGTATTTAGAAGAGCAGATACTGGTCAGGAAAAACTTTAGTTCTTATTTTTCACTTGTCTCAGGGAAGCCTGGAAGTCCAATACCTCATACAAAGCTTTGCTTATTTCTGCCTATGTGGGACTGGATACCTGAATACCGAAAATAGGCATGTAATGAAAATGCCCTTGGACATACTTCAAATAGGAGGAATGTTGGGAAGGAGAAAAAGAGGTATAGGGGTTAGTTACCATTTGGACTTTACAGTCGCCACTTCTCCCTTCTCTGAAGGGAGGTGAGGAGTGTTTCATGGTTTCCTATCTGTGGGCAATGTTGGGCTTGTTTCTCTACCTCCACCTGCGAGAAGGAGAAAGATGGATTTTGTAGAGAGGATTGAAAATCCATGTCTTATATCTATACTTGTAACCTAAATGTGAAAGGAGTCCTTAATCAATCTTTTCAATGATCAGGAGAGTTTTGGAGGAGCAGTGCTTAACAGATGAGCAGTGTTGGGGCTGTGGGAGCACTTTTGGGGAGAGGGCAATGGTGCTTACTGGTTAGCATGTGCTTGTTTTGGTAAGAGAAATACCTTCTCTCAGAGGACATGTTGTCCATGTGGGAATCTTTCAGCAATCAGGATTTTTTATGCTGGGATCACAAAGAACAGTGATTGCTAGCACTGTGTGTGAAAGCAGTGGTGCCTGAAATTAATAGGCAGGGAGCACTTTTAGGAAGTATAAGAAACAGAAGAGTAACCAAGGGAAGAGGAGTGGGGTGAAGGAACAGGAAGGAAAGAGAAGCGTTTATCTGTACTTTGTAGATTACAGTCCTTTCTAAGGAAAGTTCCATTAAGGATGGAATGTGTTCAGGACACTCAAATAGCAGAAAAGATAGAGAGAGAACTAATTCTTAGAAAGAAATACTAGAGAATGGAACAAGTGATTATTTTCAAAGGCTTATTTCTGTGGTGTCTGATGTCTGTACTTGTTTCAGGAGATGGTGCTTTTATAATGAAACTTCCTATCACTTAAAGCCAGAACTGCAGATCATTTTGTATTTGACCAGTCTTCAAACAGATTACAATCCTCATCAGATATGCTCCAGTTTTCTTATGTCTCTCTTTTGTTAATCCTTTGTTATAAGTGGTTATAACTTCATTTTTACAAGTGACACCTAAATGGAACCAAAACTGTCAAAAACTGTAATATTTAAAGCAAATACTGACTTTTAGTGCTATATTGTGTTTGCCAAATAATTTTTATGAGCATTTACAGGAGGCACTGGACAGAGCTGATCATGTTGGTTCTCTATGTTTCTCCTGAAATATAGGTTGCAATGAGTATCTACAAATTCAAAAGTCTGAATAATCATTGGACATAAAAGCCAAAAGAATTCTGAAAGAAAAAAAAAACAACTAATGTTGTTCTGATCTACAAGCCATAGAAATTATGATGTTCAGGAAAGTATTTTTAAAAATTAATCTTGTTATTGAATCCTTTATAGAGCAAAATTTCAAAAGAGTGAAATTTAGGGAAAGAAAGATGATTCTTTATGGTAGGAAAATTTTACTTTACAGGATATTTTGCATTTGACCATTTTGAAAAGCCAAATAGATTTCAAGGGTAGAATTTTGTCTAAATTACTTAGGTGGGCTTTCATGTTTTATGTGCTCTAACCAAATTCAAGATGTGAAGCTGAGAGGTTTCAGGTGTGATGAGTTTAGCTTGTAGATTGTTTTAGAAGAAGAACTGAATGTAACAGGAAATTTTCATCTAAAAGATTAAAAGCACAGATCTAATCAGTCAGGGATAGGTAGTCCAAGAGATACGTAGTCCACAGAGATTTCCAGAAAGCTCCAGTGTAAAGATGATGAATTCCCAGGTGTGTTTTATCAAGAATGTTGTAGCATTCATGTATCTGCCATAGTATTGGAAGAACAGAGAACTGGAATTGTTGCATCTCAACTCATCTTTTAATGAACAAGTTTTTCCTGCACGTGCTTGGAATAAGGAGAAAGCAGGTGCTAGAACCCTGTTCCGTCTGGAATAATTGCTCAAAATAAGTAATGAGATCAATTTTGTCTTTTCTTGTGCTCTAGATTGTGGGTTCAGCTAGCACATCTAATGGCACTTCTGCCTCCAAAGGCTTGTACCTGTCTGAAGAGTATTGCAAAGTTGTGTTCTTGCTATAGAAAAGTGTGTGATGCAGGTGTCTTTTCTGTCTTTTCTGCTTTACCCAAGAGCATTCAAAACTTCTACTCTGTTTTCTCCAGCACACCTCTATGTGCAAAAGCTGTATTGTAAAGTGTGCCAGTTTCAGCCATCATAAAGTTGGCATGCATTTTTGTGACTAGATTATCTGGTCTAATTATTTTTTGGACCAAGACAAAGATACTTTATTGTTCTGAGAAGCAAACTCTTGTGTTTAGTGTCAGTGTTAGAAATAAGGAAAATAATTAGGCAGAAGCTGCCAGCTTTTCCTTCTTTTTCAAAAACCTCTCTTTTTTCTTCAGCTGTTTTTTTTCTTTTCTATAAATGAAAAAAAGCCTGTCTTTATTGTTGGCAGCTCTGCACACCTGGAGGTTTGACTGGGAACATGTTCTGAAAAGAGATGCTTTGAAAGAGTGTTACTGCATGGAAAGCTGTATCTCCCATAGCTGTTATTGCCACGCTCTTAGATTGAATTAAACCATTCAGTATAACTTTTAATCATGTCAGTTATTTTCATAATTCCAACTCCAAGGCAGCTTTGTATTTTTATCTGGCTTAATCATGCCACATGGCCATGACTTTCAAGGTGTTGTCCAAGTGAGAGAAACAACTTACTTGGAGAAAGCTTATTAGGCTGGAAGGTAGTGTTCTCAGTGACAACCTCTGCTGACTGTTTTACAGCCCCTGCTTGGCTGCCTGTTTGGAAGCAGCCTCCATACCTTGAACTAAAGCATTTAGGAAAGGACAGGACTTCTTTCATGTGTGGAAGTCAGATTAAGAACAGTAGAAGTGTAAAATGCCAACCTAGCCATATCTTTGCTTGTCCTTACGTCACCCAGTCCCTAAAATGCCTCATCTTGAGGACACAGAAAACATCTCATTGAAATCTATGACTTAAATCCTTCCAAGAGCCGGGCATCTTGTCCACCTCCCTCCATCCTAAACTCTCATACAAAAGGGATAAAGACCATGAATCCAGAGAGGGCTGGGAGATTATTGGTCCAACAGACACACTCTATTCTCTACCTGGATATGAAGCCAGTGTTGACTTAACCCTATGCACTAGAGTGCAGATTGGAAACCCCAACCTTGCCCTGCTTTGTGTTGTTAATGAAATGCTAGAAAAAAACAGTAGGCAACTCAAAAAGCTGCACTAGACAGAGAAAGATTAATCCCATCTGAGTGAACACTTTAGTCATTCATCCATCAGTCTTGCTATGTGCAAATTTAGCCCTAAGTCTTTGGCCTTGCTGCATAGTTGTTTTCCTTCTTTCACTTATAAATCTCTCTCTGTTCCCATGTTTCTGAGGTTTTAGTTGCTAGGCTTACAACATGTTAGAGAAACACTCTTAATGATACTTGGGGAGGTGAGAAAAGATAACTTAAAACATTTTTTCTGGTTTGGTAGCTCCTTAAATGGAAGATTTCACAGACATCATTATTAGTATCTTATAGGCTGGATTTATTTTTTAGATCAGTCAGTGAGCAGCACTTGATCCACAAAGGCATTTTCAAGAGATTGTTACAGGTTAACCAGCTGTGTTCAGAAGTAGATGTAGTCCCATAAAAATCAGTAGAGGTTACATTGGCACTAAGAGATTCAGTGTCCATCTACTGCAAAGCTGGAAGAGGGCTGGGCAGGCTCATTCACTGTGTTGATAAAATTTCTGTGGTATGAGCTGGTTTGTCCTAACATTCACCTTATGCCTTCTGGTGGCAAATTCAGCTCTGCGCAAAATTATTTCCAGGTGATCATTTTGATCAGAGAACTGATTGTGAGGGAAGTTCACATTCAAAATGCAGTGGGGTCACGCCTCCCTCCTTGTAAGGCCCTACAGAAGTGTAGGGCAGCTGAGAACAGCCTTGATTTAATCTTGATTTAATCATCCCAGGAATCCACAGAGGTCTGCTGTTTCATGAAGCAGATGGAAAGACAAAACTGCAAATTAAATGTGAAACTGAGTGCTGATTCTCACTGTAATTTTTTTTCTGAATTTATGGCAAATGGGGAGCAGTGGAATAAGAAAATGATTCAATTCTAAGCAGGTACAGATTATGGGCTTTTCATTGGAGGTACTTCTGTGATTCTCGGTGAGCATCTGTTGGTTACAAAGTGCTTGGTTAGATTTTAACATACATTCTCTGTTCCTCTGCAGGCCTCTACCCCTGCTGAAGGCTGATCTTTTTAGAACTGCATTTAAAATATTCCTGCAAGACTTTGCCCTCAAAAAATCTCTTCTGCAAATTAGTAGGGCCTTTTATAAGGAGAGAGAGGTAATGAACTGCAGGCCAGATTTTTAAAGGTATTTGAGTGCTATAGCAATGGAAATTGAAGAAGTAGATGCTTTCGGAAATCCCACAAGATGCTTAACTGCATCTGTAGATGCTTTAATACATTTCTTCCGAGTGGTTTGCCTAAGGTTCAGTTAGCCACTGCTAGGGAAATGAAATGAGAAACTTTCTCTTTACTGTTGTAGCCATTAATCGTTTTTGCTTTCTTTATGACAAAGTGATAGGAAAATGTAGCTGTTTATAGAATCCAAAGGAATAAGGAAGAAATAGTAATGATTTACTAAATGAAAGTTCAGCTTTTTTCTGAGTCATAGACTTCTCCTGTAACCTCATGTTTATAACTGTAATGGATGAAGGTAGACTCCCACTGTTTGTCTCTATAATCACCATGTGGTTAATCAAAATGATTTGCTAAATCCTTCCTACAATGTGCTTAAGGGAAGTCTTAGGTAGCAGGTCTTTGAAAGAATTTGATCTCCTCAATGCATTTTGATAGTAAAAACATGCTATTATTTCTTTTCTTCTGGTTGATCATAGTTCTTGTTGCAAACTTAGTATCTGATTTGTGTGTTAAGTGTTTCCAAGTTTGCATTCATTTTTCTTTATATCATCATTTCCTTACAAAGACAGGGTGAGTATGAATTCCAGGTGAAATGGACTTTTTTGTGTTTATGAAAAATAGCAATACAGTCTCTACAAGTAGGTTTTAACAGTGAAATCCTTTTACCCCGTTTTTCATTGTTACTGCATATTCTCTTTTTACTGTTTTTCTCATTACATGCATTTGTTTCCATTAACCAGGATGCTGAGAAATTGGCTGGTGAAGAGCATGCCTGGAAAGAAGTAAAAGATGCTGTAAATGAAGTGAGATATCCAAAATCAAAAGAAGGTATCCTTTCAGTGACAGGCTACAGTCTGTCATTCAGTTGTGAAAAGAGCCTCTTAGTATGCAGTTCATCTCTTGAGACTAGTTTCCTTACATTTATATTCTTTTTACTGTAACGTTTTTCAATTCATTTGATGTTTAAAATGTGTAATATTCTTAATTGTATTAATAATAGAGTCTCTGATTACTTGGAATGGAACTGTTTCATGGCAGGTATAGTAACTACCAAAGACGTGAAGGGATATTTTGGCTCTGATTTAGATTTCTGCTATCACAGCCCGCCACTTCATATAAATCCACTTCTAAGTGAAAGAAAGCTTAATTTGGAATGTTGTTAAATTCTTTGTTCCGTTACTCTCAGTGTGAACATTTACGGGTTCTCATTCTTTGCACAGCAATGACAATAACAAGGAAATAATCACAGTCAGGTTCACAGCAGACATTATAGCATCATTATAATGAGATATAATAATATATAATAATAACTGATAATTAAGCAAATTGAATGAAATGATCTTGCACTAATAAACAGAACTGGAGTCTAATGGCTGTCATGTAGATATTCAATCCAATTAAAGAAATTAGTGAACAGCAGCAACCAAGAAAAGATGAGCAGAAGAGAGGTGATTTTTACTAGTATACTATGGGTTTATTGATCTCTTTCTTATCTTGGTCTATTCAGTGGAATTTCCCTGACTGGAAATATGGCCTATTGTGGCAAGATGCCTTACCATTTTCAGAAACTTGGGCTTTCTCTCAAGCTAGAGAGAATTTAATCTTCCAGTACTCCTTTTCGGCAGCATGAAAAACAAGTTTGCATGGTGATATTCCAGGCTGGAAACAAGTGATCACAATTTATATAGTAACAAAAACCCCAACCCATTACACTGAGTTTGTTTCTTTCTAATCCAGAGAGATTAATTTTTTAGCAAAGGGGAAACACTCATCTCACCTTACTTTAATTTCACATAGTTTCTAGTGTGTTTCAAGTTCCTCTGTACTCACTGGATTGAAACAGACAGTACTGAAATAGATCTTCAGGGCCCATATTTAAACCTGCATGTTAAATTATAGATATGCAACCTGAAGTTGCAATAGTTTTTATACTGAAACTATGCAGTCAGAATACTGGTCCTATTTAATGTTCCTCTATTTAATTGCAGGAGAAATTGCATTAATGTATTTTGCGAGTGTCTTTAATTAAGATTACTGATTTAACTGATACTTAAAAATTAATCAAACACATGGTAATAAAAGTTATCAGGACTGGTTGGAAAAATCTATTCTTGTTGTCTGTTCAGCTTCTGTTCTCAGTCATGGGCTATTTGAAATGTGTCATCTTTCCTTCCCCTGCACCACAATACCAGTGTTAACTGACATGAAAGTGGCGAGTGCAGTACTTGAAGAGGGAACTTGACTTTTTTCCACTTGCCAATAATAAGTAGAAAACTTTCCTGGCAGACTGAGGCACATAGTTATTAGTTCCTGCAAATATAATTTTTTGAACAAATTAAACCAGCAGTTTCTATAGTTGAGAAAGTTGATGACTCCCACAGTCTGACCTACTGATTGTAACTGATGCAGTATTGTAATACTAAATCCACAGTTAAAGCTGCTTGGGGCAGTCCTCCTCTACTCCTGGGCAGATGCAGGACAGGCAGCTCTTTGGTACTGTTGCTGCTGATGGCAGGTTTTCTAGTTTGTAGTTTTACATACCTGCAAATTTGGTCCGAACAGGTTTTGTTATATAGCACATCTGCTATTAGATGCTAGTGAGGGAACAAAGCAGAATAATGAGAAGGAAAAGCAGACATACTGTGCATCAGCTAAAATGGTAATCTTTCAAGAATGTCAGTGGTTTGCACTTTCTACAAAAATTGTATCAAGTGGAAATAACATCCCTCATTCTTCTGTTTTTCTGTCCTTAATCAGTTGTAAAGAATACATGGATGTTTGCCAAAGATATAAAGGTTAAGGTGCAATTTTATAATAACACATTCCTTCCCTTATATGGCTCTTTCAATCCAAGGGCATGAGAGCAATTCACAAATAATTAGTTTAGCCTTGTAACAACCATGCTATAAATCCTGGCCCATGGTGGTCACATTCTTAAATTTAAGTATGTAAATATTCCCATGTTCAAGACGAACTAATTACTTCATCACAGGTTTGTCATTGTACACCTTAAATTCATTGCTGGATTAGTGTGAATTGTACTTGGAGTAATTTGTGAAGATAACTGCTGGACTTCCTTGAGCTGATTGTGTGGAAAGGGCTATAATACAATCAGTGTTATCACTTTTCTTGCTGTAAGTCTAATTTTTTCTTTATTTCATTTCTGCTTACTTATGTGAGTGGTATCTTTTTGGTGTTTAGACTGCTTGCGTTCTGGGACTCCCATGGGTACAATCACAGGTGGTAATACACATTTGAAAACTGCAAGTATTTGGGTTCAGATTAGGTGTGGTCAGAGAGAGAAGTATCTGGTCCACGAAGAAGTCAAATCAGTGTAGAATGTAATGAAAAAAGTGATTTGTGCTAAGGAATATCCAAATAAAGTGAATGCAAGGTTATCTTTCCTCCATTCCAAACTCACAAAAAATCTTCTTGTAGCATTGGAGGTGAAAATCTCCTTTACTGCCAAGATCATTAGTCCTGAACTAGAGTCAGACATCAAAACTGTGATGATTTTCTTTCTCATGCATGAAATATGCAGCTGTACATGAAAAAAAAAAAAAAATCACAGTGCTCTTCATAACTGTTTCAAGGAGAAAGAAAATTAATTAATTTCAGGAAAAGGTTCTAATTTCATGAGAATTCTAAACAAAATTTTGGGCAGCTTAAAAGAATGAGTCATTATTTTTATAGATATCTATCTATATATATAAAAATTCTTTTTTAAGCTGCTGAGACTTTTTTAAAGACACATTTGCATGGTCTCTTGCCCTTGGCTTTAAGAACCGGAGTGTCTTAAGTAAATAATGTTTCAGTACCTAAATAAAAGTTATTTGAATTTCTGTTATGTATTAAAATACCCTTGCAATTTGTCGTCTTTCTTTTACCATTTATTGCTAAAATACTGCCTTCTTTAGAAATTGTTTTGCTACACGTAAACAAAGCACAGTTACCTAAGCTACCACTTCAGCATTTAAGTATGTTTTCAAGAATTGTAGCAGAGTCTGGAATGATGGCAACTTTTCTATTTTAATGCTTTGAGGTTCCTTCTCCTTGCTAAACAGCATTTAGAAGTTGAATTTTCGTCCGATTAAATATATTTCTTTAACTAAGGGCAATAACAGAGTGGAAGCGTGTTCTGGAAAGATGCCAGAATCTCTTGAGCAGCAACGAGGGTCGTCTACCAGATACAAATATCTATCAGCTGAAAATGCTTGACTGTGCCATGGATGCCTGTATTAACCTTGAATCCTGGGAAGAAGCATTGTATTATGGCAGCAGGACTCTGGAACCATACAGGTAAGGGATATAATTGGTTCAGCTGGTTCCAAAGATGGAGAAGAGCTGGCTGTCTCATTAAAAGTGAAGACTGTGCTTCATCTTGATGCTTCTTACTGGTTTTATTTCTTGGTTATATCTTGCATTGCTTTCTAGGTTAATGAATGAGGCAGAATGCTCATTCTGCTTTCACAGTCAGGCTTGAAAGCAAATAAAAGGATAACAAGAACTATAATAATAACTGATTATTACCTCCTTGCTTTTTCGTGTTTTCAGATGCTGCCTCATTCCTGATGAGAAATTGACTTTCATTTTCAGGCTCCATTGACATGAGGGTATCAGTGTTTTATGCTGAGATAGGGCAGAAGTAAGGGACCGATAGCTGGTTGAAATAATGTGTATTCTCTGTATACTCTATGCATAGAATTTACAGAAAGAATAAAAAAATATTGCAAAATGCAATTCAACGGGAAATTAAAAAGCTCCTGGTCCCTATTTTGGGAGAGATCAAGGTGGTGAAGTACTTGCTTTTCTTCTCTCCTGGTCAGTTCTTGTTCCTGTGCTATGTGCTGGGAGAGTTTCTGAGTCTGGTGATCATTTGTTGATAAGGAAGGATAGCCTAGGAGATCATACATCATGTGGTAAGGCTTGAAATTGATTGGAGCCTGGAGCTGTAATGCAACTTTGGTCATCTCGTAGAGAAAGGGCAGGTGCTTCTGCTTTGGTCTGTGTTCTGAAAGCTTTAGAAGACTCACATCTTTGGGTTCTGAATAGTTGCATTGTTTGTAACTAAGAGTAAGCCTGTGCTGAGTGTCTAGATATAATGTCATTCACACATGAGTCTTCATTCTCGGTCAGATATTTTTTACACCATCCATTTCTTCTCTGTTGGTGCACCATGTGATGTTTCAATACAACGTGTGATGTTGGGAAGTGTGAGGGGTATTCTAGAGCTGAACAATATGCTCTGCTGTGAATATGAACATTTCAGATGTTACATATTTTCCCTAATCAAATGGAGATGCCATCAGCGTTCAACATTTTCCCTGAGGAAATTCCATGTGGCAGCCTGTTTCTGAATAAAACTCAGGGCTTCACTTGAGGAACATAGTGTTTCAGAGCTTTCACTAAAAAATGGTTGTTGATAAAACCTGCATAGACTGTGGTACATCACAGCTGTGGAGTAGCTCTGTGTTCATAATGACTATTCATTTTCATAGAGGAGGACATGAGTGCCTACAAATTTTCACATTTCTTCAAGGTGAAATTCACATTGTGCATGTCCCACTTAACCTTTTAAACAGGGCTTATGTAGTACTGCAGCAGTACATGCTTCCTGCCAGTGTTCTACCTTGTGGCACACTTCAGGTGAACAGAGTAGTCTGCCTGTTTAAATGTTCCCTTATTAAATAAAAAGCCCAAAGCTCACTTGTTTTGGCTGGGTTGGGTTTTTTATAACTTGTTAACTCAGTTCTTCAGAATTGAAAACTGAGCATTTTTTTTCTGCAGACATTTCTGAGAGCAGAGATTACAGTGAGACCAATCTTACCAGATAATTTAATAAAGCTTTCTCTGTTTTGCTTGCTGAAGTGCACCATAGTTTTCAAGCTGTTTAATGCAGCAGTTTGGAGATGAAGGAAAGGATTTGACTGTGCATCCAATTAGTGTCTCTTAAGTTAATAATTATTTACATGAGATATTTGACCTTTTTTGCACCTTGGAGAGCTTGTCCTTATTCTTTTCTCACCCAACAGCATTATTTAAGAGAGATTTTTGATTGTTTCTTTTTCTTTATACCTTCAAGTCATCACTACAAGCTTTGACACACCTGAAACCAAATCCTCAGTTTCTCATTACAACAAATTGTGCCCTAAGCAGCAGGAGAGCAAATCCTAGGAAATCCTTTGGGATACATTGAATTTCTCCTGTTGAATCAATCTACTGCTTGGCTGCTCCTGCAGTTCCATTATAGTTACCTATTTTCCTTTCCTCAGCTCTGGAAAAAGTATTCATACAGATCTCCACAGGGAATCACCTGAGAATTCGCACAGTCCATATAAATAGGAAATCATTGTTACAACTTTAAAGGCTCTGGAGATTTGGTCAGAACCAGTTTTAACTTCAGGTAATGTGTTTATTGTGCATTTTCCATTTCTTTAGCAGCAGGATTAATTTTCAGTGCTGTGTGACACATTGTATCATAATGTATATTTTCATTATGATGGTTGCTGACTTTTTCAGAATCATCCACTTCATGTAAGTGGCAGAGATCTGAACTACATACAACTGATTTGTCATGCTGAACACCAGCCCCTGTGTTTTAGGTAGCGATAATAACCTATAAAGAGCATTGTTCAGGACCTCTGAAACGGTTTTAGCAAAAAGAAAGGGAGAGGTAGTGTCTGCCAAGACGAAAAGCTGCCTTCTCCTTTTGTGCCGAACCATAGCCATCCATTTTTTGTTAAAACCTACATGTACTTTCACTGAATAGCCTAAGCCAAGTGTATCTACATGGCTTTCCTTTTAAATGCCACAGAAATAGCCTGTCTGTTCAAGAGCCTTAAGAAAAGTTAAGACATTTGCCTAAGTGAAAGCTGCCCCACGTCATAGTCAGCACTCAGCAGCTTGCAAAAATAAACTTCCTTTCAAAAATCCTCATGAGCCTTAACCACAGAATAACAGAATATCAGCAAGAGGTGTTACATGGGTTTGTCATGTCTCAGTTAGCACGTTCACACTCTGGGCTGACTGCTGCTCGTGAAGGATCAGATTCAGAGATACTGAGAAAGACAGATTTCCCTTAGGTTACCTCAGAGGAAGGACCCAGCATTTAGCCCTTAAATTACTGACGAGGCGCATATGTTCTGGGGATTAGGTTTGGGGTATTTTTTCCCCTTGTCTCAAGTATTCAGTGCTTTACACTGCTGCCAGAGAGTGGAAAAATGCTTCTGTTATAAAACTCTGCTAGATGTCCTCAGCTATTGTGACAAGGGTAAGAGGATGAAAAGAAGTAACTGTGTGACACCACAGGCCTGCTGGGCTTACCTGCTGGATAACACCATGTCACCTCTTTGGGCTCATGTGACGTCAGGTCTGGTGAGATTTTGTTCATCGATTTCTGCTCTGCACTGCTTATAATCCCCTGCTGAATTTCAAGCTAATGTAGAAATCCCACTGATTTTCAGATGGGTTGTTTTAATTAACAACCCTTCACCTCCAGTGCTGCAGCATTAGAAGTAACTGGAGGTCTCTAATATCAACAAGAGAAAATTCCTTCTTTTCATCCCATACGGAAGTGTTGTGCAGAAGTGCTGCTCTGGCTCTTCACCCAGCAGCCTTGCATGTCCTTGCCCCTCCATCCCTTCTTCACTTAGTCAGCATAAATACAGAGCTTGTGCAATGTGACTGTTCTGCTTCTGGAGTGGAGGGGAGCTGGGTAGGTGCAAGCACCCCATATTTGTGTTATCTGTGCACATTTGTCTGCCCTTCTACCTCCTCCTGTTCCCTATCCCTTCCAGTGGTGTTTTGCAGTACCCGATTACTTCACCTTTTGTCAGTGACAGAGTTCATTTAGGGAACAGGGAAAGCAATCCCAGTGAGTGCAATTTTGGAATGCTTTGCAAAGGGCTGGGTTTAAGAACGGTGGCTGGTATGGTCTTGGTTTTTTCTGAGAACATGGTTGAATTTTCATTGGGTTAATGAAATACCAGCCAGGAATTTTTGATTTAGAATTCTAATTCATTATATTTGATGGTCTGTATTTTCTAAGTATGTGAACTTCAATCAAAAGGCAGATTAAAAATTGATGGTTGCTATAGTATTCTTTTCTTGAGTCATGATCTTGTAAAAAAGCCAAAAAAAGCTGTAGAACATAATATTCTTGGAACAAACGCTGAACCTATTTTCTCTTCTTCAAGAAGGATTTCCAATAAAGAGTCTGACTTTCTTTTGGTCTGATTTTCCCCTCTTTTTGAATGTGTTTAGAAAAAAAAAAAATGCTGCTTTTACAGCTGTGTGTTTTGCGATACACGTGATATATGCAATGACTGGAAATAATTTTTTTTATTAAATATATATGGTTCTTTACTGAACTCAACAGACGTCTGAGTGCTGGCTAGTTCTGAGGCACTGGAATTTAATTTACATTTACGTTGAAAGTTAGAGAGCCTAAAAATATCCCCAAAACTGCACTGCAGTGATAACTAGGGCCACTGGGGGATGCTACTGCTTAAGGGTTACAGCCCGGATTCGTCTCCAGTCGGCACCCTGGTTATGGGAGGTCCCCTGGGGATTCGTGTGTGGCTGCCAGATTTCTGAACCTACAGACAGTACTAATTCAGTGACCAAAGTTCAATGTCTTAATCATAAACCATCAGTTGTAAACATAAATCTTTCCTCTGGGATCACCCGACAGGGAGAGAAAAATGTCAAGGTGGAGAAAGCAGTTTAGAGAAAGAATGAAACAAAGAACTGAAAGAATTAAATCTTCCTTATTCACTTTGCTGGGGTTTTAGAAAATGCCCATGGCATTTAATATTTAGAGCAAAATGTGTCAGAGGAAAACTCAGTATAAATAAGGGAGTGCATTGTCTCTGGTTAATTATAGGTAATTCTTCCAAAAGACAGATGTTTGTAGCAATATTTGCACCATTTTTGGCTTCAGTGTCCCTATTTTGTTGCTACACAGGGAGAATACTTGTCACTGGGCTGATGTGTTTAGGAATCCATTAAAACACTTCAGCAGCCTGCTTCTGTCTTCCATTCCTCCCCTCCAATCCCAACAGCCTTTTCAAAAAGATGAAGAAGAAAGGTTTTACATCTGAAGTCTGGTGCCTAAGTTATCTATGACCTGATCAATTCTTTTGCCATGTAGGAAATGGATTTTCTGTTTTGCTGGTTGCTTGCTGCATACATCTGCATAGCACCATCACCTTCAATTCTTTCGTTCTTTCCTAGTTGTTTCTCTTGTATCTTTCCATTACAACCATAAGTTGTCCCCCAAAGTGATACTGACCTGCATAATCCTCAATGACTTCCGTAAACTCACGCTCCCATAAGTGCTCCACCTTCTACTTTTCTTCATTTTCATGTATTGTGTGTATGGGTAGAAATTCTTACTATTCTCTCCAGTCATGCCAGCTGTTTTTTGGGGATAATTTTGGTGTCACTGGCTTGTCCAATATACTCTATCACATGTGAGTAGAAGTTCAGCAACAGCAGTGTTAATTTGCAGTATCTCATTCAGTGTATACCACATTTCCTAGATAGGCTAAGATTTCCTTAAATACCTTCATTGCTGCAAGATTTTTTTGTCACTGTATGTCCAGTAGCTCTATAGTTGTATACCAGTGCTTGCTATCTTCAGTTTAAGCTTCTAGTTTCAGGTTTAGTTTCTAGTTTCATTTTTCACTTATGCCAAGAGCTATTTGAATTTGAATTTTACAGATAGTGATCACCCCTAGTGATGTTAGCAAACTAAATCACTGAGTTTCCCAGAGTCACATATTTCTCTGACACAACTACCAGTGTTGATTTCTCCATCTCTCGCATAGCATTTCCAGGTGTTTTTACATGATTCTTGAAAGTTCTGTGTTCTTTGCAATGATAACTTCATCTGCAGAGATTTCTTTTTGGTTTTTTTCACTTTAGGATTACCTTCAGATTAAGATATTAGACCACTCAGGGGTTGACGCTTTATCTTGAATACTGATTTCGGTCCCAGTCTATCTGCCTACCAGAACCAAAAGATTCAGTTTGGTTTTGGTGTTTCTTGGTTTATTTGCTTTTCTTTTTTACTTAAGCAGTAATAGTTGGCATTTTTGTCTTATAATCAGGGGATCCTTTCTTCTTTTTTCGCACATGCATGCTTGCAATTTACGAAGTAAGGATTTATGTGGCCCTTACCTGAGCTCTTTGCATTAGTCTGCTTGCTATTATACACTAATTAAAGAACACACATGAAAAAATAGAAGCAAGTACTTGCACAAGCAGATATTACAAAGACTTGTGTGCTGTGAAAAAAATGCAACATAGTTATTCAGCTGGAACAATTTTGAGAACAATTTTGGGGAATTCACAGCATCTGTATGGATTTTGCTAAGAAGAAAAGAGTGGAATTGATGGCATACAGATTCTAAACAAATGTTTGGTTAGAACCTAAACTTAATTGGGGTTGGGAAGTGATTTCAAGGGAGCAATTAACAGTTAAAAAATAGAGACATTTGAAACATCTATGGAGTTTTGGATTCCTTTGACAGTAACTGAACACTGCTTTGCAAAAGCTATTTTAGAGGCAGAAATCATGGTGAAAGGGAGAAAGTGGGGAGAAGAATAATTTAAAAAGACAGATAAATTACAATTCTATCTCTGATGAAGGAGAAAAGAAGAGAGGACATGAAGGAAATATGAGCAGAGAAGCTGTAAGGAACAATGCGTTCTCTAAGGGGAGAATTAGGGAGAGTCTGATTTTAGTCAGAAAATACCTATTTCTTTGTTTGAATAAATTGTCAATTTGAGTTGAGGAAGCAGAGAGAGAAGACTTGGCAGTACTTCCAAGGAGGAAATCAATTAAGAGTTTCTCGTGGTGGAGATGCGAACAGTGGTGAAAAAGTAAAATTGTGGTATTTAAGCAAGAAAATGGTTTAAGAGCTGTTAGAGATAAAGGCTGAAAAAGATGAAAAGGCAGAATTTTTTTTCTATTGAAAAATCAGAAAAGTTATTGAAAAGGAAAACCATAGTCATGAGGAAGAGAAGAGGAGAGGAGCAGTGGATAAGGAGAGCAAAGAAATTGAAGAACGTATTTTGTTTAAAGGGTGAATCAATGCGAATGGCTGGGGAGACTGAGAGATGGAAAGATGGTGCTTTGAAGAGCAGTGTGCAGAGCCTGAAAATTGAAGGAGGTATTGTTGAACAAGAACCTTGCCAATGAATTACTAAGTTCCTAGTGACATGATCCATCCACCAGGGAATCCAAAGAATGGAGATCACAGAGGTTCTGTAGTAAAATAGGTGATGCTGAGTACAGCTGAAATTTCACAGACTGATATTGACAGGGAAAAGAAGAGAACAAGAAGAGCATGCAGATTAGGGGAAAATGTAAGTTACTGCAGTGAGCAAATCCTCGAGACCACACAATTACTGATGTGATGGTAGACTACAAGCTCACCGGCACTTGAATTTGCCAGTTAATGAGTAAAAGGGCTAAAATGTAGTGGAAGATCTATTTGGGAATGCGTTACTTGGATATACCTGAAAACCAGGAATATCCTTATTTTTGGGTGCTGTGTTACTAAGCTTGTTCATAACGTTACCTTGGTTAACAGGTTCATGCATACTCCTGTCCACCTTATCAAATCTCTATGAACTATATTTCACTTGACCTGGTCAAGGTCTCTTAATCAGTTTTCCTTAACCCCATAAAACCAGTGAATCCAGTCCTTCTATACAAGGAACATTAGAGGTATCAAAACTAATTCTAAATTATCTAATCTTGGTATGAGAAACAGCACAGCCTCAGTAGGATAGCACTCTGCCTCATATAATTAGCAGTAGAATTGTGCCACAGGGAAATGCTGAGAATGCTTACTGCTACGCAAACACTACGTGTGCTACCTCATAAATACAACAGTTTCTGGCCTTCAGAAATTTAGTCAGTGCCTAATCTTTTTCTTACTTATCTGGACAATGTCTAATATTGGATTATGCAATTTCAAGTGAAAGAGTTGATGTTGTGTTGACCTTCTGGTCAACTGTAAAATCCTTCTGCGTGTATTCCCTTGGCTGCCACAAAAGGTGCTTCCTTTCCACTCTGGTTTTCTATTAGAAATTCTATCTGCTTTAGGCCAGAATCCCAACTACTGTCTGCTGATATCTAACCCTGACATGTTTTTCAGCCTTTAGATAAACCAGTTCCATGGTTAAGGAGGTGATTCAGTGCTTCTCCTCTCTTCTTCTTCTCTTCCCCTGAGTATACCGGAACCTTTTTTCTCAGGTTCAGTTTGCCATTTTATCATCAGGCAAGACACAGAAGCCTGAATCAGCTATGTTGTGTGACTTTGAAGATGAAAGTAGGCAGGAAGAAACAAAAAGCAAATGATTTTGGGTAGAGAGCAGAACAAAGATGGTAACTGATTACAAATGCTGGAAGGCTGAAAAAAGTCAGGCTGTAGTGCTGCTAAGGAAAAAGGTTCACAGAAACAGAAAGAGGTTGCCCAAAGGGCCATGAAAACTGATGAAAGTGAGAGCAAGATAAACATATCAAAGAGGAAAAAATCACCCTCAGAAAATAGTGCAATTCCACTGATTAATAATAAAAAATATGTATTTTACAACTAATATAAAGTCATCTTCGAGGAATGCAATGCACGCATGTCTAGTAAAGGGAGAGTATGAGTATATGATATAGGCAACCAAAGAACGATGACAAGAAACCTAGAAATATCAAAATTAGAGTGAAAAAGCCTTTCTTTTAATTCCTCCCCATCATCACAAAAGATAAAGAAGGGAGAGGGCAAAGAAAATGGATACTGCCACAGTTGCAAACACTCTAAGAGGAAAATCAGCGTTCTCTAGCCATGCAGTGTGCTCTTGGAGGATACAGTTGATGGGCTGCCAGAAGTGAAGATAAAGTTCTGGAATCAAAGTGTTTTCATTATAGCAACATCATGAACTCATTTCCATATTAATTCAGGTATGTTGAACGATGCACACCAAGGATTTATTGTACTTTTAAGGCTGGCCAGCCTTTCAGAAGCCTTCTGAAAACTGGCAAAAGTGACGGCCAACAAGTAGAAGCATCCTGAACCTGGTCTTTTTACTTGAATCACTGTTGATGAAATAGGAAAGAGAAAGAGAAATGAAAATATTTTCATGCAATAGTGTGCTTGGCAGACTTTGAAAAATGGAATTGGATCCTACATTGCTACAAAACAAAAGTCTCAGTATATACAGTCATAAAAAGGAAAAATATTTAGGAGATCAATTTTCTCAACATTGGGCGAATTTGCAAGATTTACCAAAGCATTTTGTGAAGTACTTTGCTTTAGACAGTGACACAAATTATATGTTGTAAAAATATTTATGTAAATACGATTGGAGACCTTGCTTAAGAAGAATGGGAAATTGCTGAATGTTGTAGTTTGAGGTGTTCTGAAACACAGACGTGTCTTATGAAATACAGCACAACTTCTCGAATCTTACCAAAAAATCTGTAACTTATGACCAGGGGAATGTCCTGCTAATTAGTTGCTTGCTCTCATGACAATAGCTAAAGATAAGTTATCTTAGGTATTTGTCTCAGTACTGCACCAGCATAAGGTCTTTTATTTTTCAAGGGATTTCAAAATGCCTAACCAAGTTGGGTAATATTACCTCTACCAATTCAACATCTCAGATTTTTGAGATGAAAAACAGGTTTACATGCTTACAGTAAGATAACATCCTGAATGCATACTCAAGTTTTATCTGTTGCTACCTGTCTGGATTCAGTTCATCTGTGTATTGTCTTGCTGGCAAGTTTGCAGTTCAAGTGAGCTCTACCAATGCTGGATGTTTATCAAGAGATGCTATCAAATTGTGTTAGGTTGCTTGTGCCAGTAGAGAAAAAAACAGAGGTGGAGGGGTGGCAATTGTGAGTGGCAAGGCCTTTTCCATGTGAGAGAGCATCAACATTAATCTGTGACACGAAAGTATATTGACTTCAACTAAAATTGTTAATTTTATTAAGTATCCTATGCTTTCAACCCCCTGCCTTGCTCTGAAAGTAGCACTGTCCCAGGGAAGTACTCCTGTCTTCTGATACCTTGAGGAGAACAAGAAAGTACAGTGGTTAACCTATAATGTGTTAAACTATGTCCATCAAAGAACAACCAACTCCAGATATTGCAGTGGAACAGGACTTTTCCCACCTTGTTTGCAGTGGTGAGGACTGTCACTGTTCTTGACCTTTGCATTTGAAAAACACCAGGGTAGGGCTTTGACTGCAACCAGTGACACTAAAAAAACCCACAGCAAGTTGCACTCAGACGCTGCTAAGCTAAACAAGAGAAGAGTGACAACAGTTTCTTGTAAATTAAGAGGACACATCTCCATGGAAATCAGAGTTGGCTTGTGGATCCCAATTTCACCGCGGCACTCAGCAACATACGATTCAGTGTCGGAAGCACCTCACTGGGGGTCAGTCTTTTCTCCCAGGTAACAAGTGGCAGAATGAGAGAAACCAGCCACAAGGTGAACCAGGGGAGGTTTAGATTGGATATTGGGAAAAATTTCTTGGCTGAAAGGGTGGTCAGGCATTGGAAAAGGCTGCCTAGGGAAGTAGCGGAATCACCATCTCTGGCAGTGTTCAAAAGCTGTGTGGATGTGGCACTTGTGGATATGGTTTATTGGTGAACGTCATAGTGCTGGGTTAACAGTTGGACTCAATGATCTTAGAGGTCTTTTCCAACTTTTATGATTCTAAGATTCACTGTTGGTAATAATGGTGTGGTATACATAGTAGGGGATCAGTTTGCCTAGGGAGTGAATTAGTAAGTCTTCTTCTATAAAATCTGTTTCAAAGGTCAGAACTGGATAAATATTTACTACATTGAATATGGAAAAAAATTTACTTACAATTTACCTGCTATTCATCCCAAAAAGCTATCGCTTCCTTTTTGTGTCCTGTATTTAATCATCAAACAAGATAAAGTTCTTGACTACTCTGAACTAATAGAATTTGGTTTACATCAAGTAAGGATACCAAGGATTTTCCATGAAACTTCACCTTTCTCCCAAGTGCAAATGCAGATATTCATAGTGTTTGTTCATGTTTGCATATACTCATATGGGCTACTCTTGCTGTCACTGCTTCCTAACCAGGTGAATTAATTGGGCTGCTGATATCTTTAGAAAGCTGTGTTGTATTTTACTTCAGTTTTTCAGTTAATACTGTTTTTTAAATATTAGTTCCTGTCTTTGCAGTCATTTTACCAAGATTTCTTCAGAATGGATTCAAGCAAATATACGCATGCTTAAGCCAGAGAAGTTGCATTCAGTAAACAGCACACTCTTTTGGCCCTTTCTGCACACTCCTCAGGTGGCTCATCCCTGACTCTCAGGGCTACCCTTTGGCAAATTTCTGCTTACTTTTGTTTGACTGAGGTTGACAAAGATAATTTGATTTCCCGGGTCTTTGGCAGTTCTAGTGACAGCGATGGCTTATATAGAGATACCTTAGACTGTTCCTGAAACAGAGTTAGTGTGTTGTATTCAAGGCCATAACACTACCCCAACTTGTGATTAAGTGCTTAGTGAGTTCCATTTCCTTATAAGAACATGTGTAAGAACCCAAGAATGTATGCCACAAGTGAGCTGAGCATTAATCTGTCAGCAGCTTAAGTGTGTTTGGGATAGTGCAATGGAAATATGTGGTATAGTGACACAGTGTTTGTTCTCTGGGAAGCACTTAAGAGCAGATGGAACCTGTAAAACAGATTGATTTGTGAAAGTGTGCAGCTTCTATCAGATTTGCTTGATGCTTACTTGTTTTAACTCAAATAAACACAGGCCACATGTGCTTGAATTTTCAGTAAGGCGCTGGTAAGCTACATGTGGGCAACCCAACATTAATAGGTGCACAGAAACTCATCAGGAACGGACTTTGGTTTAAAAGGCATGCTTCTCTCCTAAAATAATGAGATGAGTGAAAATTAGCATATAATTGAGGATATATCCTAAGGAACTGAAAAAAAAGATTAAGGATTCTACAACAACATAAAGAATACGATGCTGGAGTCTCATTACAGTTAAATGGAAAATTAAGTCCATAGCAGGCATGTCTTAAAATTCTAGTATAAATCAAAAACATCTATAAAAATGAAGTAGGGTTGTATGGAAATTACATAAAGATCTGTAACTTTTTAAAATTAAATTTTAAGCGTCCTACAGATCTGTTGAAGTACAGTGTAAAACTCTGCAGACAATCGTTATGGTTGCAAGTTGAATTCCACTAGAGTATGCATGTAAGGAAGATGTTACATTTGCATCCTTAAAGGTGAATTTCTGGTCTCTTCCATTTACTTATCTGAAGAAATAATAAATCCTACATCAAGATCTGGATGACTCTTACATTTGTACAAAGCTTCACCACTACTTTAAGGACATTGAGTTGTGTGCCATTTCAGCAGTGACAATTTGGTTTTTCAATTTCAGAATTTGGACCAAGTTGAACCTTGGCATGGAATTTGCAGATAGCCTGCACTGACATTTATCCTATTGTTTTATACTAAACTAAATCAGTTTAGTAAGTGAATCAAAAGAAAGGCTAGATTTTCAGAAGCTTGGATTTTTGGTTGGTTTTCTTTCATTTTTTGAAAGCAAGCATATCAATGCGTTTTTCAAAATTAAAAAGAGTATGTGGATTTCTGCCATCTTGCCTTCTGTGTAGTGCAGAATTTCTGTACCTGTAGCACAGATCGTGTTTCGGCTGATTGCGAGAAATTTGCCTAGGGTGAACAGAGTAAGAAATAATATTAAAAATGTGTCTCTGGAAATATAATTCTACTCTTGTGAATTGTGTGTGCTACAGTCTTCAGTTAACTTTAAAACTACATTTTATATGTTCTTCAGGGTACTGTATATAATATTCTATTAAGCTATTTTGCATGTGGTGTTGGTAGAACACATCCTTAGCATGATTTTGAAAGGCTCAGTAAATGTCATACCTCTTCAAACCTAAGGGAATCTTGACTATGCAAAATATGGCAAAATGTGTATAGCTGCACAAAAAAACACGGCCCCAAACCCTCAGTTGTTCCCACAGCAATAGTGTGTCATGCGTATTCTTTCTACCCAGAGCACTGGAGAGCAGAACGGCAAGGTTCAGGGACATGCCATGAAAGAGATTGCCATACATTGTCCCAGTAAGAGCTTGGTCTTTCAGCAACCACTTAGGAATTAAAGACATTTCAGTGTCAGTGAGGCTTCTATGATTGTGTTATCTGTGTGTGTACCTTTGCTTGTTAGTGCTACCTAGCAACTTGCATAAAGACAGAGATGTCAAGTGTATGAGGTTGCTACAAGTCAGTAGAAGAGGCCACATATAGTGCCTGTAAAGAGAGGAGTTGTTTAAGCTCGTGTTTAAATGTATTAGTAGACACCAAAATATCCACACAGCAAAAAGCAGTTTTTAATGTCCTGGTGGAGGGTAAAAAGCTCCACACCTATCTTAGCATAAAACAACCATAAATCACAAGGAGTTAGGTAAATTTAGGTGCTCCTACAACTAGTTGAAAGCTGTGATTCTGCTGATCACCTCAGTGGCACAGCTATAGGCACAAGCTAAACCCCTGTCACCTTTATTGAAAAAAGGAGAAGGTACAAAGGATGTGAAAGAGCCATAAATAGCAACCAGCGTATTTCTTTATTCTGAGGCCCATATTTTCTCTTAGAAATGACGTCATCAGAGCTCAACATCTGCATTTAACACACAGTGCTCCGTGATACTGCATCTCAATGAATGGTTTAGATTAACAGAATTTACACAGTATCAGTGAAAACACTTGCTTTCCTGTCTGCTTTTTGTGCTCTGGAACTGTGGATTTCATATGTTTTAATTATTTTTGTTTTATTTTTAATGTATGCAGAAAAAAAAAATACCATGGTAAAAATGGGTAAAAATTTTAAAACCAAGAAAAATCATGTCTGCAATTTCAGTGTTACTTGAAGATCATGTGGAAGAAAAAGTCATTGCATACACAGCAGTTCTTCCATTATGTGGAAGAAAAAGTCATTGCATACACAGCAGTTCTTAGTACACTGCCTGGATGAGGTTGAGAGGTTTTGTTGAGTCTGCATTCTTTCATATATCAAAGTCAACACAGTCTTTGGCTAATGTTTTTGGAAAAAGATCAAAGCCATCAGGTGTAGTACTTGGCACTGCTGTATTTGTTGACAAATACAACCACGAGAACGTGGTTTCCTTAAGGCATAGACTTCGTCTCTTGTGCTGGTTCTAGATCAGTCAGCTGTAGATGGCTTATGGATTAATCATATGGAAATGTCCCCAGTATTTTCAGAGCTGTCAAGTCTCACATGCCAGGTAGGAAACTTGGTCTTCTGACCTCTCCTTTGTACTCCCCACCCCTGGTAGAGTCTTCTCTGTATCTGTTGCATCTGACAAAAAGGATCCCTGGGAAAAGTCAGCTGGAATAATTTATCTCTGGGTAATTGGTTACCCAGGAGCAATGCTGCAACAGGTCCTCCTCTCTTACATGCCTGGAAGTGCAGTCAGTCACACGCTCATGCATTTGTCGTCCAATGCATGAATCTCTTGTGTGTGGTTCCTGTAGTGTGTTACTCTTCCTCTGATCTCTGTGGGAAAGTGCACTTTCATAAATTCAAGGCGTGACTCCTTTCACATACATAATTTTAAAATTAGCTAACTTCTCTGTAAGTGAGCTACACTTACAGCCTTTGATCACTTCAGGAGTTGTTGTTACAATATGTTGACAGATGTTTCTATTTCTCCCTGAGTTCGATGAATCTGCTCTTTAATTTTAGCATAGCCACGTTTTGCATTTTTACTTTATTCTCAATAGTTGAAGATACCTGCTTTTCACAGCCTGATGGAGATAACAAATTATTTTATCATGTAACCCAGAAAAGCAGTTACTTAGAAAGCAGAAGAAATTTTGTGAGCCATCATTATAACACTCTTCACTGTGTAATGCATCTTCTTAGGCTAAGCAAAAGGATTTTGGATAACGAAAAAAAAAGAAAGAACCCAACATTATCAAGCTTTTTTCCTTTAGTTATGAACCCATAACTTAACATCAGAGACAATATATACTGAATGAGTTCATGGAAATAAAAATTGACTTTACAATTAAAAATTTTGAAGCTGTCCAGCTACAATGCTTTCCTTTTGAAAAGCGCACTGTGCAGTGTAAGAGTTTGTCACAAACTATGACAGTCCTTAATAAGCTGGTATTTGTGTACTTAACATTTCTCAGAAACTTTTTTACATAGGGATTATATTGGGCCAGAAGCATCCTAAGACTCTGTATCCATTGGTGTGAAGATTGATACTTGCATGACTGCCACCTTCTTCTTTACTCTTTCACAGCTTTTGGGTTTCAGTGACTTCAGTACAGTGACTTTAATTTGAAATATTTTTTAAACGCAGACAAAGAGAGGTCAGTGGATCAGAGGGACCAGAGGTAATGATACTACTTAGCTTGGAGTATTAGAAAAATGAAGCCAGTATATCCTTAGTGAGAATAAATCCAGCCTCTGACTGATGTGCTAGTAATATGTTGTTTGTGGAAGTGTTGTGGATGGCTCATCACAGTCTGAAGGAGCAAGCCCTGGTTTATGTACTGCTTTGTTTTTAACAGCTGCCACCATTGTTCCTTCTCTAGTGTGAAAATATCTCCAGTTTTGTACATGGTCTGCCTTGTGTTGCTGCATGTTGCCCTGTTTCATCCCCAGTGCCAATCTCTGCATGCCCTTTGTCCAAGCTATCACTGACCTTTAAGTTTCTGCTGATACAAATCAGACCAGACCAGAGTCAAGTGATACTTATGTAAGATATATCCGGCCTTCTGCATCTAATAAGAATTCTGCATTATTTCAGAAAAAAAAAAAAAAATAGACATACTTTAAAGAATGTTGTCTGATTTATTCTCCTCCTGAAGACAGCTTGCTAACAACAGTTACTCAGGAGATCTGTTTTTCTTCTTTACATTTAAATGTTTGCCTTTTGTAAGCCACAGATTTTCTTGAAGTGCTATCCATAAATGTACAAGCATACGGAAAAGTTGGCTGCAGACGTGCGATGAGCATATTGGAAATTTGCATTTTGTGCACTCCTCAAATCACAGGATTTCAGAGACCAACTAAGTATGCTCCTTGTAGCCTTTCACTGCTTGTTAATGCACAGGTACTTCATGATAGCTGTGATCAACACCAGGGTGACTTCTGGCTGTAAAATGCTCCAGGCATGTTAGCTCTAAAGGAAAAAATACCACTGTGCCAGTGCTCAACAACTGAGTTGTTCACTGGCCTCCAGAGCTAAGGGAGCTATTTTTCCATTAGATTTCTACCTCTGATTGACTGACTTTTTATGCTGGTTCACTGAATAATAGCTATACTGCAGTTTTCATGCAGTGCCTGTTACACATCAGAGAATTCACTGGAATTGTCTAGAATTTTATATGGGCATAATGGATTTTATAGTGCAGAAATCAGAATTTTCCAGGAGTGGAGAATTTATAACATTTCTCCTGTGTGCATTCTATCATATCTATCTCAGGGCAAAGCTCTCACTGTGTTCTTCACCTTGGGGAACGTCCTACTGGTATCTCTATCTTCTGTTATCTTGGTGTTTTAGATTATCAGAACATCTTTAAGATTTCTACTTCAGTGCCAAATGTAACTAAAATTGACCAATGGATTCAGAAATTACCAGAGAAGAACAGGCAGACAGATGATGGCCCCATAAATCTTGTTATTAGGCTAAAAACCGGATTTTTTTTCCTTAGCTGTCACAGAAGATAAAGCCAGCAGGTCAGGGAAGGACAGGCTAACAGTAAGATAGAGTGTGACCAGGACATCAGTTCTTTCCAGGCTTAGACAGTCTGAGTCTGACTGCTGATGTGCATGGGTGACAGGTCACCAATTCCTACGTGATCGAGGCATTATCCGGGAACTGTGACGAGGAGGAGTTTTAATGAGGGATTTGTTGAAATCTAACAAAGTAGTTTTACGGATGCGTATAGGAAGCTTCTTCCGGGTATGAAGGGCAGTTTGAGCTGCAGCAGGGAAAAATTGAAAGTTTAAACTTGGTGGATGGTTTTCCCTATTGGTGTGACTGAGCAATGACAACGGAACATCTCAGTTTGTTAGGTACCCTAGCACTGATTAGGTAGCTTTAGCTAATCAGTCTGTTGGCTGCAGTGGAGCATCAACTTCTTTTTTCAAAGGCAATTTTGGCACCTGCCAAATCTCTATGAGTTACTTTCTTTCCCATATGGCATTGGACTCACGTTACCCTATCTCACATAACACCAAACACTGTCTTTCTATTTCCCCACATTCCTACCCATCTCCGGACACCTTCCCAGCTATAGGCAGCTGTTTTCTTTTCCAAATGCCATCCTTTTTCTCTTAGAAGACAAGCTACAAATGACAAGCAGCAGCGCAGGATTTTCCTGCCTGCCTGTGTTTGCCCACAAATACTATTACCACTTCCACTACCCAGATGGTGTCCTGCTCTAGATAATACTCACCTTTGGATGCTTTCCCAACATTTAAAATTAAGATATTTAAATCAAGGTGAGACCCTTGCATAACCCAAAGCAATCATCAAGGGACCATGTCCTGGGAATTGCTACATTAGGATAAACCACCATCTTGCATTTTCTAGTTCCCAGTAATGATTTTTCAGGAGCTGAATGTGCCACTCCCACACAACATGATTCAACTCAGCCAGAGGTCACTGGCCTCTGTCACTGTTATTAAAATTGGGCCTGAACAGAGCAAATTATTAACAGACCTGAGAAAGGAATGAATAACAACAAATTTATTTCCCAAAATTACTTCCTCCTTTGCCTTCAGAACAGTCATGAGCATATGTGCAGCTTTCTCAGATTTATTTTTAGTTCAGTTCTTTAAATGAGTGTATTTTAGTATATTTTACTATGTGACTGTACTGTGAACCTTTAAAACTCAAAGCTCAGTTTTTATCCCTCAGGTAAAAATGCTTGCTAGCATACTAGCTGAGCATTGAGACACTTCCAGCCAAATGCCAGTGTTAAAAAATGGAGATAATTATTTTGCAAGTTTCTGCACAAGCACAAAGTCATCTTGGAATCCTTACTAATGGCTTTAATTATGAGAACCAAGCTGCAACTTTACTAATTCACACATATGACTGGAATATGCGTGCTATGAATATTTATTATAGTCGAATTCAAGTTGTCATCGACTGTGAAACAAAATCAAGGACCTGATAAATTCAGTTAAAATGCAGACAAGTATGTTCCACTTCATTGCAAAGTACAGGATATTTTGTGCTGCTTCTAGCACCCTTCTGAAATAAGGAGAAAAAAAAGAAGCAACATATACATTTCCAGATGCCGTTTATATGGTCAAATGCTTAAAATATTTGCAAAGGGTTCTTTTTTTCTATATGTAGATATTTTTTTAACCATATGGTCTAACTTGCTGTATGGTCTAGTTTACAGATCTAGTTTACCTCTCTACTGTGTTCCCAGCCCTGGGACTTCACACTTTCTCAGTAGTTCCTGACTTCCCAGAGGCACCCGAAATATTCCATCTAAGCCATTCATTCTGAAACAGAGAAAAGAAAGGAAAAGTGTGGTGTGGTGTGTTTGTGCTGGATCCAGTGGTACCACTAGCAACAGAGATTAAAGTAGCAGTCCAGATGTTCAAAATCCCTTAGCTAACTTCTGGGTGAGATCAGGACAGTAAACAAATCTTCTGTTGAGGGTGAAAAACCTGGTATTAGAGATGAGAAAGTTGATTCAGTGGTTGCACACACTGCCATGCAAGATCGCTGACTCAGGTAGATTTTCTTAGCCTGTCTGCCTGAGAAGAGAGAAGTGGAAGTATGCAAGTGAATTCATGACCCCATTGAGGAGAGCTGACAATGGCCACTGTTCTGCTCAGTAGAAAAGGCAGGGGGGCATAGTAAATGTTCCAGGAAAGGCTATGTTGCATTTTTATCCTGGGGTTTAAAGATCTGCGAATGTTTGGCGTTAGAGGCACTATGGGTCTTCTGGACTCCCTCAGTTTGGGTTCTTCTTTTTCTCTTTGTCTTGATACCTAACTCAGACACAGACACGTTTTGGATCACGTTCTCTCTCAAATTCTTTTTATACTCCTCACTGCTTCTTTGACTCTAAACTATTTACCTTAATTTCTTTGACTCCTCTCTCTGTTCCTTGGTGAAGAATGAGTTAAGGGTGTGTGAGTGGGTGCATGGGGTGCGCATTTCTGTAATTTCTTCTCCTTTATCCCCCATTTCCTCAGCAGCTTCAGAGTACAAATGTGTGTCATCACCAACAGCCTCTGCTTTTACTACAGGAGACAGAAAACCAGTCCTCCTTCCAGTAGTTCCTGTGGGAAAAGGATGAAGACCCTAGATCTTAACTTTTCCTTTGTCCAATGGAACAGTTGTGCCTGTCACACAAAGTCCTCCTTCCGTAAACTGTTATTTCTCCAACCAAGGTGTCAGAGGATCTTTTTCATCTTCCAAACATGGAGAGGGGATCTATGTCTCGTGCTCAGGCAGTGCGAGAAAAATAATCAGCTCACTAGAGCTTGGCTGCTCTATTCCAAATGGACAGATGAGCACCTTAGCACCTAGTTAGAGGGAGATAAAACTGTGAGGGCATCCTCCAAATGTCAGTAATTTCTATGGGGTTTGAAAGTGGTTGTGAGAAGGTAGACTTTCACTGTGGCCCAAGCATTCTCTACACAAAGCATCTGCAGACTGTCCTGAACTAGAAGAGCTGTTTCAAGAAAATTGAAACAGCTAGGTACCTTTTTTTTTGAGAGTAGTTTTACCTTTTTTTGCCCATCACAGCAGTACCTTCCCTAGGTTTATCCGTTGTCTTGAAAAAAAGAAGAAAAAAAAAACAATTAAAGAATAAAAGCTGAGCGTAGAAAGGGATTTACATACTATAGCGACTTAGTCTGTCAAGTCAATTTTTCACCTGTTCTAAGATTCCTGTGCATTCTACATAACTTTCCCTTTTACTTACATTTAAAAGGACCAGCAGCTCCCATGGAACTACACTTTCTGGTTACCATTTACATTACTGGGCAAACTCACCATGTGGATGGTGCAACAAATGCTCCCCCAGTGCTGCTGTAGAGTTGCTGCAACCGTGTGGTCGATGGAGGGTTAAACGCGTTCCCTTGCAGTACGTGCTTTCTTATGAGTTTTCAGAGGTTTTTTATAGAGCTATTTTCTTTTCACTCCTTTCATCTATTTGTTGTGGATGCCCACATGACCTCCTGAAAATACAAACACACTCTTTTATTTGCAGAGCCTATTATCAGCCTTGTCTTTAGCCTCACGATAAAGGTCAAGTAGATTAGTTAGGGAGGCTCTTGCCTTTCTAAATCCACATTGGTTATCTCCTTTCAGATAATTACTATCCATGTATTTCTCTAATGTGCCCCAGGGTATAGTTTCCATTCCTTGAACACTGCAAGGTTAAATTCATCTACTTTTGACACATTTTGCTGGGTTTCAGCTCTGCTAACTGGTTTAATACTAGTGCTTTTGTGATTAGTCATCCTGGACAGTGGAAATAGAGCAAGTGCTCCAGAAGAATATTATTTTCCAGTGCAAATTCTCTAAGAAACACTCGTGTTCTAGGAAAGAGCAGCTTTTTTAATGTTTCTGACTTTTCATGTAACAGTTTTTCAGCTATCGATGGTCTAATCCCTTCCTTCAATGCTGTATTGCCTATGCAAATTCATGCTGTCCATGGAAAACCTGTGGGAATAAAGGAGAAAAACAGTAAGAAAGCTATGACTAATATTAACCTCTCTGTAACCTCTAGTCAGATTTTAAAATGCCACTGGAACATCAAGGCTTGCAGGTGCTTGTTTTAAAAAATATTATTCTGATATTAAAAAGCTTACATTTCGCACTTGTCAGAAAAAGAAAGTTATCATAGCAGATTTCTTTTATTTTGTACTCTTTCATCATGGTAATAGTTGCAAGACAAATTAGAGGGCTTTAAACATATATATGCAAGATGTCACTCAGAATTACTTATTTCCAGTGAATATTCCTTATCTATGCATTATCAGTTTGGATAACTCTATTTTAATAGGTGCTTTATCCATAGTTAGCATGTGCTGTTTTCCTGGGTTTCCTACTGCTCTTCATCAAAACAGGATGTTTAAAATGCTGCATAGTACAATATAGAATAAGGAATGTGTAGAAAAAAATTCAAAATCATTTCCTCTGACAGGATCTTTTCAAGATCTTTCATCTGAAATTTGCTAATGAAAATACCTGGTTCTGCCCCATTTAGACTTTCAGTATAATATTAACTCCTGATGTGACAACGTAGTGAGAATATTTTGATATTTCAGTTTTGACAGTACTGTATCTTTAGAGGCCAAACCTTTTATTCTGATATGTATCTCTCCAGCAAAGCAGCAGTAAGGATTTATCACAGTGAGTAGCACGGGTTCTTCCGATCATTTGTATCACTATTTAATTAATTCTTTAAAAATACTAATAATAATACTACCAGTACTACTACTACTACTACTACTACTACTAATAATAATAATAATAATGTCCACATAGCTATGCCTGATGAAAATTTACCAAAGATAAAATTTCCTCATTCCCAGAGGTATATTTGCATTTGTAATGTTCATTTGTAGCTAATCCGTGTGTCCTGTCATCAAATGTGTTATCATGGTAAGGGGCACAGAGCTTTGCACATACATTTTCATTCCATCCTCTTTCTAGGAGCATAAGTAGACAAAAAAAAAATCTCCCTATCCCACACTTCCTGTTCTTGCTAATTCCTCGGTACTATGTACTAAATATAACAGTATACATTCAATTAAATAATTCAGCCACACTTTGATACTTAGGAAGCTCTCCTGTGCTGGAGGTCAGCATGAACAAAAGCCATTGCGATCCAAACGAAGGCATGCTGCTTTGCCCATTTCCCCATAACTCTAAATAGAAACTCTTTTTTAATGTAAGTTGGTTTTCAGTTATGAGAGGATTTAAGAATTACAGAGACTTTGCTAATATAATGTCAAATTTTCTGCTGTTCAGATGCCACTGTATGTATGTGGGGTGTGGTATAAAACCCAGCCTAGACTGTACTGTAGGCAGCTTAATATTTTCATTAGCTCTATAATGAAATTCCTCAAAATGCTGAAATGTTTTTATTCATAAGGTTTTCTCTTATATATGCAATATGCTTTGCTATTCCTGAATGATTACAACATCTCTGTAGAAGGAAATGAGGTAAATATTGCAAAATACAAAATATTTTTCAAATGCTAGAGCGCTGACCTTATAAAACAAAGATGCAACCTTGAGTCAGACAGCCAAGAGCTTTTTAGCAGTTTAATGTAGCAGAACTCGACCAAAGGGGCAAATTTTTGCATTACTTTGCTATTGATGTGAATGCTGCAGCTGTGTTTGCATATCCATATTCATTATTGCTAGTGTTCCTCCTGGACTGACTGATCCAAAAGAATCTGAATCTTCATTTTGAGGTTTTTTTCTGTTTTTTTTACTTTGGTGGAAATAGACAGGAAGAATACTCAAGGCATCCATTATTTCTTTCCACAATTTGCTAGAAATGGCAGAAGGTATTAAAAAATGAAGGCAAGCATATCTCATGGTATTCAGCTGACTGATAATTAAAGTACCATTAAATTTTTCATGCTAGATTGTGTTTGTTTTCCAAAGAAATTAGAAACTGTGGCCCTTTGAGACTTATGCTTTTAGTCTCTAGATATTTATTGCTACAGCATGTAGTAAATGTGATCATTGATGAAGTTTGCCCGTCCAGCGTACTTATATGAGGAGGTTTATAGTGTAGGTGGCTTTTCTCTTCGGAAACGTGTTGCTCCTATAGAAATGCACTGTACTGAAGCTTTCCATATTTATCAAAGATTAGTAAATGACAAGCAAAAATCAATCATTCTGTATCCTCCTTTTAATTTGAAGAATCAAAGTGTGGCACAATTTATGCCACAGTCAGGAGTCTGAGTCAACATGACAGAAAACTGAGCTCATATGGTGATCTTGAATTATTAATGCTGAGGAATATTCAGCAGAGGCAGTTGGATATTCTGAATTTCCTTCTCAAGGAGACCTTGACTGTGCGCTGCCTATACTGGGAAACTGGGAAGATTAAGTTTCTTGTCCTGGCATCTAAAGTTAGATGCCTGTGAGTTGTCAGCATGAATACACTGTTGGGATAAATCCTACACTTGCTGTCGTGTAAGAGTTTTCTGAAGTCATGTTCAAGTATAGTTATTGATCTGATTATTTGTTAACTCTTTAGAACCAACTGCAGGGAGCTCTGGAAAGGATCTAGACACTCGATTAAAGGGTGGGAAAAGGTACAAATTCTGCTTTCTTCAGGTACTGCAGAATATGTTGGTTCTCAAGAGAGTTTTAAATGAGGCAATGGAGATATTTTGGCAATTTGACATGGCGTGAAAACTCAGGAGATACAGAGAAAAATGCCCAGAAATGAAATTGGAAAAAAAAAAAAGTTTTCCCAAGTCTGGTATCATTGACAGATCAGGTAGGATCTTATAGGAGAAAATCTTAACAGAATTCAAAGCCTAAATTTTGTATGCTTTCTGAGCAAACTTCACACATGAGATATCTGACTTTCCTCCAGGAATTACGAACACAATTATTCCAGTAGTTTTTCCTCTATTTCATAATTTAGCATTGGTCCAAGTTGTTGAATACTTGTCAAAATGTTTCATGTCTCAAATGAAAATACTAAAATTCTGGAGGTAAGTAGAGGTTCCGTATTTCAGGATTCTACCTTCCTTAGACATGATGACTAATGTAGCAATGTAAAAGAATGGAGAAACATGTAATTGCTAAGAATCCATGAATCCTAAATAGTTGCTTATCAGGGATTAAATTCCAAGACCACATATAATGAAATTTAATCATGCATCTTAAGTCTTATATTTACATGAACAAAATAAGTAATTGAAAGGTGTGTGGGTCTTGTGAGCTTAGTGCAGTATTTGTTGTTCCCTGCGTCTCCTGACATAGAAATAAATTTTATGGATTACGGCTAAAAGCTCTTCCTTTAAAAGAGCAAGACAGAGAAACAATCTTTTTCATCAGAGAGTACCATCCATCTTCCTCTTAAGGGCAGCTTAAATGAGAAAATTTAGTATCTCGGCCACTGTTTCTTGCGCTTGCTTTATGCCTGTAACCACTTTGTTTTGCTGTGAGAAAGGGAAGAGACAAATACAATTGAGGTGACAATGTCTGCAAATTTAGATTTTGATTTGCTAACAACCTCCTTAATGTTCAGATTTCAGCGATCTTGACAGGTATATTCATAGGGGATAAAATTCACATGCAGACAGCCCCAGGCTTATGCACCATATAAATCCTCTCTAAGCCTTTAAAATGTGCTTTAAGTGGGTCTAATTGATGTACAGGACCTGTACTGGCCCTTATACATGTGGGAGAATTGCTTCCAGTTTTTAGGCTTGAAATAATTAACTATTGTACTTTCCTTTTATTCTTTTTGATCTGGTTCCATTTTCCTAGTAAACTGCTTTCATGCTGCCTTCTGTTTAAAAAAAAACAGAGTGGAATATTTGAGATCACGAGATATATATGTTAGATGTAAACACAAATTAAATGTATATTGGAAAGGTCAGTGTTTAATAAAAATTCAAATCAGATATTTGGATCTGATAAGGCACTGTGTGATCTGTACAGTATGCACGTGGGGATTGTGCAGAAAATCCACTAAACACGATTATGGGAAAGTACACATTTTGTAAAGGACAGAATTCATCACATCCCTTAACAATTCTTGAGGCATAGGTGGAGATTAGAATTACTATAGCAACTGATTATGTGTTTGCTGGTAGGTTAGTATCTGCTAGTACATTAAGCACAATATGCCATTTCTAACTAATACTTCATAATTTATGCTTATTGTACCATCAATTTTGGATCAAAATGTAGCACAACCAGTTTATTAACCTAATAATGCAAAATACAGTCTTGTATCTAGTTTGACTCTTGCCCCATTTTGTCTAATATCTTATAGAATAATTTTTTTTCCCTCCAGATTAGCCAGTTTCCTAGCTACCTCCTGTTTGTTTGGAACAAGTCATATAAAAACCATCCAATTTTGTTCTGAAGAGAGGACAATTACATGATCTTCATCACAGAATTTTATCTTTACATATGTTTTGGGCCAGTGTTCACAAGAGTGAAGGGCTTTTGTTTTTTAAGCATACCATTTTTGTTTGACCAAAGCTTGTGCCTCAAGAGTAAATAACCCAAATAGATAGAGTGCTTTAATTAATCTTTTCAAATACCTGTGTTTTTCTCAATTTACTGCAGTCTGGCCCAGTTTGCTTTGGAAATGAATCAACCTAAATATGAAATAACTCTGTGTTAGTTTTCAGTGACAGCATCTACAACAGGGCTGAAGTGATTAATAAGTGATTAATTTTAAATTCACACCATTAATGAATTCAAATTAACCTTGAAAGTCTATAGGTAGACAAGCTGTCTAACTCTGGTATTATGCAGAAGAATTATATCTATCAAGAATTGCAGTTATTTCCAAATTCCTCCTGAAAATCAGTCTGCTTGCCCCCATATTATAAATGCTGAAAATTTGAAACTGTAATTTGAGAACTGTTTCATATTGCAGTCATAATTTCTAATCAAGTGTGATAGTCTCATGTACACTGGCAAGTATAGAGCTGAGCTTTGGCCAAGCAGTCTTTCTTCAATGTATAAATTTTCTTTAACCTATTTTGAGTTGTTGAATCTCTGTCTGTAAGGTAGAGAGAAAAACAAGAGGTGAGTGTATGTGCTCTGGCATGGAGACAAAACGAGGCATTCCTGTACTCTCTAACCCAGTAATATTTCAATTTATGGCTTCTCTGTTGAGGGGAAGATAGCCTCGTTCAGTGGTTGTTTTCTGATATAAGTTTTTCTCCACATGAAACTGGCTAGAACTGTTATGTCTTGTGTGTTGTATAATATTGTATGACATACTGTATGAAATTACTTGATCTGCTTTCTATGATGTAGGAATAAAAAAAAAATGTGGCACGGGTGTATTTAATCTGTCTGGGCTCATCTTTTAGGCAATCTGCATATCTGCACTCATTCATTTTAAATCTACTTATGTCATGATGGAAATACTTTTACTACACAGTAGTATTCATGTGGTCAGTGTACATCCATGCACAGCAAAATTTCTCTCTTGGCTCATCTCTATTCATAAACAAATGTCACAAAGAAGTTAATACTCTGCAGTTTTATAGAAATTACTGTATTGTGCCTCAAACCAGCATTGGCAAAAGGTACGTATTTTGCAAAACTCATTTGCATGATTAGCATTATTTGTACTTTACAGTAACTTATAAAAACTTGTAAGAACTTTTTATATGAAGGTACAACTCTCATCAGCTGTCCCTGATAAGGGACAATGTAAATAACTAAATATCAAGGGCTCTGATGAGGTATATCATTGTTTTTGCTCAAAAAAGTCTGCTGAAAGCCAGTAAGAAATTAATAGAGCCCTTCCAAGAAGTGTCTTTCATGAAAAAGGGGAGGAAGTGGACCAAGAACGTTACTTGATGTAACAGCATGAGCAGAGAAAGGAAGAAAATACAGATCAGAGGGGCAGCATAAAATCCTTTTTATTACAAGAGCTTGCAGTGCTGTGATGTGCATTTGCAGGGTAATTCCAGGAAAGATCTCCATTTTTCTGGGTGAGAAGCTGTCACCTAGCAGAGGCCTTTTTCTGCACTCTATTAAGATACATCTGGTCCAGCATGAAATACAAACTGGAAGTGGTACAAAAATCCTCAGAATGGATGCCATGAAAACCAAGAGATATCTAAGCCATATTTCAGACAAATCACAAATTGACAATCAACTTGTGGTACTTTGCAAAATCAGAAGGAGCCATGACATTTTATTTTTGCTTGAGGCAAGTAAATGCCATTTTAGATTTTGATGACTGCCTCATTCTATGGATTCACATTTAATAGCAAAGACTCAGTATGTGGTTTTTCCTGTGCCTCACAAAAGGATATTGACAGATTTCTTCTCATGCCTGGCTCCTGTACCAATTTAGAAAGATGCCCTTTAGGCTGCAGAAATTAATGGACATATCATAGATCAATGGGTGGTTTCCTGAGGCTTTATGCACAGTACACCATTGCATGTCTTAACATGTAATTTGCAGTGCATAAAGAGAGTTTATTTTGAAACAGCTGTTAGTGGTCTAGCAGTTCCGTAAAAGATGGATATCTTGCATGTTGCACATCCAAATGAGTAATCAGCCTACACAGGTCTTAGCACTTTGGTTATATGTAGGTAGAGAGGACCCTGGAGTGAAAAAATATTAAAATTATGAATAAAAATATAATCAGAATTGGTTAGGGGGGAAAAAGTCAGCTTGCTAGGATAGAAAATACTGAAAGAAGAAAGTATAAGAGTATGGATAGAGAAACTGTGAAAGAAAGATACAAAAACTAGAAGAGGAAGACAGAGAAGAAAACAGAAGTATCTGGGAAAAGGGAGAAAAGGGAATTTCTTCTTACTGTTTGAAATAATGACTTATGAGACAGACTGGAGTTCTGCCTCAAACACAGCTGGTATATGTAATGGGAATCCAAATGTAAATATTATGCCAGAGAGGTTTAGCCAACGAAGGGGTATAACCTGGGACGCAGGATGAAATAGTAGTCCAAGACCCACAAATTGATTACCTGACACCTCTGCTGCACTTTCACGGCAGCTTGCTGGATCTCTCCCCCATGTGCTGGCTAGTATTTGAGCTACAACTGTCAACCTGGTCTCATTGCACAGAGATCCACTACTGGGAACTGTGGGCCAAGTGTTACAGAGTCTTTCTTTAGTTCAGCGGGACCCAACTAACGTTTGATAGAAAAAAATAGTACTTGACAGAGTATGCTATATGCTTCTTTTGCTCATTTCCCCTCCTCCATCCCCACTCATCCATAAATCAATGTGGTAATTGCCTCCATACAATCAGCTGAGAGAGAATGTGGTTACTCACAGTTTTGTAATTTTAGACTGTTACAAGCCATTTACTCATGTGCTTTAGGCATGATAGTGCATTTGTAGCTGTTATTTTGTGCCTCTACTGCCCTCAGTGAATGGATGCAAGGGTAAACATTTACCAGATTGTTTCAGAGGATTCTTGTCCGAAGTGCTCCACCATGGGATACCTACCCATGGCCTTTAGGGAAAGGAAATCGGACACAAAATATCTGTGCCTCCACTGGTGCCTGGGCAAGTATCTTTGCAAGGGCTGGACTAATCAGGTCTCTGTCAAGTAACTCCAGATCAAAGGATTTTCCGTACATCTTCCAGAGCGGTTTTTTTGGTTCATTGAGGTTTTTTGGTTTGTTTGTTCGTTTGCTTGGGGTTTGGTTTGGTTTTGTCCTTCTGGTGGGCTCAAGGCCATATGCTTGAGTGTCATGTTCAGCCACTGCATTTGTGGTCTGGCCCAGAGAGGTGGCTGCCCTTCCATGGCTCTCCTTACAACGGGCTGGAGTTCTCATGATTGGAGAAAACATCCTTCCAACAGACCCATTATGTATTTTTATGTAGTTGGCACTAAGTAGAAGGCAAAACAGCTAAATCTTTGGGAACTGGGTTCCTGTGTATTGTGCCCTTTATTTTCAGTCTGGGAACACTTTGTTTCTGGTTTTATACAAGTTATTTATTCTAGGTCCCTGAATGCATTGTATTTTAGCTTAAAAGAATTGTTTATCCCTTATCTTGCCTACAGAAATACATCCTCATCATGTCAAGACATGGACCTCTAATGACCTAATCTAGAAATGCAATCCAAAACCTCATACTGAGAAAATTTGGTGCAAAGTGCGTATTGGAGAGTATCTTTCATAATCTCATACGTCTCTAAACAAGCTCTGAGTGGCTGGGCCACGTAACTGTAGCTAGGTATAATTTTTAAAATTCTCCAAATCTTCTGGGACAATAACATATAATTACGAAATGGTGGCTGGAGATCTTCCCTTTAAAAATTTTTACCTCGTGCCCGCACTGCCAAGGTACAAACATACCCATTAATCAAGGTGTACCACAAACCTGTCTTTCCTTGAAAAATGCTTGCTCAGTGAACATGCTACTTTCAATTACAAACAGAGTTCAAGCATGCCTTGGTCATTTGAAGTATTGCACACTTTTTTCCATGCTGTGAAGAGGCACTGTGATGTGTTACCTGAAAAAAAATCTCTCCTTTATATTCAGCTAGCATTTCAGGCAGCGCTTTGGAGCCTGGGAGAGATTATTACTCATGATTGCTGTTCAATCATGATAAAATCATTTTTTATCATGATAAAATCATGATAAAGTTCATAGCTGGTCTCCTTCTTTCTATAAAGAATGCAATTTTCCCCCTCCCATTTCTTCCAGATTGTTTTATTTCCTAGGAAGCTCTGGAGCAATTTACATGCCTTTTGGGTCATGCAAGAAATTCTGTAGCCAGCTGAGCAACTGGATGGAAGTTACGCGTTCTCCAGCTCAGACAGATGGTCTTGTTTAGCTGTCACATTTTAACTCTGTAGCCTACCAAGGATTTGGCATTCTTTTCAGAACTATTGCTAATATTTTGAACTCCTACAGAATCTTCCTATGGAACTCTCAAAGCTCTTCACAAAAATGATAAACTTTAGCCCTCATATCAGTCCACTGAATAGAGATCAGTATTCTCGTTTTACACATGGAAAAGCTGAGACATGAGAAGGAGTAAGGCTAGTTGTCTGAACGAGATATCTGACATCAGGTAATAGAGTTCTTGTTCAGACACGCTGGTAACAAGTTATGCATGAGAATGTCTCTAAATTTTGCAAATACTAATTCAGCTGTTATTGTTGCTATTATTTTTGACGACAAGAGTTGTATCCAACACAACAGACAAACTGAAATGGCAGCTGGTAAAGCACAGGCCCAACAAATTTCAAAAGGTGACAACATGGTGGGAGGAAGAAAAAAAAGAAGGCACAAGAGAGGTGAGCCTGTAAGGCACCTGTGTGGCCAAAAATGAGCAGGTGAACCATCCAGATATTTAATTAGTATCACTAGGTTTAACAGCTATGCAGTCCAATCAGAACCCTGTACACATTGAACTGTATCAGATATCTGGTGTTGGAATGACAGAGAAACTTGCTGGTGTGAAAACTGTGGGGCGAAGGAAAGGTTGCTGGTCTCGCCTTTTTCCATAACCTCATATTAGTGCTAACATGAAATTCTGTTGGAAAACGTGATGCCACCACCGTGGTAGTTAGTGCAGACAAGGAGGTGTTTACAACAATGGCACAAAGATATTGCAAAGCAAAAAGGACCATCTTGTTAATTCTATGCAGACTAAATTAATTTCTTCAAATAACTTCACTATTAGCTATGGACATCATACACTGCTGTTCTATAGCAAAAGTGATGCTCAAAGAACATCTTCACATCAGAGGTGACAGTAAACAAATGAAGAAAAAGATCCATAGTACCTTAGAAGAGGGAACTAGAGACCCGTCACCTCAAAGATTTAGGGCAAGTTATGGGGGGAGAAAAAAATGAAAGGAATGCAAGGTGCTATTAAAAAAAAACCCCAAAACCATGTAGATTTGCTAAAAATGGACCATGCAAGACTATTTTTGATAAAACAATATAATCTAAATGCAGGAAAATAACATAGAGCTAAGCTTCAATCAAGAATTGAATGAGAAGAATTCTGGTAGGTCATTTGCACAAAAATTATAGGGTGGATAAGAAACTGGGTAAGAAAGAGGCAGGTTTTGGGGGATACAGAAAAAGGGAGATATTCCTGAACCCTTTCACAGTTCCAAGCTGGAAGCTTATCTTCTCGAACCAGCAGACAGGGAAGATTTGATAATCAAAGCATGACTGTAACATGCCAAGTGATGAAGTAGTAAGAATATGAACCTGACTTGGTTATCCATTTTTGGTCAGAAATCAACTGCACCTTGAGGTACTGGCTTGATAATTCAACCAGTTTCCAAATGAGAAAGAACACCTTCTTATTTGTTCTGAATGTGCCAGTTGTTGGCTTTGTCTGATATTTTTGGGGTATTAAGAAAGACATTTACCTTTTCCATGCTAACAGTGATTTTTGTAGATCCATCAAGTCCTTCCACAATAATTTCTTTTGCAGACTTGTCCTGGACTCATTATTTATTCTTCAAATCCACAGCCTCTAACTGTTACCTCTGTCTATCCCTTTCTTTTGAACTCATTTGCGAAGACAGGGTCAGAACTTCATATAATACCCAAGGTGTAGGAGCAGGATGAATTTTAACAGCACTTCTCTCTTTTCTTTTCCTAAAAGTATCCTAATATTTATTTTGCTTTTCTGATCATAGTGTCCACAGAACTGATGTTTTCATGCAAATACCCATTCTAAAGCCAAGATCCATTTCCCAAATTATACAGGGTACTTCAGAAATCATCACTGCTGATTAAATCAGGGATCTAACTTGCATGTTTTCACTTTCATATTGCAACAGACTTCTGAGGTGATCTGAGATACTGGTGAGTGGAGAGTAGACATTTTGCACTGAAGATGTCAGTGCTGCTGGCTCCATCCTTACTTCTGCAGCTTGTGCACACCCACACACACACTCATCTGCTTTCTCCAAGCTTTGCTGACACCAGTAGTATTTAGATGTGTGGGGCTCTGATACTGAGGGACTCATGTCATAGCAGAGGGAATCAATTAGAGGAAAGTCATATGTGACTTGCATAGAGTTCCATCAGTGCTTTACATTTTCCTGTCACTCTCTGGTTCTGTGGATGAAGAAGAGAGATCATAGAAACTTGTAGGTCTCTGATTAAGACCAAAGTCTAAATTTGCATTTCTTGTATCTTCAGTCTTGTATTTTCAGCTGCATGAGATAGGGAAAGTGACTCATTTTTCATACCATCAACAGCTGGTCAGAGGTTCATTGTTGGAGGAGAAGGTGATGCCAAGATCTTTGTCACAAATTACAGTGTCTCTAGTGTACATTTTCCTTCAGTTTTTTGCTTCTCTTCCCATACATGTTCTCTTTAATTAGCTTTCCTTTTGTTCCTTTGCTGTATTTCTTACCCTTCTTGTGTTTTCTGGCATTCTCTCAATGTAATCTGTATGGCTTTTAAAATCTTTTTATAAATCCTTTGAACTAAACTGTTGATCTTAATCTCTTACTCTTCTGCTTATGCAAGGGCGGAGACAGTGTGTTCCTATCTGCAGTGACAGTCCCCACTGCCATCTTTATCTGTAAAGGTGGTGAACTTCGGACAAAAAAACCTAAGAGCAACAAGACATTTTGAAGCTCAGACAGGACATAGAGACAATATATATAAAATCTTTTCCTACTTCCATTCCAGATTGGGCACCCTTTATTTCCTTAACATCTCATGATAACAAAAGAGGAGAGAACATTGAAGTGGACAGTTCAAACTGACAGAGTTAGCATTTTAAGTGGACGTGTTAGACAGATCAAGAGCCAAGACGAAAATTGCAGTTTATCCCATTTTTTTCATTTTATTGAAGTTATCATTCAAATCTTGGCAGAGACAACATCTGGAACAATATTCTTTTTAATGTGACATAAATTATCATCATAAGGAATATGGCAGAATGATCAGCAGCCAGAGAGAAATAATTTCTGAGATGGATAGCTAACATTTCTTGAGAATTCAGTCAATTAAGAAGTATGATTGCTTATTGGATCACATCAGCTAAATTACTGAAACAAATAGTAATGGAACAGTATGAGATGCAGATGTGATGAAAAATATTTTGAGGCATTATTTCACAGATCTAAATCCTGAACTGTTTCCAGAGGCAGTTGTTCCACAGAAATAACAGGACATTTTGTGAGTGACAACAAAATAGAATAGAAAAAAAGAAACAGAAAAATAAGTTGTCAGTCTGGCACAAAAGTTTCTTAGCTATGGTTACTCTCCCTACATTTTGTTTACAAAATGCAGCAAGCCTGTTAAGCCTATAAAACTATGTTTACTTTCATTTGGACTGTTAGAGCCAGAAGATAGGCATGACAGCACAGACACAAGACCCAGACTCTGCATGAACCAAAAGCCATCCTAGAGCTACAATGAGATCCAGGTTTAACACCTCCAGAGATTTTATCTTGTAACACTGGACAAACCATTTCATTTGCCTGAGCCTCCATATCTTATCTGTGCAGAACAAAGACCATCTTGCCATGCCCTTTGCTGCTTAGTAGGATGAGGCTCATACATGAGTTGGGGGCATTGGTGAAAATCTCAATATTTAGGGGATAACCGAGAGTTTTGCCAGTATGAAACAATCCAGAAAGAGTGAGCACATGTAAATTAGACTGCAAAAATGTACAGCCAGGATTTATTTATAAGAGTATCGAGACTTCCAAATGAACTCTGATCATAGGTGTTAGGTCTGCACATCTGTACTGGTATCACCCCAGCTGGCTCAGAAAATGATGCCAATTTTCTGCTGTTATTTGGTTAAACCAGAAGTAGTCTCTTAGGGATAATTAGCAGTTTTGCAAAGTAATCACAGAAAGTAATTTCTCCTGCTTTAGTTTGTAAGAGACTTCCCAGCATAAAATTTCTTCTAATAACGTTTTCTCAGTGCTGGCAAAGCATTTTTTAATGCCTTAGGGATGTGCACTAGTGGTTTCCTCCAGGAGAACCTCCCTGCTAGTGCTCAGGAGCTGATCCCAAAATCCGAGTGAGAGAGGTCAAATCTGGGAAAAAATAGAAAAGACTGATGCCAGAATTAAACTGTTCACTGATGCTTTGATCGTCTCCATGAGACACTGTGATAGGGAGATAAAATGGACAATAAAAATTCCAGGGCAGCTGGAGTATATCAGGTCTGCCACAGGGAAAGGATTTAGTCTTCTACTCAAAAAACGGCATGGCTGCAGAAAGTATAAGGGGAGTTGTGAAGTACTGAACTGATTTAAATTTACCTGGTCATCCATGATGGATAGGAAGTTGTTAAGGAAAAAAGAAGAGAGAGGGAAAGAGAGAGAAAGAAAAAACAGAAAGAATAACAGGTTAACATAATTATTATTCCAATAAAAATAGTAATATTAACATGAAAGCCAGGCCAGTATTTTTTGAAGGCTTTCACAGGGACCCCTAAATATTTTATACAGGTTAATACAGATATATTGCCCTTAAAAATTTCAAAGTTCCAACCAGACTTCTAATACTTAGCATTCAAAACAGTCCCCTAGTCCAGTATCAATGACACATTCCCACTTTCCCCAAAAATAACCCCACAGCCTTGTTCATTCCAGGCAAAACTCTTGCACAGGACTCATGCTCATTAAAAAATAAAATATTGACCAAACTATGTATAAAGCTGCTTAAGACTGTTTTCTATAAATAGAGCATTTCTTCTTAAGAACTACTTTAGCCTCAGATTGCTGGATTTGGAGCAGGAATTGCTGGGTGAAATTCTGTGCGGGAGATCAGACTGAACAGCACTTTTGACTTTAAGATCTGTAAACTCCTAAATGACTATAGTAAGTTTACCTGTCTTATGTTCCTGATGCATGTGATTTCTTTGACTATTTCATAATTTTTAGAACAAATAAAAATTTGTCCTTAATTTTTTTCTAAAAGTATTTATTATAGTTCCCATGTGTAGAACCTATTCAGCATCTCAGCCAAGGAGTAGAAATGTGAATTAGTTGACCATTTTCACATCACTGACTAATGAAAAAAAACAAGTAACTGGACAACATAAAACCAATTCCTAGGCTTCAGTTCAATGAACAGCTTTAATGAATGTACTCAAATACTGAGGAGTTCAGAAATCAAGAACAAGTCAGAGAAAGAAGAGAAGGTTGAACTTACTGGGTGCTGTATTTGTGGTGTACATTTCTGTTGTGAGGCTGCTGCTGTCCTCTTTGCATTCTTCTCACCACCATTGCTGAAGCCCTGGAGCCTCTTAATCCCTTCTGTGTTGCTGGGGCTCCTGAAACTGCTTTATGTCTTTTATGCTGTCATATTTACTTTCACTAAAAGGCTCTGCAAACCAATTTACAGTTATGTATAGCATCACCTTTTACATGTCATTGTCATCTTAGTAAAGAGATAACATTTCCGTTTCAAACCTTTATTTCAGGTTTTATAAATCCTCCTGCTTCTAATTACATCAGACTGAAGACAGCAGTATAAATGTTAGCCCCACAGACTGATTTGCAAGGAATGGTAGACTTCTATTTTAAAATGTGAATCATCAGAAAAGGCAGTGATTTTGCACAGTCTCTTTTGTTTAATACTAGGTTGTAATTCACAAGAGGACACAAAAGCTCTGACTCTTTACCCTGTAATTGGAGATAAGTTGAGTGGAATTAATGGAACTACATTATTAAGAAATAGAAGGAATTGGCTAAATTTTGTCAAGGGTTGTGGTTTTTACACTGTTCCTTACATGAAACACAACAGATTGCTTTGAGAGATTCAGAGTTAATACATAGAATGAAGAAAAAAATACTTTTCTTTATAAAGTTTATGATTAGTGACTGCTCTGGGGGTTAATCAAGGCAAAGCTTGAGGCTGAATTACCAAGAGGAGGAGTGGATTTCCTTAGAAACAGCTACTGTTTTACATAGTATGGGCCATTTCTTTGCTTAGTGAAAACTGGTATCCTTGTATTTTGTGAATGAAATGCAGGAACTGCTGCTGCTTTGAACAGTGAAGCCCTGGTGCAAGCTACTTGAAGAGTGGGAATTAGCTGTCATTTGTGGTTTTGAATACTTAGCAAGGCGGTGCCTTCTTTGCCTCACTGGTCACTTATGAAGTCTCCCAGGCACATCTCAGAATAAGGGTTGAGCCAGGGATTATCTGAGAGCGTGTGACCCTTACAGTTCCGTCAGACTTGGTGGCTACCTCCAGAACAGGCACACAGAGAGCTGGCCAGCATGCTCACTACTGTCTTTGCAAGGTTGAGACGATCAGGGAGCTAGCATGCAGGTTAGGGTGTTATGGCCCAGGTGAGCAGAGAGCTCGACAGGTAAAATCCTGGCTGGGTGGTGGGGTGAGGGGACATGGTTGTTGGGTTGTCCCCCGTTTGGGTGCCAGTAACAGCGGGGGTACCACCGGGGTCTGTCCTGGGACTCGTCCTGTTGTAACACCATTTTCAATGACGTGAAGGAGGCAACAGAAGGCACTGCTGTGGGGTTTGCAGATGACACCATACTGGGGGGACCAGCTGACAGGCAGGAGGGCAGGCTGGAGGAACAGGCCAGCATGGATGCTGTTGGGCATAGACGGGAACAAAGCTGTGCTGCCTCATAAAAGCAGAGGATGTGATACAAAGTGTACAGCTCTTTCTCAGCCTCCTCCAGCTGTCTTGTTTACAGTGCAGCTTTACTTGTTAGTTGCATGTTGTTTAATCTCTCTTTGCAAGTGATCCACTGGGCATTGACCAGTGCCAAGGGCAAGGAAGCATCATTCCACAGAACCATGCTACTTCAGCTTTCAGTATGTTACTGTTCCCCTTCTTGTCCCTTAGGCCCTCATAAATCTCATAAAACCCTTTTCAGATTGAAATCCTACTCTTCCCAAGCTGTGATGTGTTTTACAGCATGTATTTCTCTATAGTTATCTTGGTCTCTTGTTGACAGTCTTTAGGTATCAGTTCCTTGGCTGGTAAATATCTTCCTTATTCTTAAATCTATCCACTTGGTTTTGTTCAGAGCAATGCATGGGGATAATAAATTGGCTCACAAGTGCCTGACACTGCTTAGTTCTTTCTGTCACACCAGTGTTTCATAATACTGAATCCTGGGGATGTCTTGAAGAAGCCAGCAGCATTTTCCCCACTTGCACTTCTCCCAGAAGAGCTGCAAGCTTCCTGGATTTCTCTAGTAAACTCACTCAATGGATGTCCTTCCATAAATGGCATTCCAATAGTTTAATAGATTTATTCCAGAATATGAAAATAAACAGTTGTTTCAAATGCCAATTTTAAGACTTGCAAAATGGAACTATGTACATGCATATGACGAGAGCATAAATCAGCTCAGTAAAACAGCTTTGTAAATATTTATGAGCACAGGGCTCCTCATTTCACACATTTTACTCCTTCTCTGTCCTCATCTTAAGTTTTCACTTGCTTTAGTTTATGGCTGGTAGTTTGGGCTGAGTACTTGACACTGCTAAATTGCTTCCTGTTTTCCCTGGTATTGCATATACCACAATCCCAGACCTTTAGTGACTGCAGGTGAATGCATGATCTATAGAAAGAAACGCGTTTGCATGAAGGGGCATATTCTGAATTCTGATGGACCCGCATTGTGTGGTGTGAAGTTTAGCAGGCGCCACACTGATGAACTAAAGCACAGCCTGGATTTTCCTGCTTGAGCTGCCACCCCTCATTTGGCTGCAGGCGAGGCAGGACCCACATTTCCTCTTTGTGTTGGTATCAGAATGGGGCTGGTTATTCAGAAGGATGAGGAAAGGAAGATTAAAAAGATGGTTGATAGGATGAAAGATAAAAGCATGGAATGAAAGAGATGTGAAGCAGCTGTGAAAGAACAGTGGCAAAAGTATCAGAGCTGTCAGGAAACAGCAGAAACAGTCTAATGGGGCCTACAGAAATGGGTTATCATCTCATACAAAAATCTTTGTCTCCCTGGCACCTTCTCCTACAGCCATGATCCTTCCCCAGGCATCCTGGCATTTTGGTGGCCCAGAGGAGAGGAAATGATATTTTTACTCCTTCCTTTGCAGCAGTCACAGAGGAGGGCAGAACGATGCAATCATATAGACATTTTCTTTTCAATTTTTACAAAGTTGTGCATGTGCTCATTATTCCCATTTGTGTCCATGTTAGTGCTGGAATTTCTATTACTCTTCATTAATTCACATCAAAATCTCTGCATTTTCTTCCTATTTCACTAGCAGGAGATATCACCATGTTGATATAATAACCAGAAACAAATTCTAAAAATAAACCTACTGATAATTTCCTAGTGTTTGTTTGACCAGACTCTTGAAGTTCCTGAGTGGTCAGTTTGGACTGAGATAAGTGCTATCATTTTTCTTCTCTCTTGTCTGCTGGCTCTTCAGCCTTTTTGAACTGCAACCCACAAGGGGGCTGAGCAGGAGGTGCTTGTGGCAATTCAGGATGGATTATTCTCATTGAGGAATTGGCTTCTGCTGCTTCATGAGAGGCTTTGGCAGATCAAAAGCTGTTGCTGCTGAGATCCTGCCAGGCATGCTTTCCATGTATTTCTGTATGTCTTCACTGAAACTGCGTGGGATCAGTAGAATAGGGGAATTTGGGTATGAAAACATTTTTCATTATGTTTACACATCTTAATTAGAGATTTATAAGGACAGCCAGATATGCTGCCATTTAAACAATTACTTGTATTTAATTGTGTTTGCATTTTCATTAGTGAAATATAACAGAGATAACTTATTAACTTGCATGCAGACTTATCAGTAGATTTCTGTACATTGTACAAATATCCATGATTTAATGTCTTAGCATGCATTTAATCATACTCATGCAGATTTAAGTGTCTTCCTGACTGCAGTGGTATCATTCATTAACAGTTACTCTAGACTCTGATGATCATAGGTTTGGCATAAACACAAAAAAAAAGATATTCTTCAAAAAGTAGATTTTGGAAAGCTTATTGGCTATTCTTCCTGAAGCTGTGACTCATTTTGTATTTTTAGACACTGCTCAAGCACACTGCTGGTGTACTTGAGGAAATAAAATGCTCTTTGATCGAGTAGGATGTTTGTCTTTGGTGAGTTGTGCTTAAGGCTTTTATTCTTTCATTTGCATAGTCTGTAGTCACTGACATTCCCCAGGGATCACTACTGGGTCCAGTCTTACTCAACCTGTTTATCATTGGAGTAGGAGGCACCCTCAGCCAGTTTGCTGATGACACTGAACTGGGGCAGTGTCTGATACACCTGAAGGCTCTGCTGCCATTCAGTGGGACCTTGACAGGCTGGAGAGTTGGCCAGAGAGAAACATAATGGGGCACAACAAGGGCAAGTGCAGGGTCCTGCACCTGGGGAGGAGTAACCCCAAGTGCCAGCACAGACTGGGGACTGACCTGCTGGAGAGCAGCTCTGCAGAGAAGGACCTGGGAGTCCTGGAGGATGACAAGTTGTCCATGAGCCAGCAGTGCCTTTATGGCCAGGAGGGCCAATGGTGTCCTGGGGTGCATCAGGAGCAGTGTGGCCAGCAGATTGAGAGAGATGGTCCTGCCCCTCTATTCAGCCCTGGTGAGGCCACCTCCTGAGTGCTGTGTCCAGTTCTGGGCTCTTCAGCACAAGAAAGACAAGAAGCTACTGGAGAGGGTCCAATGGAGGCCACAAAGATGATGTGGGGTCTGTAGCATTTCTCTTATGAGGAGAGACTGCGGGAGCTGGGCCTGTTCCGTCTGGAGAAGAGAAGCCTGAGAGGGGATCTCATTAATGCACATAAAAATCTCAAGGGTGGGTGCTGAGAGGTTGGTGCCACACTCTTTTCAGTGGTGCCCAGTGACAGAACAAGGAGCACTGGCCATAAACTAAAACACGAGGAAGAACTTCTTTCCATTGAAGGTGGCAGAGCACTGATACAAGCCACCCAGGGAAGTAATGGATTCTCCGTCTGAAGACGTTCAAAACCCACCTGGATGAGTTCTTTTATAACCTGCTCTAGGTGACCCTGCTTTGACAGGAGCGTTGGACTGGATGACCTCCAGAGGTCTCTTCCAACTCTAACTATTCTGTGATTCTGGGATAGTTAGTCAAAAAATGTATAAGGTCTTCTGCAAGTGACTTAACTTCCAAGTGTGTCCTTTCACCTCATGTTTCCTGATGGCCAGTTCCAGGCAAGTTACATCCATGGCTTTCTGCAGCCCCCAAGTTGCTTTTTCAAGATACCATGATTTCCACATCTAGAACATGAGGCTGGGTTGCAATCCATATATGATGAGCCAAGGGCCAATGGAATTTGAAAATGTAGAGCAGCCACCATGAAAGCATGGACATCCCAAGAGCATCTTAAGAGCAATTAATGATGATATCACTACCCATCTACTTCATAGGAAAAAAAAGAGAGCATCGTTCTGGGTTTTTTCGACAGAACCTCTGCTTCTGTGAAATTAATTAAGAACAGGAATGTATCCTCATACTAGCAGACACCTTGTCTAGATGAACAAGCCAAGTCTGAGATGTTTCCTTGAATGTGCAGAACCAGTTCTTTTTATGCAACACAGAGCAGCAAACAAACCCTCAGAAGCAGTGGCCACGATGTTACATACCTGCTTTCACTGCAGTCCCACTTCATCCCTTCATCTTAGATAGTCCAGGACTGGGTTCCCTGATGAAGCTTCCTCTTAAAATTATACCTCTCCAGAGACCTGAGATTGTCAAGGACCTCTGTTTGCAACACTAAGTACAATAAATGCTATTGTATTATCCAACGGTAGCAAATTAAATAATCCCACTCCCGTCACTTTCTAACAGGATAATGTTAAAGGCATTCCTCTGGGATGGAGAGTAATAATTTGCTAATTCCCTTCAGTATTTCATGCTTCTCAGTATTGCAGCTAATTTTCTCTGAGTACCTTATTAACATTCACAATGACTTTGCTGTCCCACCCTAATAGCTCTCCGCAGAGGCAGTGACTGTGAAGGTGAGAGCTGACAGTGACACATATTCCTCCTTTTTCTCTACAGACTGTATTATCCTGGTTTCCATCCACTGAGGGCTGTCCAGCTGATGCGAGTGGGCAAACTGCAGTACAGTCAAGGCATGTTTCCTCAGGCACTGGAAACCTTGAAACAGGTCAGTATGGTGAAATACTTTTTCTCTGTCCTCCTCCCTTGCTTCCCCCAAAACTGCTGTGTGACCCCCCCCGCCCATGCCTTCGGATACTCCTCACCACTTCTTCCATCAGTGGTGTTTCCCCAGGCTGCAGCTGGATGTGGTGATGGGTCACTGTTGCTCAGCGTTTCAGGCACTGACATTCTCCAGTATCAGTCACAGCTAATTACGGTTTAATAGCTCAGAGGTGCCTGAATGAAAAATTACTATTAGATCTGAAGAGATAAAATTATCTCAGTGCTTCATATGTTCCTTATTCCCATAGCAAAGCGATTCTGAGAGCACTGAAAGTACAGGAACAGGAGGAGAGCTGCAGGTTCTACCCTCCTTATTCCCTGTCGGGTTCTGTGATTTCAGGCTGGAAACCTTTGTCTTTAACGTGTGTATTTTATTGTGAGGCACACTGAAATCAACAGGCATGTTTCTTGATCCCTTGTATTTCTTATCATTCATCATCTTTGATCTGGTTTTGCAGCTTTGCTTTGTTAGTTACATTTCAGCTTTAAGCCATCCCTCTTGTACCTGAGCTGACTTTTATATTCATTTCCTCGTACCTCAGGCTCTTATTTGTTCTGCTGTTATATTGCTGTTAGTATCACCTTAAGTATATTAAATAATCCCTTTCCATGTGCAACATGTCCTCAGGATATAGAACCTTGGCTCCCATCTCAAGCCCTCAATCACTGCTGGGGTACTTTGCTCCCCCTGGAAGATGTGCTGCCTCCAGTTTCCCTTGAAAAGGTCTTATACTTATTCTCTTATGTTGTTGATTGTCCTGTGATCAGCTTGCCCTGAAGACACTACATGCTCCATGTGGTTCCCTGTCCTGGCTCTCTGCTCACCTCCAGTTCCTGATGCAGCTCCCCGTTGCCTTTGCTGGGTGCTGCCGAAAGCCACCTGGCCCAGCTATTTGGCTGTATCTGCTGGGCAGGAGCAGGCCCAGTGCTGGCACCAGTGCTGGAAAGAAGTGAAGAATTTGGCTCTACATTCCCTTTGATTAGTGTCCATGCTATATGAAGCGCTAGTCTTGTGGCAAAGAGTCAGAGCAACTGCTTGGGATAGAAGGGGATGGGTGTCTGCACTGGAGGTGGGGGAGAAGTGCTTTTTCACTCCTGCCCAGGTCCCCTATAAAGATAATAGCAGTTGTGACTCTCTAGGTATTAGTATTTTGTACTTACCTTTTCTTCAACCTCCATATCTCTTTGGTTTTAACATCTGATTAATGATGCAAGCTGAATAACCGATAATTTTCACATGTTGAAGTAATAAATTGGTATTTAATATGATGCCACTCTTGCTAAGTCTTGGTATAACTTAAATCTTCACTTGATATATTTTACTTAAATTATATCCAATTCTGATCATTATAAAGCAGACAGAACAGTAATCAATTCTATTTTTGATGCATTATTCAGAAGTATGTCATATATCTGTCATGTGCCAGGTAATCCTCTCTGCTCTTTCCCCCAAAATATTTATAACTTTCAAACAGTCAGACTTTCCCTTTTAGCAGTGGAATGAGACTCCTGTCAGAGGAGCTTCTGTTTTCATGGATACTGCTACAATATATCAGGAGGCGCTGTTCTAACTGCATTGCTAATGTGATATTGCGTTAAATTAAACTGGAGCGAATTCGCCTAGAGACAATGGAATGCTGCTGCTCAGTAAAGGTGGACATTGCAATGGGGATTTATATGTTTTTGGTGAAGAAGCTGCCCATTGCAAGCCAGATTGCTACTCTATGATCCTTTGGAAACTGAGCAATGACTAACACAGAAACCTTTTCTAGGCTGTGACCCTCTCTTTGTCTGCAAAGGGACATTAAGGTGCTGCTTGCCCTTCTGTGTCATACCTCAGTGAGCCTCTAATGGAGGCTCCAAGCCATTGGTGCTCCACAAGGACACAGTAAGTGCTTTACAACTGAGGTGTAGAATCCTGTCGTGGCTTTGCCTATTCCTTATTCAGCCTCCCATTTTTCACTCACATGTGAGACAAGGAGAGACTGAACTCCCACTCCCTGGGGGCAAAGCTGAGAGGAGGAAAAGCTTCTTGTCATCCTGTTTCTCCATGTAACTTCTTCGGATGAGCTCTGCAACTGATTCACTTCCTTGCTGTCTACACCGGAACAAATTAGAGGAAGATATAATTCCCAGTTTGTTGTGACTAAAGAATGTGATTCCTAATATTACTCAGATAATGTCCTAGAGTTATATGAGAACACAATTTGCCCCTTTGTGATTAGATGTGTCAACAGAGCATGCCACATGCTCAGAGCAGAAACTCGATTACCTTCTCTGCTTCATTACTCTTCTTAATACACTCTGACACTGAATAGCAGCACCCTGTTGGAACCCTCGTCAGACTAATTTCACTGTGGCATTAAGAAGAAGGATATGGAAGGTGCAGAGGAATTGGGATCTGAGTGAAATTCACCTCACATATAAATCCTGTTTAATCAGGCGCAGCCTCAGAGCTGCTGGGGATTGACAGCCTCTCTGCAGCAGATACACGGTCTGTTAAGACCAGTAGATCTTCACACATGGCTCTGCAGCCCAGCCCTCACTGCTGCTCTCTGCGCCACAAAAAATTAATCACTATCATAACCACCTTGCTCTTAGGGCCCTATGGGTTTAGCTCTCTGCCCTGCACCCCCAAAGAAGGCTTAAATAATGTGAAGGGCTTTATGTTGTCCATTAGAAAGAAATCACCCCCTAAATTTATATTAGGCCCTGCAGAATCTTATTTGCTAGATTTTGAAATAGAAGTTTTACAGAGAGGCAATACTCCTCTGGGATAAAAACTGAAGGTAGTCCTTGGTTTATTTTACAACCAACACATTATTTTTAAATATATATACATATATATGAAAGATATAACAGAAGACAAATGGAATTATAGATCTGGAAAGTTTTTATCAGCAAAAAACAGGAACTGGAGTCCAGTCTGAAAAAGTATTTGAAGAGCCTGACATGGTGTGGTCACAGGAGTACTTTTGTCTCCCATGAGCTGACGGGCATGGCTGTCTTGTCTCATGAACATCTACAACAGGTACTGTACAATTTCCCTTCTTATAGAAATCCCTGTTGTGGAGGCAAAAAAGCACAGGAATTGGGGTAAAATCCTTCCCAGGTCTCACAGCACCACTGAAGAAATCCCTTCTTTAGGTGTTTGATTCAAACACTGAATTGTTTACCAGCTGTCGTTGATAGTATTCCTTTGCCTGCTTTAAGAACTTGTCCCCTTCAATCAAGAGAGATGGAAAACCACAGACACTCCCTCTGAAACACTACCCTACACTTCCTGCCACTCTGGCACATGGCCATTTGCTTCCTGCTTTCCCTGTGACAGAGCTGTGCCATCCTGCATCTGCCCACAGTTCCCCACAGCCATGGCCATGGGCATCCTGTCCCATCCCCGTGCAAATCAGGCACAAACACCTGCGCTGCTCCTCGTTTACATTCATGGAGCGACAGCCGTACCTCTAATCTAATGGGGTTTGTATTCTTCAGGGAGACCGTGTGTGGCTGATGACACCGTGGCCTGTGTTGCTGTTGTAGCTTTTCATGATCAGATTTGCTCTTTTAGCTGACAGGGAGACCACACAGACCACATGAATCTGCTCAGCCTCAGCTCTGCTGGTGAGCTGCGGGACTGAGGAGAGCAGGGGAGTGGGCAGAGAGCCGATGTGTTCCTGCTTCTGTCCGGTAAAACAATTCCTTGCACTGGAGCTGAAATTATCCCCAGTTTTGCCAAAACAGCTACATAACCTAATACCAGTTGAATTTAGGGATTACACAAGTCATTGCTGTTCTAACTTTGATGCAGCTGGTTCTGACTCATACTGCAGTGTGTGAGACTGTACATTGCATAAGAATCATTTCCTCCAAGGAAATAAATGGATAAAGATGGAAAGCTTTTGTCTGCCATACTGAGGAAAGAAAAGAAGTGGAAAGGAAATGTTGGAGGTGAGAAAAAGTCAGCAACGGTAGCATTAACTCAAGATTAAGTTTGATATTAAGGATTATTGCTTTTTAATGGAGGTATATCTATACAGACATCTCTGGCTGTGCATCAGGGTGTCAGGGTCCAAGTCCATCACTATGAGCCTGACCTCTATCCTGTAGTGGGGCTGAAGATCCAGATCAGCTGCCCCAGGACTGTCACTCAGATGTATCTAGATGCACAGCTCTTAGCATACATCATTCACAATAAATCCATCAGCTTTCTGGGACAGGGCATGCAAGCACTGTGCACCGATGTGTCAGGATCCAGGGCCAATTCACTCGGCCACTTTGCTCTAGGGTGATCCTGTCCCCTCGTAGTTAGCCTGGGTGCAGCTGCATGTTACCAAAACTTAGTATTTCTGATTTCATTTCACATTTCTTTGCCATTTCTAAAAGCCATAAAAGTATTTCCATTGGTTTTTTTTAACTGAGTATATTTTATCGTATAGTAGTAGGGCACTATGGTAGCTCAGAATATATTTGACTCTTTTTAGAGCTCCTTGCTCACTATGATTCGTTTTGACTGACATTTCAGCTTGTTCTTTCAATCTTGTGCTGCCTCTCTCTTTTAAGAATTAGCTAATTTGAAGCAAAAATAAACTGTGCTGGAATTTCCACATGCTTGCCAGTCTCTAGAATTTGGAAGTAGGCTTTCATTCATTCCACAAAAAATATATTTACGTTTATCTATCCAATTTAAATGAGGCCCCTTCCTCAACATTTCTTCTCCAAAACATACTTTTTCTGCAATTCAAAGCCAATTTAGCTGAATTTTGTCAGCTGACTGCACAAGGAACCCGTTGAAACAGAGGCTGCATTTAGTTTTTTGCAATTCTTCGGTTTGGGATGATGAAAAATCTGTGTCTTTTCTCCTGACAGTACACTACTAGCTCCCTTGTTCTATCTTCAGAAGTGCTGAATCAGCTTCCATCTAGGACTTCCCTCCTTGCAGGAGGAATTTAATAGAAGGAAGAAGCAGGAATGCCATATGAAAAGTGATGATCTAAACATGAGCTGGGCAAAGAGCATTTCAGACATATCTGTGGCATGAAATCAGCAACACTACAGGCAATATCAGCAAGCATAAATTAGCCTAGCAGTAGAAGATGACAAACACACAGAGAAAATAATCCCTGGGAAAAGCAGCAAAGACCATTCACCTGCATGCCTTTTGACAGTGAAACTATTAATGTGCTCATTTGTTTGATGCTATGTATAGTTCCTCCTGATAGAGTTAAGATGCTTTATTCCATGGGTTAGGCATCAGTCCATTTCTATTTTTACAGGACTTTCAGGCTCCTAACATCGTAAACATCACAGTCATCTTTTAAATAATGGATCAAAACCTTGGGTGCTGTAGTTGACCAATCTTGAAATGGCCTTCATGTCTCAGTGCAAAAGTATCTCTCTCTGCTATTCCAAACATCCAGTTGTGCAACATATTTGTGGATTTTAACGCCTAAGAATAATGTGTCAATGCCTCCTTCTTTGTCAGGGACAAACCACCATGCACTTTGGGATGCTTCACTCCTATTCCAGCTATGCATTCAAGCCCCCAGGTGCCAGCCTCTTGAGGACCAGTACTTACATCCCACCCTGCTGCAGGGTCCAGCCCGTTTGCATGGTCTGCACAATGACTAACATGTTGCTTTCTGTTCTTTCCTAAAGGCCTATAATATTATGAAGGTGACACATGGGACAGATCACAGCCTGATGAAAGTCTTGATGGAGATAAAGGAAGAGTGTGAGGCCATGATGAGAACACAGTGAAGATAATCTCTAGTCTAGAAAATAAAATATTCAATGACAAAGAAAATAAAATGCTTTTTATTTCATTGTGAAGCTTCTCAATGGTTTTGGTGTCTTTTCTTTAGGTCCTCTTTGCTTTACAAAGAGGTTTAATATTAGTTTTGCTGTATGGTCTGAATTGAGTTGGTGTTTGGCAGAATTCCTGTAATTTTCAGAGGATTTTTTTTGCCATTAATCATCAGTCTTATTGACAATAACTAACAACACCTAATTATTTCATTGTAAGTATTGGGAAATGCATACAGAGTCTTTATCAGTTACAAAGTGATCTAATTCCCTTGATATTAGCAGTCAATTTTTTATATCAGTTTATGCCAGCAATTAGGAATCTCTTGTCAGACACATTATAAATTAAGAGAATATACTTCTTCGCTTTGCCTTGCCCTTTGGTATGGTTTCCAAAAGCCTGATCCAGTGCTCTTTGACACTGAATAAGTTTTCCAGTGTTTTAAATGAGATTTTCTTCCCTCCCAATAGGTCTGCAGGGCTTTGCAAAAGGATCCCTCTTCTTGCATTTCATGTGTTATAATACTGAATACTAAAATGGATTGAATAAAAACTTATCAAAAGTGGAAATTGCTTACTCTGCTTTTTCCCATTTTTGTCAGCTTCAAGAGTTTCTCACTTCATAACGGTTTTAAAAACAGATATTTGGACCTATAGCTTCTAGACCTTTCTGAGTCTGTGGGGTTTGAATGTCACATCCCCAAACAGAGAAGCCCAGAGATCTACAGATGAGCACTGTCATCCCTGGGGAAGACCAGTATGTCTTGGAAAGCACGGGCACTTTATTTCCCCACGCTCATCAGCAAGAGGCTTGTTCTTGCCAGAGCTGTTGACTTCCATTTTTAACACAGAAACAAATATTAACAAAAGTTAATATTTATGAGGGACATTGAAACTTAAATAATTTAAGGCCTTTGAAAGTACTGCTTCAGGTGTGTCACTCCTCTAACAATTTATTGCTGCTACTCCAGCCATGACTGTTACTTCATTAATCCGTCGCTGTTGTAAAGTCAGGCTTTTTTCACACCAGTAACTTGACACCATTAATTATTACAAGATGAGAACACATTTAAAAAGAAAATGAACACTCTGGGTGTAATTTACAGCCACGGCACACGAATGCCAACCCTGAGGAAGATATCTCCTTTCAAGACGTTTGAATTTGTTCCAGCGTTTGGAGCGTTCACTTGCCCGGCAGTAATGTGCAAGCAATAACCTCTGAAATGCAGTGCATTTCTGGAGTACGTAGCATGGCTTGCTGCCAGAGGCCAGGTCGTATCAGCCACCCAAGAAGTGCAGTAATCCTCACAGAAATTCACTGCTTGGTTGGGTCTTCCTGCTATTATAAAAGGGAAATTGTCTGAGGGAAAAGGTCAGACCTGTGCATTTACTGGGAGTTCCGACAAAGTGCTAATGGACAACCAGTCTTCAAAAGCTATTTTCAGGTTTTAAATGGGCACGTGCATATTAGAATTTACGTGATTTTTGTGTAAAGATTATGCTTATGTTATCTTGTGATTACATATCTGGTACTAAGATTTGCAAATGGAGGGAACTTCACAATGTAAGGTCAAGTGATGCATTAGTTTGTGCAGCATATCCTGGGAGACAGCCCAGCAGCTCTCATGCATGCAGACACATCTGCAGGTGTGGACTGCAGCACTGTTTTCTGGGGCTTCTGCTACAACGACACCTCAACACTCCAAGGCAGGATCTGGGGGACAGGCAGAGTCTCCTGCTGTCATGTGAGAAGAACCACTTTGCAGCAAGCTGAAGCACTGACCTGAGCTGGGGCTTTCTCTCCAGCAGTGGTCTTCCCTAAGAAGACAGCTAGAGAAAAGGTACGACGGAAACAGTTCAATGACAGCCTGCTGGGAAACAAAGAAGGAGCGTGCTGTTGGCTGTGAAGTGTCACAGCAGCAGCTGTGCTGCCATGAGTGCAGAGCTGTTGGAAATCCATCTGCAGCCCAATGCTCAGTGCAAGAAACCAAATCGGCACCAGGATGGTCTGTGGCTCAGGGTCTTGAGGGCACTGCTGCATTGCCTGCCCAGCCTGGCCTTCTCTGGGCTGGTCTGAGGAGGATCCTTAGTGTAGGGGCATAATCCATGCTTTATATTCATTACTGTTGATGCAAAACTTGCACTTTCAGCTTGGTCAAGGCAAGAGTCACTTTTTCTGGTTGTTTTCTCCAGTTTCCCTTGGAGATTCCCATACACTAACACCACCAGCAGGGCTGACGGTGCTTCAGGGGAGGTTGTTGTGGGCAGATTTTCTCTCCTGGTGGTCCTGTTCCAGGCTATTTTCTGCAAAGAATGCTGGTCTGTGACTGTGGAGGGATTTACCTGAATGCATCGTTTGAAAGTGCGGCAGCAAGCGAGGGTGCCAGGGAGGAGGCAACATTAGATAAGCACTCATTTCAAATCAAGTAATGTTATCTTTGCACAGACATCGTGTTTTCAGTTTTCATGAATAATATCTGTCAAATTTTTCAGGTGGTGGTATTAGTGGTAAGATAAAGATGCTAAAGGCAGAAAGAGGCAGACTGCAACATTATCTGTAATGCTGGCAGGTTTGCTGCTTGCTTCCCACAGGTTGGAGGCTTTTCCAGTGCCTTTTCAAAAGCAATAGTTACTTGAGTTCACCTCAAGTTTTAGGGATGCATTTTGAGTTACTTTTGTTTTGTCACTCTCCCTTAAATTAGTCCAGGAATAACAACGTTCAATTGCACTCAGAGGGAGCAGAATTGCAGTATGTGTTTGGAAGAAAAGCAGTAGCAGAACACAGGAAAAAAACCACAGGGAATGATACAGTTTTGTCAAGAATAACTGATTACAGTTGAACAAAACACTTGTCTTAAACAAAAAAAAAAATGCTCCCTAAAGCTGTTATTTCTTTAAGCATGGCATAATTCTCTGTATCCATACCCCTCAAGGGTGCTGACCTGATGTTGGAAGCAAAAACTCTCCAGGACCTTGGAAAACAGACTATTATGCACTGCATAGTAGAGGTAGTAGAAAGTAAAAGAAAAGCAGTGAGGGAAAATCCAGTTCTTTAGAGCTTTGACCTCTTTGAGTCTATCAACCTGTGTGTGAAGTCTGTCATGCATGGGTTTATGCCAAGAAAACTCGCCCACTACTCAGCCTTTTTCCTGCTTCTCATTGTAATCCTGTTTTCTGATAGCCAGGTTTTTAAGTGAGCTTTTCTTAGACTTGTTATTTTTTTACAGAGCACGTTTATGAAATACAGAGGCCATTTCCCCACACAGTATATTTCAAGTAGTCCCTGGCCACTGCAAAGCTCTTAATGAACAGAGTTCCATTTTTCACAGAGGTTGTGCCAATTATGAGGATTTTTTTTCCCGAATCAGAATTAAACCTCCCATAAGACAAGAAGAAGAAGGAAGGTCTTACAATTATGGACATGGAGTTCTGGCGTGGCTTCTCTGCTGCACCAGAAACTGTGTCTGACCTTGGGTTAGATGTCCATACTTGAGTTTTCTTATTGTTGATCCTTGGAAAATAATTCAAAAAAGAAAAGAAAAGAAAAAAAAAAGAAAAAAAAAAGAAAGGAAAGGAAAGGAAAGGAAAGGAAAGGAAAGGAAAGGAAAGGAAAGGGAAGGGAAGGGAAGGGAAGGGAAAGCAAGGAGGAACTGGCTATGACACTTTCCATAATTCTGCCTCACTACATCCCTACCTGTAAAGGCTTAAAGAGACTATATGTATTCACTTAGTGTATTATTGGTAGGACAGCATAAGAGAGAAATATTTGGCCAGCCTAGCTTTTAGGGAAGGGCAGCAAAAGAGCTAGTTGCCATGATAATTTACAAAGATTAATCCTGTCCCACATGAACATGTCCAGATTGGCGTCAGAGCAGTAGCAACATGGCAATGTCTGTGTTACCGCCCTGCCATCGCTGGCTGTGGGTGGCATGGGTGGGAATGGCATCAGCGTAGTTGTCATAACTGCAGGTGTTACCCTGTGAGAGTTCCTCCACAACTGAGTGCCAAACACGGGCAGAGAGCTGTGAGCTGCCCCTGTCTACGCTGTGCCTCCTCCAAATAGACAAAGCTTTGTTTCCAACCATGGAGCTTCAATAACATCTAAAGAACCATCAAAAAATCCAAAGCAAGTGCTTTTGTTCATTTCAGACCAAAGCCATGTTAGCGTTCCTCTTTTCCTTTTCTCTTTTATTCTTTTTCAGATGACTATTTTCTCTTTCCTTTCAGTGTACATTTTTCCAATCAAAACTCCTTTCCTTTTCCATTTCTGATTTCACAAATTTAATTAGCCTGAAAATACATTTGTTATGGCTGTTTTGTAAAATGCTCCCTACAAGAACATCCAAGTGTGAATTTTCCCTGCCGTAAGCATAAGGAGTAAACCTACCTGAAAGTCTGTGGTCTGCAATTCTTGCCATTTAGCACAGTGGTTTCTGTTTATCCCCACAACAGTGATGTGTAAGCCAGGCCTATGTGATCCCCATTAATATTTCCTGGGGAAAGCTCAGTGGTTTTATTTGCTCTGCACTTGTGATCAACATGGACAAATCAATTCTAACTCCACCTGATTTTTTAGACTTTTTGTAGGTTTTAATAAGAACCTCAGAGATTCCCTCCCCCCAAATAAAAGAATAACTCAAGCCTAGTAATTAGGCTTCATACAGTCACTGCTCACACCAAGGAACCTAACAGGTTCTTTATAGTTCCCAGGAGACCAATTAACCTTCTTTTAAACATATCTCTATATAGCCACCGAGACAGGCACACAGAGAAATGCATATACACACAAGCTTTTCACCAGTCTCAGATGCTCCAGCTCCTTGTTAACCAAATTCTGATGGGGCTCATGGCAGGAGGGCAGGGCTGAAGCATCTTGCCCAAGTCCATTTTAACTCTAAAGATGACTAAATCAGGACAGAGCACAATCTCTTCTAATTTTCTTGCCCCCAGGACAGGAGGAAGAGAATAATCACTCAGCCTTAAGCTCCCCTCCATCTCTGGGGGTCGGGCAGGCACCACTTGCTGGTCCTATTACCTGCTCCCTAAGGTACTAGCTAAGGACATGTTCCTGTTACCAGCTAAGGAGCCTGCTCTCCCATCTCTCTTTCAGTTAAGGGCTGGTCTAGTAGGGCTGACAAGACGAGGAAAGAGCAGTGATTTCTTCCTCCGCCCCTCCAATTCAGCAGCTCTGATTCCCAGTCCCAGAGGCTTTGAATAGGAAGGTGGCAATTTTACATACGTCTTGAAGGAAAACTGCACTTTAAATCACAGGTGATCCCTCTTGACAGTTCCACTTGACTTTCAGAGCAGGAGCCAGGAGACAGTAATAGAGAAGGGTGTCTGATGAGAAAATTAGCAGAGCACCACTCTTCCCCTCCCCCAGGCCCTGTGCTCTGCTCTGAGCAGTTCTTGCCTATTTACTTTTAATGAAGCTCCTTTTAATGAAGTATTTCTTGTGCTGTCTTCCTGTTCCTGTCTCTCCTCGTGGTGCTGAGAATTCCATGATAAAACAGGTAGAGAAGAGGTCCGGCCTGGTCCTCCCTGTTCTGTCTTTTGGGGACACCCAGGTGATGTGTTATGAAGCCGTGGAGCTGCCATCCCTCCCACCTGCAGTAGCACACTGCAGGAGCCCACAGGGAGGGATGGAAAGGCTGTTGTGGACAGAATTTGAGGCATCACACTGCTGTGGGGAGGAATTGCTCGCATACCTATAGTGGTAGCCATACAGCTGAGGGACAGCTGGCGGTCTGGGAACTGGAGTAGCAAAGATCACAGAAGCACAGAATAAGCTGAGCTGGAAGGGACCCTCAAGGATCATTGAGTACAACTCCTGGCCCTGCACAGCACCATCCCCAAGAGTCACACCATGTGCCTGAGAGTATCACTGCTGGGGGTTTGCCTCTGCCTTTCCCACTCCCCCTTGTTGTACTTCAGTCTCCTTGTCAAAGTCATGTCCAGCTCTGCGGAGAGTCTTCAGGGCGGCACTGGTAATGTCTGGATTTCTGTTCTCTCTAATGTCATTAATGTGGTGTACCCACCTTGTACCGTGTATAGGACTGTGATCAGAATACAACTAATGGGGAGAGATGGTCCCCATTATGCTAACAGGAATGATGGTTGAGGGAAATTCTTATCATGACTTGGGAATGTTAATTTCTGAACATCTGTGGCTGAATGCACCAGTAATTAATGATATTTTTAAAGGTCAGAGTAATGAGGATGTACAAAGACTACTTATCATTACCAAATGTTTTCTGTGGGGACTGTTACATAATTTATAAAAAATAAACGAAAATCTGATTTTGTGTTTTCTGCAAAGACCAGAGGAATGCTGATTCCAAGTCTGGGAAGGGGCAGCCTGCCAGCAATTAGGCAAGGATGCTGTCTTATTTATGGCTGGCAAATGAAAAAATCAATAAAAATCCCTCAGATGGGCATTGTCCAAATTCATTTCATTTAGGCCCCAAAGCACTTTATGCAGTCCATGTAATGTGACTGATACACCCAGGCCACAAAACTGTTTTACCATTAAAATCTAAATCCTTGGCAAAACATGTCCTTCCAAGATAGTGGAGAAGCTCCTCAATAGACCAATATTTCTTCTGCTGTGAAAGAGCCCTTCCTTTGAAATCTGCTGCTAAGTCACATGAAATGATGGTTATTGGGTGGTGGGAGTGAGGAGCTTATCCTGCTCGTGAACTGGGGAAAGACTGGTTTGCTTGGTTGGTGTTTGCAGAGCTGCAGAGTTGACACAGGTTTAGAGCTCTGCAGCCCTGCAGACTTGCTCAAATCGAGCCCATGGCCCAGACAGGCTTTAACCTGGGTGTCTTTCCTCTTGGCCAAGGCCTTTCAGGCAGGCATTGAGCTGGGCAGGTATCCCAGAGCCAAATGAGGAGCTGAGGGAGGCAAAGGCAAGGATTTTATTTCTGCCTGATGTGATGCCTTCAGCAACACCATTCCTCTACAGGTGGGGGAATGCAACAAAGTGCCAAAGCCAACTCCAGAGCTTATTGCATTTTCCTCGGTACAGGACAAAGGGGCCTTGGGGTGTTGTTTGGGGCCATCCATCTCACACTGCCATGTGAGCACTTTGTGAGCCTCAGGGAGCTTCCTTTTTCTCTGCTCCTCACTGCAGAGAAACCAGCACCTTCCTCACTGCCCACTTTGTGTCCTGTTCTGCCATTGATGCAGCCTCTTCTCAGGGGCCATTACTCTTGAAGTCATGGAGGTTTCACCCTTCTAAAAAGGTATCAAGTGTCCAATTCCTGTTGCAGGGGGAGGAGGGAGGGAATAGAGAGCAAGGAGCTCTCTAAAAAATACCAACCACAACATAATAATTTCTGAAGGGGCATGGGAATGTTAGCTTTCTGCTTCACCTTTGGTAAGTATCAGAGAACAACAGTAAAGCAGGACAAAGCTCTCCGGTATCAGCTGAGCCAGGGCCTGTCCTGGCACTGCTCTGCGAGGGGGCTTACAGGGGTTTGGGCTCAGCTGCTACCACCAGTTTGTGGAGCAGGGCTTTGCCACCTTGGGATACCCATGGAGGGGGTTTGCAAAAGGCAGCCAAGGAAAGACAATCTCGTTATGATTAGGCTTGAACACCTTCTGCAACTGCCATCTGCATCTCCCATGAAAAAAACTTGAGCAGTTTACCAGACCAAAATGGTCAAACCCTGAGGTGCCTCGGGCCAGCAGACAGTCCCAGGCAGAGGAAGCCAGGTTTGGCACCAGTGTCCCTGTGTTGGTCTTCACCCAGCCCTGCTGTACACCTCAGGCACTGTATGAATTTTCTCACAGCGAGCGGCCCAGCTCCTGGGCAGCCAGCATGGTCCTGCAGCCAAGAAAAGCTTCCAGGATGTGGCCAGGTGTAGGATTCCTTAGTGAAATGTCTTTACAGCTTTCCCACCTGAAACATGGATTTAACTGCAAGTTACCTAGCTGTGCACTTAAAAAAAAAAAGGAAGTCCTATTCCATGTTGCCTAGGGAAGAATTTCTAGGGTCATAGAATTTAGAGCTCAAAGGTTTACAATCCCAACAAGATAAGGCAGTATAACAGCCTCCACACTTTATGGTGTGAGCTTATGAAGAGGTCAAAATGGCTTAGCATGAGGGTCAGTTTTACACAAAGTCCCTGTTTGAGGAGGGGAAATAACATCCTAAATCTTCATAGCTGGCTTCAACATCACTATTAGATTATAGGGGTTTGGATTGTTTGGTTTTCTCTCCTAGCCTCAGTGGGTTTTCTGCTTCCAGTGAGACAACAAAATGAATCCCAACATGAAATGGTGCCTCTGAGCAGGCCTCCGGCCAGCTGGTGCCACTGCATGTCCTGTGCCTTTGTATGGACAAGTGAGGAACCATCATTGCTCTGGGACGTGTCAAGGGGCTGTGCACAGGCAGCATCACAGTCCTGGTGTCTGTGTGATGTATAGTGGTGCAAATGGCCAGTTCAGAACAGCCTTAAAAGCACCTTAATAAGAAACTACAGATAGCTTTGCAACAACCTCCTAGAAGGCTTGCGTGCCTTGACTGATGACTACACTAATCTACCAAAAAGAACTGGGAAACCTTCATCTTGAGCCATTGTGTGTTGCAAATATGTGGAAAACTTGGGAAAGCAAGCTATTAACAGCGACATAAAAGCAAGCAAGGAATTGCTCAGAGGAGCAATAAATTAATATTTCATAAAATGAGTCACGGGTGTCTAGGTGATTTTATTGGGTGGAGATATCAGTCCCAGAACAATTTTTTCACCGTGGAAGTATTTCAGTGCCCTGGTACTGTCACACGAACTGCAACCCCCATCACAGATTTCAGGTGCAAAGCCCTCTTGCTAGGCTATAGGTTTATTTAGTGTGCACACAGGGTGACTGACCTGCTCTGCAGACACTTCGTGCCCCCACAGTGTTGATTGTCAAGCAGACTGGAATGCATACTCCCATTGTTTCGGCCTCGACAGCAGAAAGAAGAGTCCAATGGACGCAAAGTCTGCATTGCCCCACCTTAGGGGCTGTCCAGAAGCTTTTCTGTGGATTTCAGAGCATCTTAATGGCTTTACATATAACTTTAAGAAACGTTTTTTGAGCCTCTGGAAACTCAGGGCAGGCGTGAGCCTGAGCTACACCAGCGCCCGGGGCTGCACGAGTCACCAGCCACAGGGCCAGGAGTCAGCTGTTATCTTGCTCATTATTCCAGTAATTGCCATGCCTTCCATTGTCCTCAGAAATTAGGAGAAAATGCTGTTTACAGTGTCTTTCTTGGCTCCCTCAGTGCCCCTTGCTGGTTACTGTAACGTTTCCATCAAATATGGTTTAGCAGCAGGCAGCTTGCTCTTAAATAAAACCAGGCAGCTGCCATGACTCTCCACAGCTGTGTCCCTGGGCACCCAGCTAAAGCACAGACAGGGAGTGAGCTGAGCCCCTCTGCACGGATGGGCCGGAAGGCAGGGTGAGTGGGAGCATTGCTGCTGCTTTGGTGCCACCAGGAGCTCGTTTCAATCAAGCTCCAAGGGCCAGTTTGCAAGAGGCTGGGCTGGGTGGCACAGAGCAGCCAAAGGCGCCGGTGTGGAGGAGTCTGCGGAGCACAGCCCAGCGAGTGGGGTGGCTTTGTGCTCCTCCTCCTTCTATACTGTAACTACAATGAGCAATTCACCTTTTGACAGACTAAACACAGGAAGATGTCAGAGTTTTCTCCCACCTCCCTGGTTTTCTGTCATTCAGGGAATGAAGATGAGCAGAGATGAGAAAGGGACAGGGACAGTCCCTGCTCCTTTTAAAGTGAGTGACAAAGGTCCCCCATTGCTGGAGGTGTGAGACTTCCTCTCCACAGCAAGTCTCAAGTCCTGCACACAATCCCGACGCGTCTGGCGGCACTTGGGTTCCTAGGAAGTAGAAATGGAAATATGGATATGTGCCAAACACACACAGCTGAATACGTTTGGCTGTCATTCGGCTGGCATGAAGCTCGCAATCTGACGCAAAGCATGGGTGCCAAACCTGCGCTATAAGGGTCCACAGAAGAGACACATATAAACATGTATGAAAGTGAATGCAGGTCTTTTCCCCAGACAAGCATCCATTGAGATGGACTGGTTTCTGGCCGTCTAGAAGCTTTTCCCAAGTCAGCACTTGCCAGGATAGTTCTTGAGAGTGGACAGGACCTCCAAGCTACCTACTTGTTCCTGGAGGTTATGAAAGTGGTCTTTGAGCAATGTAGAGCATTTGTGTGGTCACAGCCAGCAAAGCTTTGCTCAGTGGTTAAATAGCAGATGTCAGCCTCCAAAACTGCCAGATCAGCAACCGTCAAGACTACTAACTATCATAAACTGTAAAATCCACAGATGGCCTTTTCCAGAAGAAATAAATATTAACTTTGTGTTCATCTCAGAGACTGGGAACTGAATTTTCCAGCCTTCATCCCTCTTCAGCGTCTTCCAGGCAGATACTGGTGTCAGCCAAAATGAGGGCGAGCTCCCAGGAGCCTGGTTTGCAGGCGGATGTGGGAGAGGAACATGCTTTAGCAACAACCTGACCTCCTGGTTTTCCAGTAGCTGGAGAGCTTGTTCGGGACCCCATAAGGAAATGGGGTTGGTTGGGTTTCCACGCTAAACCTGATTTTCAGTCTGGCAAGTCAGTGGTTTTAGAGACAAAACTTGGCCATAGCTAGGGCATTACTTTACAAGAGGTATCACCAGTTTCAAGCAGACCTCGTAAGGACACCGAACTTTTGCCAGGTGTGAGCCCCTGCTCTCACTCCGTGAATGAAACCTTTCCTTGCTGCCTTGCCCCAAATCAGAAGTGTGTGGCATTGAGGTCTGTAAGGCTCCACATCTGACCAAGAGTGACTTGATTCTGTTTTCAGCTCATCTAGACCTCCTCACCATCAGTTCTGTCTTAGACAAAGTCTAGGACTTGCACTCACCCTTTTTCAGCTTTTGTCTCTGTAAGGCACTTTGGGCTCCTTAATACTGATGCGGCTGCATGATAACAGCAATGAAGATAAATTACCTCAAAAGTAGGCAATAAGCCTTTTAGTCTTTAGAGCAAATCAGAGCTATTCTGAACAGCCCACAGACGAAAGAAATGGCTGTTTATCTTCATTTACAGCTAGTGTGGAGAGGCACAGCATGCAAATTCACTGGCCTGGGGCAACAGCTAAGGTAGTACAGGGCCTGCTGCTCTAAGACGGGAAAGGAAGAGACCGTCTCCTCCCCACCACCTTTGCCAGCCTTTGCCTTTATATCCACCTCAGTATTTTTCCTTTAAAATAGCTGGTCACCATAAACAACTGCATTCCTTGCCACTGTGACTGCTAGATCTGCAACTCTGCTGTATAATAATTAGATAGAAGAAAGGACCTTATTAAATTCTCATCAAACTGTTAACCAAATATTTAATGCCTAACATCCTAACATGTTGGTCCTAAAGTAAGGACTATGAGGAAATCATCTGCCAGCAGATGATGTGTCTTAAAGGATGTTTTAAATTATTTTCTTTTTTTTAAAATCTTCCCCACAAGAAATAAGATCTGTGGTTTTCTTCCAATGGGAAGAGCCCAGCGTCCTTATCAGGGCTTACCCAGGTGTTGGTGGGCATGTGAGATTTGCCTGGAGAGCTCATTCACATCTTGTCCTGGAAGCAAGGTACTCTCTTAATTATCAACAGGGAATGCCACAAACGTGAGCCGAAGGTAAGCAGATACTGTGCACACCTCAGCAGCAGCTCAGGGGTCAGCTGAACCTGCCACCACTGCCTCTCTGAGAGAGAAAAATGTCTTGAGTAATGGACACAAACTCTTTTTATTGCTCCTATGTTGTGTTACTTACCTGCATGGTGGCCAAGGGAAATGTGACACAATTGCTAAAGATGACAAAAAATCATGCCTATGAACACATGTTTTATATTTGTTTGGTCTCAGATTTTTCCCTTGCTCACAGATGCAAAAGAGCAGTTCCTGTGTATATGCATAACCAGCTTATGTAAAAGCCTGACCATTTCAGGTCTGTGGCTGTGCTTTCTTTGTGTTTCTGGACAGCAGCAGGGGAGAAGTTAATGGTGCTCTTCTTGCTTGTAATATTTCTGTCATTGGTATCAAACCCTGCAATTCCTTATTGTTTTCTGGTGAATTTGCTTCTCAGTAATGCTTGACAGAACCCCTTTGGTCATTTTATTTTCAGGTTTGATCTTGCTCTCTTGCTCACTTTCACTGTTACAATACCACATCCTCTTGTGGGTCAAAAGCATTCTCTGGTATGAAATGCCATGAAATGCTCTCCTCTAAAGTGAAAAAGTCAGGAGAAGGAGGCAGATATATTGGTAAGATAAAAGTAAACATTTAATGCCACTATAGTTTGATTTTTTCCAGACATCATATTTTTGACAATGTTTCACACCTCAGATACCACAAAAGGGATATTTTTTTAGCCAGCAAACAATAAACTTTACAAATTTAATGGCAAAAGGTTCAATGCATTTGTTGACAAACTTGGAAATGGCTGTGACTTTCCACATTTTGAACTTGTCCACATGCTGTTCTTCCTTCTTTTTTCCCCATAAAATTTAGTTGATAAAATATATATATATATATACTACTGATACATCCTCTTCTGGAATTGCCCAGTGATGGGACCAGCATAAATTCTATATCTATCAGTTTCTCTCCTCCTCAGCCCTATTTTATACCACTGTTATAATGAGAAGGAACATAGCCACGGACAGAGTGAAATGGATTTAGCAAACATACACCTCAATGCATAGCACTTAGATAAGCATGTCCAACCATGATGTGTAAATAAATTATAAAATACAGCAACTCTATAAAACAAGAACATCCTGAGTTTACAAATAAATTATATCCTTCATACATAGAATATGATGTGGATGTGGATGTGGATGTTAGTGACCAGCAGTTTCAGCTATGGGAGGGAAAGAAGTAAAATGTAGAAAAGTTAGTATCTATGTATACATAAAATATATATGTATGTGTGCTACATGTAAATACTCACACACATACATATACAATATAAAGGGTGAAAACATCCATATCTATAGTATACAGAGAATATGTAATATAGCTGAAACTGCCTCAAGCACCAATTTATTACCATTATTATAAAGTTTGCTCAATACTTAAGTAGGACCACTCAAAGTAAGATGGTTTGGGTCGTGTTTTATTTCCTGTCCAGGAGGGTTTGAAGGTAGTTTCAAATATTATCACTGAATGCTACTGAATGCTACTATTTCACTTTCAGCACCTCCACTCTTTGCAGAATCATCATGCCCTTTGTGAACTCCAAAATGCTGCATAAGTGAGCACGAGACTGCTGTTCGTGAATTTGGTGGCAAAAGGGTGCTACACTTCCAAGGGAAAATGATTTTTCTTTTGAAAGGTTGCTTGAGAAGGATAAAGAAGAAAAGATAAAGACAATAATAAAATGGTTTATTATTTCCAGGAGCAAGTATGGAAGCTCAGATAACCCTGGGATGAGCGCACAATAAATGCAAGAGAGAGAGAGAGATTATTAACTTTGCATTGACAAATCATTCACAGTTTTGTTTGCTATGGTTATTTGGAAACCTCTTTCAAATCATAGGATAGCTAGCAACAGCCAGCCTTGTGTCTTCAAAAACTGCTGTGTGTTGCCAATGCAAAAGCCTGTGGAGTTAAAAAACACAGACCATGAGGACATCAGGATTAAGCAAGGTATGCCACCATCCATGGATTAGAGAAGAAATGCCTCTCTGTATGGTCATCATCCACTCCTATCGATATTTATTGGTACCAATGCTTTGGTCTCTGCAGCGAGCTGGTGCATCCCTGATGCTGTGCAACCATCCCTCCCATCATATGAACTGGCATCAGAGGCTGGCTTAGGAGAATTGAATTTTATTCTGCAATGCAGAAGCTTCAGTTCACAATTTTATATCTGTTAGTACTAGAAAGAAAGCTTCACAGACCACCAAGAGTCCAGGCTCTCAGACGATGCAACTATGCTGTACACCTCAAGCATAGGCAGAAATTGTGTTACACAGCTGAGATTGTAAAATATCTTGCCTTAAATTCATGACACTCTGAAATATAGAGTAGTTCATCTGGAGTACTTTCACAGGCTTTAACAGCCTCTACATGGGAACTGCAGCAATTTGGCTACGTAGGCTGAAGAACTTGGGTAAGAAATAACCTTTTAAAGAAGCCCTTGAAAGAGTTTCAAGCATTAGTTTTCCCTATAGCGTGGCATAAGTTAACTTCATCCAGGTGAGTGCAAGGAAAACGGTTTTGTAGGCACTCCTTGGAGGAGGGAAGGGGAGTGGTGGTGTTGCCATTTGTGAACAGCTCTACCGCTTCCCCACAACGTGTGAGGGGGATGTCTCAGGCTGTGCGCACGTACATTTACCCGTGCGTGTACACCTTTTGTTTCTACAACGACTTTTAGCTCATTAAAAAAGATGCAGCAAAATCACAAACATTTGTAAAAGGTGATTTTTGTAAAAGAACCTAAATTCTTCAGCTGTCATCACATTTGAATTCCATGCCACATGTCCCTCTTTTTAAGACAAGCCACATTATTGAGATAAATGAAAAAAGTGAAAAAATAAAACCCACACTTCAAGATAGACTGAGTCTGTCCTGTGAACAAACATGGGATTTGGTGTATATCACTCCCAGTATCACTTCCAGCTTTCAGCCTCTACAACTGCCATGTTTAGAGATAAAAGAAAAAAATGCCAGTGTATATCTTTGATCTTTTTTGTTCATATTCTGCAGTTCTCACTAAGAATCACGTCAGAGGATCATGCCATTGCTTGTTACCAGTTACTGTTTTATGGACCTGCAAGTTTCAGAAGCTAGGATTTATGGCAGTGGGTCTTCCAAGACTGAATCAAAGACAGATGTTCAGCAACAGCCCTGTGTGTGGCCCTTACACAAAATGAGGGGGTGTCAAATACGTAAGAGGAGCATGATCTTCCACTATATAACTAACAGCAAATACCCCCAAAAACGGCAGGTGGATGAATTTTACTCACAACTGTGTTTTCTCTGCTATAACTCTTCTGATTCTTAATGCAATTGTGCCTCAGATTTATCAGAGCTGGTGCGATGAGAAGAAGACCTAAGAAAGGAGAGTATTAGTTTCCTTCCTTGCCTTTCTGTAAAGTAATACTTTGGATTCTGAATGAATTGACAAGGAATTGTTTTGAGGCAAATGCAAGGCATGCATGGCAGAAGAAAAGACGTGTGATAAATGTACCAGGAATTAGGGCTCTCCCACACCCTTTAGAGCACAAATTGACCCATCACCCAGTACCAGCGCAGCTTCTGCCTGCTGTGAGAGCTCACACAGACCAGAGGAATGTCTGAATCCACAGCCCAGCCAAAGTCTCCAGCCTACGGTTACACTTGTATTTATGGCTATAGAGCAACTCCTGTCCCTTGTACGGGTAAGGTTCACGTATGCCAAGAGGAGCAGTTGTCAGGAAGTGCCCCCAGGTGTCGGCGGGGATGTGGAGCAGTGCTGGCGTTCCACGGCCGTCTCACAGCCCGACAGCGAAGAGCTGTGACCTCCTGTGCCACGTGCGAACAAAGAATTAACCTTCGAACCTAATTACATTAACACTGCTGTTTCCTACTAAAGCTGTCCCAGGGAAATAAGATTGATTTCTGAATGTGCAGATGATTAGGCATTATATTCATGTTGCTCTTGTGTATTTTGGGCAACATGATGCCTTTTAAAAAATCAGCATAAAAACAGCATTATGCTGGCAATGCCTTAAAGAATGGGACTTCCTGGATGACTTGCAGAAGTGTATGTGTCTTCTCTAAAATGCTGGCTACTGCAAACTAAGATCAATTTCATAATAAGGTCCTGAATGCTTTGATTTATCTGTTTTGCAAATACTTGAATTATAATAATATAAATTCTGAAGTAAAAAGCTGTTTTCAAGAAGAAAACATTTTATAGTGTCAAATATCCACAAATTTTTCATTCCTTTTTTTGTATTAAGCCATCACAATTCTTAAAAACATAGTGGCAAATTCTGAAATGAACTGACAGAAAGTCAAGAAATAGAAGATGCATATGGATTTTAGGATATGAATACTAGTATATTATGGGAGTTAATAGCTACTCTAATTAGGTCCTCAGAAATAAAATATTTGTAAGTACTGTGATTCTGCTCAATTAGTACATAATTTTTAGTATGCAAAATTCATCCTTGGCATAATCAATTTGGTTTCAAAGATCAATTTTTGTCCATGGTGATAAACAGGGTGAACATATGCTGTTACTCTTTAAAATGATGGTTAGGTATGCGTGCTTTTTGCTATGCCTCCTAAGCTACAGAGGTACCAAATCGAGAGTCAATGAATAATTGAGTTAATGTTGGTGAGGAATATCACGTGCAATAGGTATTTTACAATAGCTCCAAAACGTGTCCACTTGATTTATAGAAACATCACCACTCCTGTGTAAGTCCTGGACTGTGTGCAGGGATGATTTCCTTGGCTCTCTGCAGCTGTACTCAATCCATGGGGCACTGTGGAGAAGAGATGGCCTCCAAAGAACCAACACATAGTAACTGCTACTGAAATTGCTATAAAGAGAAGAAAGCCAGTTAAATTGCATTGTCTGGGGGGATTTTCAGAGTTGGCTGGTTTTCTTTTCCTTGAGAGAGAAAGGGATATGTCTTTAATACTTAGAATATAAGTTTCATGATAGGAAATTGCTGTGGAACAGACTAGAAAGTGACTTTCATATAGGACTTTTTTTCCCTTCCAAATAACCCTATAGATTATAAGCAGAATTTTCTACAAAATCCAGAGACAAGGGTAATAGAGTAAGATTTGTTATTACAAGTTGTAGAGCACTAAAAGAAAATAAAACTATACAAATGTTATTTCTACCTTTTAGAAAAGCTTTTCTGTTCACCTAACCACTAGAAAATCTACCAGTATTATTTTTCCGCTGGGACTTGCTGCTTGGGGTATTGCAAGATGGCATTGATACGATGGTGCAGGTAAAAGAAGAGTTGCACTTAAGTACAGCAGTTAATTGATGCATTTTGGGTATATTAAATGAGAGTCTTACTTCCTCATAAGCAACAGGAGGGTAGCACAAATGTATGTGAGAGAGGAATTTTTGTGAATGTGCTTATTTCAGTACAGAGGAATAAGAAACCTAATTCAACAAAATAATTCTTCATGCTGATATGTAATTAAAATGCAGGTTTTGCACATTTGTTTATGAAATACAAAGGAGGTTCCTTCCCACATACTGTTTCGTAGATAAAGAGGCAAACTAGTAGAACATTTGGATGTGCATGGAGGTGCAGACCCTTGTCCTTCTGAAGTCAATGTGAATTTTGCCATGGCTTCAGCTGCTGAGGATTAGTAAAGACGCCATAGCCAACATGCTTGAAGTGCTGTGTCTACTCATTTGCTTTATTTCCAGATGTGCTGAGCTGAGCAGAACTTGCATTTTTCAGGTACATCTGTGAGTATGGACACACTGGGCCAGGGATCAGAAGCCGACAAAACATGTTTTGCAGTGGTATATGTCGTAAAGAGGTGAAGCTAAATTTTATCAGTCATAGTCTCAAGAAAGAAAGAATAAATCACTCATTTTTGGACTGATAAACATTGGAACTCTTAGCCTAAAGGACAATTTTCCAGCAAGTTACTAGCACCAGAAAAAGGGGTTAGGATAAAAGTACCTCCTCATTCATAACTCCAGCCAGTACAAAGCAAAACATATATGAAAAACAAAACAAGTTATGGGTGTTGGATCAAATTGAAAAGATCTTTACTTCACAGTAATCTCACTTCTCTCTCATACACTGCAAAACCTACAGTCTGGGAAAATGATGGTGTTCTCCAGCATATAAGAGAGTACAGAGGAGCATTTAAACAAACCTTACTCTCTGCTAGAAATATTTTTGTGTCATCTGGGAAAGGTGGATTTCTCTTTGAGTGGCCTTACTCTGGTAACAAGAAAAGACAGTTAACATTTATTCATATGTTGTACTGATTAGGAAATATCTCTACAAACACAAGTTACTTAGAAACAGCAAGTCTGAAATAGGAGAAAACACCAAGAGAAAAACAAGCTGTAAATACATTTCAAAAGTGTATTTGTTTTTTTTTCCTTTTTCTTTTCTTGACTAGCACCATCTGTACACAATAAAGTATGAACATAAATGTTTGGATAACAAAGATTTGCAAGGCACTTGAACAGTTTTTCTGGATAGGTTTTCTTTTAATGAACCTCTCAATGGAAGTCCCACAACCACCTTTCCTCCTTCCTCAGCTAATGCAGGGAAAGAAGTCTCTTCTGCCAGCAGTTCTTATTTACAGACATGTCCTTAAAAGGTTCCGCAAAGTGCTCTTTTAGGCTAAGAGTATCAACAACCTTCTATCTCCATTTTCCAAGCTTGTTCTGTTTGTTTTTTTAATACTACTCCTCTGTATAGTATAGCAAATCTCTCATACACACAGCTGAGACTTGACTCCAACCTTCATCCTCATTCTTTTGTCTTTGGGATGCTGTTCGGAAGGGAAAAGGAGGATGGCAGAGATGCGCGTTGAAATTCTCTTGAGGTTCATACTTTATCGGCGTCTAGAGGTGATGTCGAAACAGGTGATCATCATGAGATGGGCCTTGCAGAAGTTGACACGGTTTTCCAAACGCTCAGTCACACATTCCAGGGCCTCGAGGTATTCCAGAGAATCCAGCTCAAATACCTGCTCCAGATCAACTGTGAGAAAGAAAATACACAGATTGGAAAAGTAGACAAAACTTAACGATGGCTGGTGGGAGAGTCAGAGCTAATTCAAGTCTTTGAACCCATCAGTACTGTATACAACATTATGTCTGGCTTGCCATTGTCATTTGAAGTTGCCTTTTCTGTTTAACGGCTATTAAAATGGCACAGCAGCTTGTCCACAGTGAAAAATACTTTAAAGTTGCATTAGATGCTTTCTGGAGTGATCTGCTTTGCCATCCTCACCAGAACTGCAGATGCCTTTGCCATGCTCCATCATCCTCCAGCAAATGTTGAATGCTCAGCATGTACTGACTTTCTCACACGTTCAGCTGACCAGAAAGAGCTTTAAATAGCTGCTTTCTCCTGGGAGGGCAATCCCTTTGTTGAATTCAGAACCTGGAATTTAAAACGAACCTCTAGGCTCCTTGTTCCTCACACCTCTTCCTATTCCATGTGATTCTCACTAGAGCACTCAAGCAAAGCAAGGGAAGGCACACACATCAATCACTCCAACACAGGTGCCCAGCAGCTTCCATGGAAGCCGAGTGTGAGATACACTGTCTGAGCCAGCACTTCCCATCTTATCTGGTCCCTGAGGTCTGTGCAAACCTTCAGGCTTTCTGCATTTACCACACTGGAATCAGAAGCAAAGGCATCACACAGGAAGTGGACAGCACTGCATAGCAAATTCTCTCTCTCTTTAAAACTGTCCTTTTTAACTCTCTTCTTTATAGTGTTCCTGAAACCTATACTGTGGTTGTTTTGCAGGATGTACCAATCTGGTGTCAACTTAAGGCAGCTGTCAAAGGAAGAGTTAGGATGTTCTAAGGGAACACACCAGCCAGCCTCCTTTTGCCACCTGCAATTATCCTAAATAAACTTTTGCGCGTTGCGAGTTTTTTCCTAGAACTCTTTGATATGAACTTACCTACTTGCTAATACTAAAAACTGTCGTATAACTACTGCAGTACTCTTTATGGTTTTTTCCTTAGAGGTGCTGAGGTCCTTCTTCATTTGAATGTGAATGCCCTTTAAGCTCTCTGAACTTTACACATCTACAGTTATAAAAAATGGGCCAAATTCATTTTTCATGTAAGCCCACTGCTGCCAAGGGACAAGTTTGCTCCACAGTGTTATTTCGTGGTAGAAGAGCAGATTTATAATATTGCTCATATGTTTGAGTGATCTGAGGCCAAAAAAAAAATCTCATTTTCAGGAGCTGTGGACTGAAACGTGTGAACGTTAATCTACCAATGGCAATATCCACCACTAGAATGCTGTACCATTTCAACATTCAGCTCTCAGGCAAAAAGGATTGTTCAGTTCTACTGTCAACATTTAATAAGAATTATAGGAACTAGTTCTAGAAAGACAGTCAATCTAAAGCTTGCCCTTAGGTCATATGTTGGTTCATTTTAGTTTACAAACAGTAGCTTACATCTCACTCTTACCAGACATTTCTGCTTCCTTCCATCCCCCCTATTAAATAAGACAAAGAAAACCTATGAGTTCAGGAAATAAAATTATGTCCTTACATTCACTGAGCCACTTATTAGGATCCAGCATCAGGTACTGTTTGGTCACCTCCAGTTCTCTCATTAACCACTCATACTTGGCCTTGACCTCAGCGATTCTCTGCTGGCGATGCTCCAGGATTTTCAGCTTGGCATTGAAACATATCACCTCCTGCCAGACAGGAAAAAGAAGCAGGGAAGGAATAGGTGAAGAGGAGAAGAAATACCCAGGTCCATGTAGTGAAATGATCTTCCAATCAATAATACTGACAATGAGCCATTTATTCTGGAAGCATGTGAATCACTGCATGAAATCATCCATCATCTGCTTTATTTTTATTGCTTTTGTTTGGTTTTCATGGTTTCCATCAGTGAGTTTTGGAGACTTTGCAATGGTAGTTAATAATAAACCATAATAATTAATAACAGGCAGCATCTTGAAATTAGATTAACTGTAGGAAAACATTTCGGGTTTTTTCACCACAGTTTAGCTAAGAAGATCTAAGCTCTTGGGAGTAGGAAATCCACTGCTTGCTGTATTGAAAGCCTAAATACACCCCTGTGCTTGGAGCATAAGTAATGCATTAGTCATATTTGAAAATAAGAGAACTGGTAGCAATATCAAATTTGAAACATCCTTAAACAAAGGGAGTATGTTATGAAAAGCTCTAGCAATTCACAGTCATTAATAAAGAAGATATATTTTCTGTCAGGCTCTGGGGCACAGTAACAGCATGAGGTACAGTGCTGGAGACAGCCAGCCTGGCCTCGCATGACTTCTGAGGGGTGGCAGCCACCAAGACGTGCAGCAAATGAAACCATCTGAGGACTGTGCTACCCTTGCAAGCGTGGAAGCAATTCCAATGACAGAACTATCCTCATCCAAGACTGTGTGAAGGTCTCAACACTATTCCACATTCTCCTCTCTAAACAAATCTGCTGTGTGGGTGAAGTGCAGTGGAAACCCCACTCCAACAAGTTTATCCAAACATCACAAATAGCCTCAACAAGTGACAGGCACTAGGAAGAAAAAGTGCCTTAAAATAATAAGAAAGTCTATAATCCACCATTACTCTAAAATACTCATCTTCAGAAACTCCTCTCAATTTTATGTTCTAAGAGCTGACCTTCGCAATTTACGCCAGCCAGGAGATTACACGGATTGCACTCACCTTGCTGTCCCCACCTCGCCGTCGCTGGAGCCTCTCCACATCATCTATCTCATAGACTTTGATCTCAAAGGGCTCCCCCAGCCCCCTCTGCCCGCTCCGCAGTGGCCCATCCACCCAGCGGACCCCGGGGCTGTTGGCAGGTTTCCTTGCTGGCGAGGCAGTGTCAAGGGATAAAGCTGGAATAAGCCTCCTCCTCTGTGAACCTGCAAATAGAGAAAGTGCCATTGCATGTTAGCACAGTTATTGCTTCTCCTTTCCACTGCAGCGAAGTCTACAAATGATGTATGTTTGGCTTTCTCAGACATAGAAGAAAATGCAGGGAAAACTCAGGGAGGCCATGGGAGCTGTAGCTGCAATGTGCAGTATCCACTGACCATGAGTGAGTCCCTCAGTGTTCTTTGGTGCCTGACTTCAGGATTTGACACTCAGAGGGCACACGTACACTGAAATTCACAGAGCCTGTGTCTGCTCCCCACTGATTAGGTCTCAGTGTGTACGGGTAAGCCCATGAAGGACCCAAGCCAGCAGGATGGAACTGGTCTAGCTCGGCTTTCCTATCTCTTTACTGCTACTGGCTCTTACAGTCAAAGGACAAGCATTAGCCAGCCTCTGCGTAGACCATCTCCAGAGAGGTGTGGGTTTAACTTTTTTTTAATCACCGCACAGAAAGTGCTTTGACAGTCAAGTTCTGTTACTGTGTTGGAGTTGGGTGCCAGCATAGCACCACCCAGGCCTTTGCATAACAACTCTGTAGGCTGGCTGCAGCAGTAAAGCCAGTGGAGAGGACAAAATGCCTGCAGTAAGTACATCCAAGCTTTGTTGCATTAGCCTTGTCTCTATTCAGTAGAATGTTCCTCTAAAACATTTCCCACTTACAGACTTACTGCAGCACTGCGAGACAGCAGGAAGACCAAGGGGCTGGAGGAAGGGTCACTGTGCCTGCTTCCATAGCAGTGCTCGTGCACACCCATCCCGCTTTGCAACACCAGCACAGCCAGTGGGAGCACTGCAATAGCTGAAGATGTACATGGTTGATAAAACCTATGCTGCATGGAAAGCACCTGCCATGTGAGATGCCAAGTCAGGCCCTATGGTAGAGCAAGGAGGAAAATGCATGTCACTGGCCTAATGGCAGTGGTTTGTTGGGAAAAAGAACAAAAACACACACAAAAAAAGAAAACCAACTGGCTGCATTTCCTTGCTTGGTTTAGTACAATCAGAGAAATGGCTTGGTTAAAAAAACAAAAAAAAAAACAAAATAAAAAGTTTCGTAGCTGACACAGGGTCTTCCCTGGGACACAGCAGGAATAAAAAGGATGGGAGAAGCCGAAAACAAAAGCTGGAGCCAGCAAGTTTGAATGAAACTATTAACTGGCTCTCTTGGCTGCAAATACAAGAATGATGCCAGCCAGCAGGGAAGAGATGCCGAATGATTATGCAGATTTTATTTTAAAAACAAGATAAAATCATTTATAGGAATTTCCTGCATTACATTTATTGAGACTTGAATGTTAATAGTTTCAACATGCCTGTCAACTTGGTGCTTCAATAAAAGTTAAAAAAAACCCAAAATATCTATCGATTGCCTAATTTTTGGATTAGAAAATAACAAAGTATGCCTAGTTTCATTCATGGGAGTCTGTTTCTGTGCCAACTTTGAAAACTCTCACATCTTATCCCATGATTTCTGAGTACGACAGTCTGTGCAAGAAACCAGTAGGTCTGTGTTAGAGACCAATGATTAAACCTGTAAATTCTAGGTTTAAAATGGATAAGAATGGTCTATTGGAAAGCCTAGACTACAGAGATTTTATCTGGATATATCTGAGATAACCCAATGCGGGAAAAAGAGAGCACAGCCAGAGGTGATTGACAGAAAGCTCTGCGTAGACAGGGAGCTCTACAAGGCCCCTTTATACCAAACAACCTGAGATCTAGACTGCCCATGCTACAACACTTATCATAGTTTTGTTAATTCTCAAACTGCAGCCCAGCAAAAAAACTCATGCTAGAACAAATGAAGCCTTACAAATACAGGCAAGCAGGAGTTATTTTAGTTCTGTGGTACCAGTCACTGGAAGACAATGTCAGCATTCCCTTACCTTGAATGCATTTCAGTTAATCTCTAGATTAAACTGCCTGATCAAGAGAACAGTCAGATCTTGATAAAAGGAAAAGCAAGACCTCATCCATTAGCATAGCCAAAAACTGACAACAACAAGAGAGACAATTTGGGAAGACCCCAACAAACCTCAATTCTAAGTGTGACTCTTGTCAGCAGTGCTAGAGAAAGGTAACCAAATGCTGGGAGCAGCTGCATGCTTGAAGGGAGGTGAGAGAGCATAGTGGACGATTAAATTTTGTTACGTGCAGGGATAGATCCTGAAATAGGCTCAGCCCCTTCCACTTGCTTAGATGGGAAGGGCCCCGAGTATCATCCTAGTGTCACTCAAGATCAAAAGGATTCAGGCATTAAATATGTTTTTAAATACTTTTGAGGCTTTTGGCCATGGTACAGTCTCTCAAATTTTGTCTCAGTATAAATACAATCTCTTTGCTGTTCGACAACTTTTAGAGCCAGTAATATCTACAAGCATCAGAGCTGACCTTCTGTTTAATGCAGCCAGTGCTGTTAATTATTTTTACTTTCTGCCCCACAATAATGGTCACATCTCCTTTCCTGACATGCCTTCAGACTAGCTCTAGCATTTCAAGGAAGCAGCTGAGCAGACTGGAAATTTCTTCTGCCCAGCTCTCCGTGCATGGCTGGATTATGACTAAGGTAGTGCCTTTTTCTGTGATGCTTGGTTTTCTTCCTCCTTTCCCCACTGTGGCTGTTAAAACCACCTTCCTGTGTAATGAGGCACTTTTAAACCACCCCACTGGAAAAGTTCTGTCTCCAGCCAGAGTCTAAGTCCAGGTCCGAGAGTCTCTGGGAATGCAGATGGATGGCTTCAATGCACCTTGCCATAAGAATAGCATCAGGCTCCTACTTGGAGGAAAGCAAAACAGATTGCTGGGTTATGAAGCAGAGCAATGATAGTAAACTTTTTTGCATTTTGTTCCCATTCATATCCATTTGGCTCAATGGGAAGCAGAAACCTGCGGTCTCGAAGGAGGGTTCCAACCTGAGGCTTCGTTTAGTAGCGCTTAGCCCTTGGGAGAGAGGCAGCCGAGACTGCAGCAGTGGCAGGAGATATTAACTCATTGTGTTTTTCTAGCCAGAGCTCATGTCTGGATTGCCTGTGGGTTATGACAACAGGACAGGCTGCAGCTCTGGGTGCACTGGGGCAATGCAGCAGGGCAGAGCTGCCTCACATGGCCACCTCACCCTCTGCCAGCGGGGTCCTCTGGGACATGGACGACCTGCACAGGGCTTCCAGTGGCTACAAATGTGTGAGACACAGAGGAGAATGAGAAAGAGAGATGTCTGTTTATCTGACCCTTGAATGCTGACTCAGGATGATTTAGCTGAGGCTTAGAGTGCTTTGAGGAGAAATTAAAATGAAAAATCTTCTTCCTCTTTCCAGTAAGGCAAAACTTTATCTAGTTTGTTCTAAACATGCACTGATTAATAGGCTGTTTATTAGCCCAGGTACAGAAAATAATGGTGTCTTTTGACAGGAGACTCCTGTCACTGACCTCTCCATTTAGTCTCTGGTTTTTTTCTTATTTTACCTTAATTGGGATCAGTAAGGAGATACAGCCTAAGCAGAGCTTTGGGATGAATATCACAAAGCAGCTGACAGCTTGCTCATCCATAACAACACACAAAAATTAAATTGTTGAAATTAATGCCATTTTCCATTCACATAGAAAATATCCATCTGAAGTCCCAAATTTATTGGGTGCACTTGATGGAGTTAGGATCTCTTCAGTTTTGACTGTGTACTAAATAACATGCTTTGCGGGAATTACAGCACACTACTCCTCTATTCCCCATGTATGACTTATGAAGAAAGTGAGCAGCCAGGGAGCTCAACAGGAGCAGCTCTCAGCACCCTCCCACCTCTGCCCCCCCTCTGCACCTCCGCAAACTGGCTGACCCTCCCACCATGTAAATAGAATTTATTCCTCCATCAGAAAAGAAGTTTATACCAAAAATCAATCTGAAAGAAATACGGTAAGATGAACCCAGGGCAGAATAACCACATTTTCATTTATGATCATGCAGTATGTAAAGCAAAATGCCATTTGCTAAATGCCCTGAAGGATATGTTTTTTCAGTTTGAGTTTATCCACTCTCAGAATAACCCCTCTTGAACCTAGCTTGAGTATGAATAACCAGGCTGTGAAATTGCCATGAAAATACACAGGATACAAGATTTGCTTTTGCAAGAGATCTATTGCTCTACCTTAAGCTATAGGCTAAGGTTTGGCCAGGTTAAGTTTAACATAAAGAGAGTAGCACAGCGGTGAAGGTGTGCAGTGTGAAAGTAGATCTGACTGAAGAGTGGCACTGAAGCTACAACCATATTTCAGCAAAGGCAAGCCCAGAGGAGCCTTAAGGTATGAGAAACACAGACCAAGGTATGCAAGGGTAACTTTAAGGATAAGAAGACACACTGACCTTAGCAAAACTGCCAAACTGCATAAGGATGTGTGCTCATAAAAGTATGTGTTGACCAGGGCAAAAGCTCTAAAAAGCCTGGTTTTGTTAAAGTACTGTGTATTTTGGAGTGTTCCCCTTAGGCTGCTTTCCAAGCACACATTCCAGATTGAGCATCTTTTCTGTGAAAAAAGTAAAGGCAAAAACTGCAAATACAAAATCTTAATGAAAAACAGTGTGGTGTGTATCTCTTCAAAGCAGGATACATCCGAATGGGATGCAAAACTGCTGTCCTACAAATTTCAAGGTGTTTCAAACAGGAAATAAAACTGTAACTTGATATATCATCATTTCAGAAGTTTATAGTGTGTGGTCAAAGGCAGGATGTGGAGCCAAAGCTGTTCCCCACAGCACTTAATGTTATGGGATGTAAAATTGCCTTTCTGTACAGAACATGTTCTTCAGCATTTTGGTTTTTCTCACCAGACAGTCCAAGGAAATTACAAAAACAAGCCCTGGCTAACTAGAGCAGTACACCTAAGCTCACACTATTCCTTCTGTGGCTTCCTTTCCAAAAAGTATTGTGCCTCCAATAGCAATAGCATCAATGCCAACTGTAGCATCAAACTTTGCTTATTAGCAAATATTTTCTAACCTGTTTCGCCTGCTGCTCCTCACTGTCTGACAACAGGGCTCCTGCTCTGTTTGAGTCGAAAATGTGATGCTGACTTTGCCTCTCATTCTTATTTCCTAGTGGGCTCTGCCCTTATGGTCAATTGTCCATGACTGAACCAACTCCTCCCTTTTCCTTTGACCTCCTTTCTCCTAGTTTATTTTACAGTGCACTTTGCCCAGGGCAGAGCCCATAGCTATTCACTCCACAGATTTTCATACAGTTTGCACAGTTCCCCTCCTGAAGGGGAAGTCACTGCCACTGTTTTCAAGTGGAAGGCCCCTCTGATGATGTGGGGACTTCACCAGAAGTATTTAGGGTGCCCATCTTGAGGTCAGTACTCCAAACACCAAAGAACCAATGCCTATATTGACAGAAAATCTAAACAGCATTCATTCATCCTCACAACTCAGATTACACAGATTGCATAGAAAGGACCATGTTGCACCCAAACACCTGGAAGAGGATACATTGAGAGGATCCATCATACAGAAGAAAATTTTGTATGTCCATCTCACTGTAAAATAATTCAGGCCATATTCTGTATTGACTTTTATGCAAGCCCACTGTTGTGAACTGATAAGAAAGTACAAAGACACTTGAGGCAAGAAATCACTGTTTCCTGATTATCAGAATAAAACAATGCTTGTTTATAATATTCCATCCACATCTATACTAGATACGTTGTTTCTGTACTAGTGTAAGGAATACACTGACATACAGCCAACCTCTAATTATTTTCTATCTAAGCAGTTCATTTCTATCTACCCAGTTTATTTCTTAACTTTGCTTTCTGAATTACTGTCTTATTTTAAAAGGAGCTTTTCAGGGCAGTTTAGAGCTGGTGAATGAGCACTGCTGAAACCAGATCAGAAAGCAGCCCTCCTGTGGTGTGGCAGGTTGACAAGTAATCTGGGAGATGCTCTAGGGAAGATGCACATCACCCACAATTCCTAGCAAAAAAAAACAACCAGAGTCTCTTCTAAACATTTATCTCTCTTCTGGATGGATTTTGGTTTAACAGGTATTTGTCAGCATTGTGGCATTATTTAAGAAGCTGGTTATTTTTACCACAGTACTGCACTGAAGAGCTGCTCCAGTCACTTGGACAGCAAAGGCAGAGGCTGGAGGAGGACGGGCTCTAAAGCCAGAACATTAGCTCCCAACAGGACAGTGGTGGAGGCATTCCAGTGAGCTAATTCTGTGGCAGTGTCAGGAGCAGGTTTTATTTACACCCAGCCTAATGGTGTGCGACTCAGTCATGCATGTTACATGGAGCCTTCACCGTGCACAATAGCCTGCTGCCACTTCCTCTGTTAAATCATTCCTATGTTCATGTGGCTGAAAGCTCAGTGCTGGCATGCAGTAGTCAAGCGTGTAAAAAATGATTACTCTGATCCCTTTCAACACAGATTTGCTGCATGAAATGGCCTGGCTTTGACCTGGGAAAATCAATGCTGTTGTTTTAATGAACAAAAAAAAACTGGAGCTGAAGCCTGCACTTCCCCTCCCTCTACTCGCCCTAGGGCTGTCCAGTCAGCAAGTCACATGCATAAAGTGGTCACCTGCATGCAAACAGCACTTTCCCGTATAATTCTAAACATCCTTTGTCGTGGTAAAGGTATAATGCAGGATATCAATTAGCTACCATCACTTGTAAGCAAGTTAAAGTAGAAATGCTGGAGGTGCCCTACAGCTTTCTGATACAAAGGGCAATTTTCAGCTCCCCACACTGTGCCTTAGGCAGTCTAAACATGAACCAAATTCCTTTTCACTTGGATTCAACAAGAAAAGCTCAGACTCTCTTTGTTGCTGTTTTGTTTCGTCATTATCATTTTAGCCATGTTTCAAAATCTGATGTTTTGCAATATCGGGTGGAGACAGACTTTAGTAATTTACAGCCCGTAGATTCAGCCTCTGGCTTTTTCTGCTGCTTCCATAGAAGGGGCTAAGTGCTCCCAGAGAGTAAATATGTTCAAGTATAGCATTTTCAGGGCTTCCTAGGAACCTCTAAATATCCATCTTTAAAACCATGCCACCAGTGAAACCCAGAGCACACTAGCATGAGAAAAAAGGAGCCTAAATGTAGATAATTAGTCATGTCTTAACAGTCCGTCTTTTTACTAAAGTGTTTAAAATCATGTAGCGATTTGCTCTTCTTTGGTGCTGAAAGTGAGTACCAAGAAAGAGCTGCAAGGAGTCATGAAACTTTACTACGAATGTCATCAAATGCTGCAGCAGGAATCTTTAATTCTCTATAGTCAGATAGTTCCCCATGCACAGAAGATGAAAGCGTGTGCACAAACACACACACACGCATACACACACCCAAATCCTATGCTGGACTGACAAAAGCAGGGTCCTCCAAATTCTGAGATATGCAACTACAACTAAGGGCACAGGTTTAAACTTCAGGAATTCAACCTTTGAAAACCTTAATTTTCCCCCAGTCTTGTTTCTACTTGGCCTGACTTTCGATAACATCTCTTAAGTTTTTGTTTTCTGGTGTTCACTGATACTTAACATTCAGGAAAATGAATTTTCCTGGATGTCAAGTATCAGTGGCCCTAACTGACCCAACTGGAAAGTGCTTTACTTGGAAGGACTTTAGGCCCAAAGTCTCATGTCTTTGAGCTGCCTCCTTCTGTCTCACATCTTCTTCTCATGCCCCAGTCCTGGGTCTGCTCCAGTGAGAGGCCCTGTGCACACCAACTGCGAGGCAGCGGTCCCCACCTGCACCTAATGGTTGCTGCTCACTTGCTGCTCCCCCGGGCCTCCTTGGGCCACAGATCACTGCCCTCAGTGTTTCACCCTGCTGGCAGAAGCCCCAGCACCAGCAAAGCTCCAAGCTCAGACTCAGCTCCAAAAAGCCTCAAATAGAGGAATCAAAGGAGATACACTCCTCAGGAGAGGTTTGTCTCATCTTAGCAGAGGGCTGCAAGCAGTGACAGACCGCAGCCCGTAGGTTTAACTCAATGTTACATGGGATGGGGACTTTCTTAGGTACCCAACCCTATCTCATAGGGAACAGGAAAGAAAACAACTTCAGGAAGATCTGTGTGATTTCCATAAAATGCCTTGTTTATGATGAATGATTTCAGAACCCCTCTTGTTCTGTTGTTCCCAGGGAAGGAGGTTTCCTTACAGAGAGTACTGAAACACTGTAAGGGACAGGAACCTGTAAATAACAACTGTAGGAGAGGGCAGAAAAAACTAGAAACAACACATTTATGCACATAATATGAAAATTCAAACAGTACTTGCCTTTACTGGGTAAACCTCATTAGAGCCTGGACTCTTTCTTTGCTATTAGCTGACAGTGGGTGAGACCCAGAGCTAAGACCAAAGCTGCATCTCTGAAATCATCCAGTCATGCTTGCATTGAGAATAACTTTAAAGCAATGCCCACATACATCCAAACTAAACTCAGGAAAAGATGCTAAAAATCAAACCAGAAGAGAGAAAGGCAGGTAGATAACACTTCTGATCTAAAGACCCTGCTATTACTTTCTTTTTGTACCAGCATTATCTACTTTTATGAGCTGGTAACAAGAGAGCACAGAAATTACACGAGTTGCCCAAGGTGATACAGAGAACCAGCAGCACACCAGAGAATACAACACAGATCTTGCAAGTCCTAATTTGCTGCCCCGCCTGCCTCCCTCTCATATCTGTTGCACCCCCGGGATACAAATATAGCTTTGGTAAAACTGAAGTTCAACCAGAATGCATTTCCTGATCACATACAGGAGTATGTATTATAAAAGCACCCTTATCATTGCCTTTCCATGGAGCGGCCATTGCACTTGGAACTTCTGAGGACATAAAAAATAATATATAACTGCTGCAACTCATAACTGTACAACCTATGTCCTAACACTTCAGTGCCCTGCTCAAGACAGTACTGCCTACCCAAGAGACAGGAGGGTGGATCCAGAGACAGAAATATGGCTGAGATGCCGATTGTTTCTTACAGGGAAGGGCTAATGGAGTGAGCAAGGAAATCAAAGTACAACATAGTTGTACAGATGATTGCAGGCAGAGAAGGAAGAAGAGCTTGCCACACAAACAATGAATAACAAATGAAACTCTATTTTCCATTGCTCAGCAAGGGCAGGGAGGATGTATGGCAAAGTCAGTTGTGGTTGAGGTTAGGAGTTGAGGGTGCCTGTAATTTAACCCTGGATCTGGCTCTCACTTGGCTGAGGGCATTAGGCAAGTCAGTAACACTCTCTACCTTCATTTCTCCATCTGTAAAATGGGGTCTGGAATAATACTAACACCACAGGGTGGATTAAAGAGAAGCTATACAAAGCTTTGAAATGTACAGCCATAGATCAGAGCTAAATAGCTTTGTTTCTGCCACAAACAGTCACTTTGGGCCAATATATGCCGACACGATGTTACAGAACCAGTGTTAGATGTTAGAAAAATGGGAATGTTTATTAAATGCATAGGTTAGCTTCAGGGGAAAGGCTTATGTGCTTCATGAGGGAAACACATGATTTTTCAATAGGTATTGGAATGCAAAAGCAATTTTTTTTTATTATTTTCTTGTAATTTTGTACATACTTAATTTTGTACTGCGCTGTCTGTGAACTGTACAGGTACCCAGGCAGAGCCCAAAAATTAACCTAAGGCTAACAGTGGAAGATATGAACTAGCTTTATCCTTCAAAAGCTGTCGATGTAGGTCTGATGCTTCATGTATGACATTCAGGGCAGAAGCACCTACACATACAAATAATGCAGTTAAGAGCACTGAAAGACAAGATCTTAATCTCAAGAAAAAATGATGTCTCTCCAATGTGTCAGAACTTCAAAAGTAATTGTGAGATCTGCAGGTGATTCTCTTAAAGAGTCTTTATAGCTCCTTTTACAGGGGCCTTGGGCTGATTCATGTTGATCGTGTCTGACAGGTAGCATTTCTGTTAATAATAATCATAAATAAAGTGGACAAGGTTGCCTGACCTGAAATGAGCATATCTATAGTGCCATATCCATTACAGCACAGTGGATCTGTGACTGCAAATCAGGAAAGGTCCAATGGCCTTGACACTTTGGATTAAAATAATATCTGTCTTTTAAGATCTCAGGACCTTTGTGTGTTATCTTTTTCATTAAAAGGTGTTCCTTGAGAGATAACACACACTCTAAGAAAGGAGATGTTACAAAGGATGAAAGATTGCAAAACTTTGCATTTTTTCATTATACAATAAAAATACATTTGCAAACAGCTCTATTCTCCCTTATATCTTAACTCCTCCTTCATGTTCTCCTGCACTGAAGTAATAATCCCGGTTTTATGCCATCATAAATCTGCTGACATGTGAAAAATTATACTATTATCAAACACATCAAAACAGAATTATGATTTCACTGCTGCAGGACCAAATGCAAACAGGAGCTGGGTTATACGAAAGTGAAGCCTGATTAATTTCTGGGCACTGGTTTTCTGCTAGAAATAGGGATGGTGGTAAAGATTGAGTTTTTAAAATTTCCTTAAAACCCCTGGTTGCACTTATACACAAGTCGTTCCGAACAATACAGGAATTACTTGCTGATTCAAAAGTAAAGTATCAGAGATGATACACTGAGAATCTCTCCACATCAGGTGACATGCTGAATTAAGAGAGAAGCTTTGTAAATTACTTTAAGGGAGGTCAATGTGCCAGGCTATGCTGAGTCCACCAGGGCAGGCAATTTCCAAGGACACAGACAGGCCCTTCACTGAACACCCTCCACCCCAGAGATTCACGGCCAGCATCAGCCAGATAATTGCAACGTTGCTGACAAAGGAGAGAGGAACCAACTCACACCAGCAATTAGAATAAAGAGATTAATCTCTTGGCCAGCCAAAAAAAAGACGTATTTTGGGAAAAAGAAAGGTCAAATGTTACACAGCAGTAAAAAAGCAGCAAACCTAGGACTCCTCATGTTCCCTGCTAATGAAAGGTTCATACTTACACCCTCACTTGCTAATTTTGTACACCTGCACTGCATGACAAACCAGTGTCACTGTTCTGCCAGGTAGGCTCAAGGCCTCTTCTTTCCTGGTGTGTCCTCCAGACTGCTACAAGAACAGTCTTAAACCTGAGTCGTAAACAGATCTCTCCTTCACAACTCCCTTTTCATGACCACTGACACAATGTTTAGTCCTGCACAGGGGTTATCAAAAGCCAAAGCTGTGAGCCAAAATACAGCCCTGGTATAAAATGCAACACACACATCTGAAGCTTATCTGTAATTAGAACACCACAAAGACAATGCTTTTGTCACTCATATTTCCAGCCTTGTCCAGGCTCCAATGTGCTATCAAAGCAGAGAGAAGTTAAATGAAACAAGCAGTTTCGTGAGCATCAGAGTAAATAAATCCTAGTCCTCTAGTGATTCAGCTTGGGGATGAACTCTGGAGTCTAAAGAATCCGGAGGCTCTGCCTCGGAGTATTTTTGTAAAATATCTCCCTTGAGGGAATAAGGGGGGCGTTCTCTAGTATCTAATCTGTTCCCTCACCTGCACAGCTGCCTGTTTCCACAGAACTTGATAAATTTTTCCATCTAAACGACCTGTGGAAAAAGTCCATATAAGATTGGCAGCTTCTCCACAAGACACAATCCAGTTGTCAGTTTACATCCACAAATGCTATCTCTGTGGACAGCTTTGTTTTCCTTTTCCACAAGATACAAATCATCCTTCTCTTCCTTACAAGTTATTATTTAAAAGTTTATGTTTGGAAGGGGTTTTCATATTAGAGTCAGAGCTCCTCAGAAAGAGGAAATTCAGTTTAGTACTGTTTAACTGAAGGGCTCGGAAAAGAGATTTTCTCAGAGGATGCAAAGTTAACTTCAGAAATATTATTCAGTCATTTGGTCTAGGCTTGCATCATGCAGAGTGATCACTTTCAGATGTATCCCCTGAACAGGTACAATCAGCTATGCATTTATGGATGTTGCTTTAATAGCAGTATCTATTACATTCACATATGTGCTGCACACGTTCTTTCTGCTACCACAGTCGAGCATAAAGAAAGGAAGAGTTATGCATTACTCTGTTCACTGGAAATGAATTCCAGAGGGGAATATCACAGCAAGTGGAATGGCTGGTGAATTAGGAACACTATGAGAAAAACACATTTTGGGCAGACAGAGCTACTGTAGAATAAGTAGCTACTGATATTGCACATACCTGTGCCACCAGGTCCAATGTCAGTATGAATTTTTTTCAAAAGTAAGTTAGGCAGGACTTGCACTACAGGTTGGGAAAACAGCACCTAGGAGAAATGTGAGGTGACCAGCTCATGAATGGTCCCCAACCCTGTTCTGCAACTTTATTAAACTTGCTCTAGTGGAAAGATGTACCGGTTGCAACTGCACAGACTCTTGACATGATCCAGGAGGCTCTATCTAATTAAAAACTCCTGATGTAGTGTGAAGCTACCAGGGATTGTGTCTGAACAAGGATGAAGTCTTCTCGATCCATTCTGTGATCACTAAAGAAGTTTTGGGTTTGCAAGTGCTTCAGTGCAGTAGTTCCTATATATTGTTCTTAATATTATCTATTATTTGTTATCAATAAATGTCTGGGAAAAGGAGCCACAACTCAAAAGGCAAGAGTCTCAGGTACAGGATAACATCTTTCAAGGGGCATGGACACATTTTTGTTCCATCTTCTATGTGGGAAGAAGGAACTCAATAGTGGTTTCAGATGTAGGGCATCTCGGACGTTTGAGCATCCAGAGCACACAAGAAGCAGAAGTGGGCTCACAAAAGATACAGCTAATCAGCAAGACTCTGGTCTTGGGCTGGTGAAACATGCCTATTAAGAGGGAAGTCTGTGTCCAAAGTACTTGAGAATAAGTTACATTTCCTAGCCTCACAAAGGCGCCTTTCTGGAATCAAATCAGAAGAATGTTTGTATAAATACTTGAATGTGGCTGTCATTGGCAACACTAACCAGTTTTTGTTCATCTGAATTAAATCTAAGTGAAAGAGGTCAGGGCGAGACTCCACTGCAAAAGTAATGCAACCACACAGGATTTGTGAACGTTCCAAAATGAAAAAAGGCAGAGCCTTGGATACTTACCACGTCCTTGCTTCTCAGCTAAGGGATAGAACTGGTATTTAACTAGCTCACCCTCAGGGCCAGCCTACCTACTGTATACTAATCTGCTTTGGTCTGCATCCCTCTTTCCCACCACCACAAGGTTACCTGCATTTAATCGTTTCTTTGGGGTTTTGAGGCTCCGGCACCTGCCACTGGCAGAGCTGCTGTTCTCGCTCATGGAGTCCTGCGCTGAGGAGGCGCTCCCCGTCGCCTCGCTGTCCCTCATCATGCTCTCGTAGCCGCTGCTGCCCCCACTGTGGTAGAAGAGGGCTGTTTTCCCCATGGCGGGGGGCAGCTCCCCGCTCAGGACGCTGCTGTTGTCGCTCCCATGGCCGCTGCTGCAGCGGTGAGGTTTCCGAGGAGGGGTGATCTTGCTGTAAGGTGAAGGCAGCATGTGAACAGCTGGCTTCTCGTCTCCGGGAAGGCCCCCGCGCTCATCTGCCTCCGAGCTTCCCCGCAGCTGTACGCCTCTGGCAGTGGTGCTCCCTTGGAGCAGCTCTGAAATCCGCCCATTGACAGCTCGAAGGGGCAGTTTGGAAGCAAGGCTGGAGCCTCGGCTTCTGCTGAGGGATTGCATTGACCAGGACATGTTCTTCCCACTTGGGGGCAAACTGGAGCTTTGCCCTACGGACTGAGGCAGAGACTTGGTGGAGAAGCTGAGTGTTTTGGTGGCAGAGGCAGAGAGGCTGCGGGCCTTGGGACTCGCCAGCAGAAGCTTACTGACTGCAGAGATCTTAGACTGGCTGGCTTTTGGGGAGGCACCTGCCGACTGGGAGAGGCCCGAGTTGGTGGGTGAGGACATGGCACTGCGGCTGAGGCTCCTTCCAGCCCTAGGCATGGTGGTATCTCTGCCAGGGCTCATTTTGGAGCTCACAGAGGACAGACTTTCTGCTCTTTCCAGCGACAAACACTCATAGTGGCTTCCTGTGGACCTCCCTAGGGAGTTGGTCCTGCTGGCTAGCTGCTCCAGCTTGGCACTGAAGAGTTTGCTGCTGCTGTTGTTGATGCTGCTGTCAATGCCAGGGCCTTTTTGCTTGGCGTTCTGCTCCTCAGGGAAGCCGGCCAGGAAGGACACAGGCTGGCTGGAGGGACTGCTCGTGGTGCTGCTGGCTGCACTGTGCTGGGGGCTGGCTCTGTTCTTCTGATCCAAGCTTGACTTTCTCACAGGTGGCAGAGGAGGAGTCCCTTTGGGACGAGTGAGGATGCAGTGCTTGGGAGAGGCCATTTTCTTGTCAAGACTAGCCTTAGAAAACTGGGGGAGGGCAGGAGAATTGACTCCGCTGCAGTCAGTAGAAGTAAAATGGAGATGACTGTCGGACTCCTCCACTTTGCTTGCCTTTGGGAGCCCTCGAGGGAGGCTACAACTCTTCAAGCCATCACTGGCATGAACAGGGCTTTGAGTTGCAGAGCCAGATGCTGCCACCTCACACCCATCCACAATCCTTTTTAGACTGTCAGATCCTGGGGAGATAGAGGTGTCCCCACTGCTGGTGCTAAACCTGTCTGCGGAGGACTGTTTTGTGCTGTGCTCAGGCTTGGCTGAAACTGCGGCTGTATCAGGCCTTGGCCCATCACTGCTCCCAGAGCTGTCCTTTTTAACATCTTCTTCTCTCTTCAGCCAAGGGTCTTCAAATTTGATAACCTTCTTAGCAATGGATTCTTTCCCATCATGGGGATGAACAGCCTTTGGGTCTGCAGTTACAGCCGGTACAGCATCATCAGTGTCTTGAGCTTTGAAGGAATTAACAGCAATACATGGATACACGGTAATGTTTGTCTTCATTGGGATGTAGCCTTCACAGCTGCTAAGGCTTGCGGTGTTTTTGATTGTGACAGTAGTTTTGCCTAGAGCTGATATTTTACAGCCTTTGATGGGTGGCACTTTGCCGAAAGCCTCCTCCCCCATTTCTGACAGTATAAGCATGTTGTCAGTCACTGACTTCTGTTTGTCACTTACACAAATCATGCTGGCACTTTGTATGGTGCTTGCAAACTCAGAGACGGGGGGTTCTGCCATAGCTTCCCCATGCCCATAGCACGCCTGGGCTATGAAGCTGTGGCACGACTGTTCACCGTCACTCCCTGTGCTCATTTCGCTCAACCATGAGCTGATGGATGAGCGCCTGCTGCCATCATCTTGGGGTTTTTCATCCAGACTCAGCTTTGGAAGTGGAAGGAACTGTGTGATGCTGACTTCAGACATAGGAGCTGCACTGGAGTAACATTCAAGATCTTCAGAGATACTGCTGATAATACTGACTGGCCTAGAGCCAGAGGCCAAAGCCTGCACAGAGCAGTCACTGTTAAAACTGATGATACTGGTTGGGCGTCCATTGTCAAGGACACCACTAATGGTCAGCTCTTCCACAAGGGTGAACACCAGCTCGTCCTCTCCATTCAGCTCCAGTGGCTGCTGCACAGTCACCATGGTGGTGCTCAGAATCTCCTTCTTGGATTCTGGAGAAATGCTTTGTCGCTGATCTTCATTGAGAACGGTCTCTTCAAAATCCCCATTGCTGGACGACACTGACTTTTTCATAATCTGAGGGCTCATGCCTACAGGTGGGGTCCGGATTTCTGGCTGTAATAAAGATTCACTAGATGTCATCGCAGCATCTTTACTCAGGGGAGCTGGTGGGGGAGTGGAGCTGGGCAGGACTCCTTTCTGTGTATAGACCTTGCACCTCTGGGAAGGAGAAGTTGGTGGCTTATACTCAGATGTCTTCGAGAGGCTTGCAATGCCAAGCCGGGGTGAACCCATTGGCCGCGGTTTGCCTTCCACAAATCCACACGTGTTGAGTCCTTCTCTGCTGCTCTGCAAGCTGGTGCTGTGTGCTAACTGACAAGAGTTAAGCTCTTTACTAGAGCTGCCTGTTACACTTCTGGGAGAAGAAGGAGTTGAAAGATTGGTAAGAGCTCCAGAAGGAACAGGGGAGTGATTTCTCCTAGTTTTGCTGGGTGTTGTATTTGTATTTTCCTTGGCTTCTCTAACAGGATGCTGACATTCTGGCATCGTATCTTCCTTATCTGACTCTGGTAAGTGGCTAAGCTCTGCCAGCTGGCTTGAGACAGCACACTTAGACATCTGGTCTGAGCTAAATTGAGCAGGCATCTCTTCAAAGGGAAATTTGTCGGTCTCTTCACTGCCATCTATGCAATCCAGTCTCTCCTGGAGCTCTGCAAAGGTGTTGCACTTCAGGCAGTCTCTTTCAGATGTGCTGGGCCCCGATTCACTAACTTCCTCCAGCCTGCCCTCATTTTTGGTCTTTTGTAGAGCAGGAACTATGGGAACAAAGTCAGGGGGACCCTCATTATCTGTCAATTCCTTGTCAGAAAGGGCAGTGCCATTGGGGCCAACGTAAATCACTGTGTCACACGACTGCTCGCTGCTGGATGAATAATCAGGATCACTTGATAAATGCAAAATAGAAAAGTCTGGGTCCACAGTGTTTCTAGAATGGAAAGGCCTCAGCTGCGTTGGCCTCCGCATCCTGCCCTCCTCACAAGAGCTCTCTCCTCCAGAAGAACTTGATGTGTACTGCAACATGAGAGAGAGAGAGAGAAAGAGAATCTATGACATTTCAGCATTGCAAGCTGCTCCTTGCACAAACTGCATACACAAAAAGGGCACGGTCACATCTGAACTGGGAGGACTCTAAACTAAGGCACAGAGCTCTGAAGCTGCTTATCCACAGCCCTAGAGCAGACATACAGCTATGTTCAATGGAGAACCCAAAGCCCCGACTCTGAGTTCCACTCAAAATCATAAGACTTCAAAAAAAAAAGTACTAAAAATATGCATTAGGATACCTCCCTTAACTGAGCCTGGCCAAAGAGATCAGATATTTGGCAAAGGCTTTGCTGATTTTGTGTGTGTATGTTCATGCATTTGAAGAGGAACAAGAAAACTCATTACATATGACCCCATATTACCAGTGGAATGGTATAATGTGCACTCAGAGGTCTCCGGAGACACAGTGCTCTGATGGTGTGTGGGCTGAACCCTTCACTTGTCTCTCTTCAATCAATTGACAAAAAAAGCTTTTGTCAATCTGTAGGCTGCCAGTTTAAATTAGATGCGTAAAATTCACTCATTCTGCCCAATTCACACCAGAAGTTGCACAGAAGCAACCAGAACTCTCTAACATGAAAATGGATATAGTCCATCCTCACTCTACTTCTTGGAAAATCCATCACCCATATTTAGAAGCAGCAGTAATAAAAGGGTCATCAGTGCTAGCAATGGACACAATTATTCTGCATTTATTTTGCTTCCACTCTCTCTGAGAAGCATAGAGAATCTAATTCTTAATTAATCCCAGTTTTCTTTAACTCTACAGCAGTTTCACTCACTCATTAGCACTAAGAGCATAAGAGAAAATAAATGCTCTCTGACAGCTATATTATTAAACAAGGTCAGCTTACAAACCTGCTACAGCAGATGTGCCTGAACTCACTCTTCTGTCTCTGAAGCGGAAGCATTTACCCATCTGATATTGCTCTCTGACCCTTGCCTAGGACTGGGTACATACAGCCCATTCACTTTGGAATCGATTACTGATTTTGTTACATGCTGCTCTACCCAGTTAAGGATCCTTCATGATCCTTCTTCCTCCCTCCTCCATCATTATAAGAAGGGAGTTACACATCTTACCTTAGTTTTCTTCTTCTTCATCCTGAGGACCCTTGAGGCAATCTGGATGGTGGAGAGCGTCTCGGCATAGTTCCCCGCAGCAGCTGAAATGTGAGCTATCATCGTGGTGCGGCAGTTCATATTCCCCAAGGACTCTCGGAGCAACATGGTCAGCTTGCTGTCTCTGCAAAATAAAACAAATTAAGGCTACATTAGCCAGCAAGGTTTCGCTTTGGCCATCATGATGTAACTTAGGTCTTGGCAAGATATTTTCTCCTCTTTTTAATGGAATCCTAATTAGTTTCCCTTCTCAGGTTTGTAATATGTGGTGCAGCTGAGCATGCTGAAAGACCCTGGACTACAATTCATACTTCTTTTCTCTTCCCAGTTCCCCTTTTCTGTCTCATTTTGGTCTCAGTCCTTCTCCATTGTTACCATTGCCATTAGAGAGATGCAGACCAGCACTGAAGACTGTTATGGAGCCACAGCAGCAAACATCAACCTGCTGCTCTTCTGAAGTGCACAGTGTGCAGACGAACCCTGGCCCAGCTCCGGAGGACAAGAGGGTACTGGATTAGATTAGACAACACAATTTTTTTGTTGCCTTCTAGGGCATTGGGTAACTCGATCTTAGTAACAGTTAAGTCACTGAAGTCAATTTTGGATGATGCTGGTAAAATACAAACCAATCAAGCCTTCAAACTTCACACAATTGTTCTTTCATATTAGATCTTTTCTTTCACTGAGGCAGAAATCAAATTTTCTGTTCTTGCCATTTACTCTATTGTTCAGCATCAGATAGCTTTTGAAATGCTGATGCCTTATTGTGGGGCTGTCTGTGACTGGACTGAGAATATGAATTTTAACAGAATAATAATGCATATTTAATACTTTTGAGGTGGTCATCTAATCCTGTAGTCAGAAATGCACAATATATAATTTTTAAAGAGACCCTTAGCTCCATGGTGTACAGGTCAGCTGGATGGTTAGTTGGGAAATGGCATTCTCTTGAAGAGTGTCTCCCCTGTGCTAAAGGTTGTGGATGATGATTACATACAGCTGGAAACAAAGACAGCAACAGCCTGATATTTATCTATCACTAAAAGAATTGCTTTCACTGTTGTAATGATGGTGATACCTTCAATGGCTACAGATCAGATTTTTGGGGCTCACTGTTAAATATCTGCAAATGACCTATGGTGCATGTGTGTCCTTGTTCATTCACTTGAAATTTCCAGCTCACAGGAACTCTGCATAAACCTGCAACTGCTGAGAACTGAAGCTATGCCTGCTGGATGGGACTGATGGGCAAACACCAAAACCCTTGGACATCTCTTTTAGATTGAGTAAACAACAGCATTTGGGCTGCATATTTTGATGCAATAGCTCTGGAGAGTTCTCATCTCCTGAGGCTTATAGTACTTGCAGTTTCAGCTCGACTAGAAATAGTGAAAGTAAAAATTTTTTTTTTGTTTCAGAATTTCTGCTTCTTTCTGCTTCAGACACATTGAAGACAGTCTAGTGTCTTTGAGAAGGAAACAAACATCCATAAAGACTATACTGAGACAGCCTCACTCATTTCACTTGTGACCTAAGGCTGCTTTGAATCCACAGATCCGGAGTTAATAGGCTGCTGTGTCTCAGGTTAGTGTCCCTCCTTTCCATCATGGAATAATTAAGATGTCAGATTTTGTACATCAGTTACTGCCACTCCAATGCAGAGTAACACGGAAATTATTAACATCTCCACAGAAATCAATAACAAGCCTTTCATTTGCCAGTGCTTCTATCATAGCAAAACATGAGACGACAGGGGAAAGCGCAAAAGAATACATTCTAAACATGTTGGTCTCCTGAGAGTGCATAACCCATGCAGCCAGCATCAGCACTGAGGCGTGGCTCTCCTAGAGATGCATGCATTAGGAATGTAAAATAATCTGTGCCATCTGCCTTGTACTGAAATACCCACCTGCAAGAAGAATAACGATACTGAGGAAATACCTATTTATAATTCAAATGATCCTCTGACATGGATGGGAACTAAAGGGCAGATTTGTTAAGGATTAAAGCATGAACCTATCAGTAAAAAGCCCAGCTAGCACTGATTTCTAATTTCAGAGTTTGTTCATTCAGTACAGGCTACATCTTGACTCTCAACTTCACCTTGTACCCAGAAAAAATAACTAAGTCACTACTGTACACTGAAAAATAACATAAAGAGAAACACAGATTTTTGTCAATTCTGGACATTGTCGTAAGACAAGTTCAGCTGTTCAAGGTTCACTGACCTCTCACAACAGCACCTACTGACTTCTGAAGGAAAGAAAGAAAGAAAATAAAAGAGAATATAAGACAAAAAAATGTGTGGATTAATTTGAACTCACTCTATCCTCTTCAATTAAAATATTGGTAAAACATTTTGGATGTCTCACTGAAATTTGTTTGACAGACAGTGTAAGACACAAAGTAGATGCTTTGTTCTTTTAAGTGCTGGCATGGTATTGCTGCCTGAAAAAAATGAAAGGCTATGAATTATTTCATTAGGTCATTCATGAGCTGTTAGTTGAAAATGCAAACTTTCCTGTGAAAGCCAAAGTTTTACAAAAGAAGGTCTGCACTTCTGCACTGGAAGGGCTTTGAGAAGCAAGACCTTTGTTGATCCTCTAGCTCTGCAAACTGAACTAAGACACAAGAAATCCTGAAGAAAGTCACAGAAGGTCTGCTGCTCCTAGGTGCACGTTGCTCATTGTGTTAAGCAAAGGCTGGCTGGCAGAAGGTCCCAGATTTCTCAGCAGCAGAGTGAAATGCATCAGTGTCTTCATGGCAAATACAAGAGCTTCAGGAATGCTAATGGTCTATTTCTATTCTGCTCCAAAAGTAATAAAAATTATAGGCCAGAGCAGCACAATGACACCATTTTATACACATCTCTTCATTTTAAATGTATTTCTATCCCATCCACTAATGTTTTTATAGTTTAGGAAATTTACTCTAAACCATCATGTTTATGGGAATATAAAACACACAAGAAATTGAAGGTGGGGTCAGGATACCACACTTCAGACTCCAAAGCCTGTATATCAGTAAGTTAATTCTGCAGTCTTTTCAGTACTTAAGTCACCTCATTTTTTTCTAACTACATCACTTGGTCTAATAAAATACATTACCCTTATTTGTAAACCTTTTCTTGCCTAGCTTCTTAGACAATCATGGCTACAGAAAAAAAGCTACTAAATATTATTCATACATATCCCACCCAGGTAAAAACTAAAAATAAAATATGTAAAGCTGTATCTCTGGAAAAGTCCAGAGGCAAGAGCCCTGAATGCAGGAAACTAAACTTGGCTATCTCTACGATGTGTGTCAGCAGGTACAGACAGTACAGAGGTGCAGACTGCCAGGCAGAAAGGTTCAGTTCATTCCACAGAGTAACAGCCCTCCATATGGAGAGGACCTCTCTCTTCTTCACTGTGCTCTCTTCCCTCCCCTGTTGCTTCCACCCTCTCACATTACAATAGCTGCTGAAGGACTTACCTGTTTTCCCGCTGTTTTTCTGAATCTCTCAATAGGAACCCTAGCAGGTATTGAACCTCCCAAAGAGAGAGATATGGCAGTGCTGCAGTAAGCAGCGTTCTCTACTTCTCTTCTGAGACCACCATGCAAACTGGGATCAGTGTAAATTAGTCCTTTCACTTGCTCAGTAAGGAGGAAAGATGTACATCTTCATGCTCCTCTTATGCATATCTGTATTTCCCTTCCTCATGAATGATTAATTATACTCAGCTTCAAACAACACAGAATCTTACACTGAAGAATGAAGCACGTAATATCATGATATGTTTCCTTGGACACTGCATAAATCCCAATTGCCTGTGTACTTTCAGTCAAAGTCTTTAATTTCATGACTTGATACTATTTTTCCACTAGAGCCCTGCCTCGAACCCTGCACAGAATAAACAATGCTCACTGAACCATAAGTTATTTAATCTTTCATTTAATCCTTGCCTTGCAATGTATGGACTTATGCCTTATTTACTGTTAGGACTATACAAACTCTGTTCTGAATCCTGAATGACCGATTTCTTCAAAGGCTCTTTATCATTTTTTCTCTTCCCTGTGGAGCTCATCAATGCAGTCTGATGAATGCCTCTGAGGTGAGGCATATATTCCTCTGATAATACCTGAAACGTTGAAGACTTCATTAAGTATAGGTGTTTGGTGTGAAGCACAGATCTTTCAGAGTATTGATCATTACACAGTCTTCATATTCAAAGTAGAGCTAACTTTGACTTCTCTTGAACAGGAAATGGGGCAGCTGGTTCTCAATTAGCATACCCAAAAAAACAGGAACATACAATTAGTAGCCCACCTAAAAAATTTTAGGAACACACTGTCAGAACTAGTCCGAAGGTGGTACCAGGTCCTTTCAGAATACCTCCCTTCTCTTCCACAGTCCTCCATCCCATCCTCCATATGTTTATTGACAATGACCACATCACTGTGTAGTCCTGATTCATGTCTAAAGCAGGTCCTTTATCTACCTTGAAAAAAGATGATATTTGGTGATGGAGGGAGAACCCTGGAAAGACAACACAATATGTAACCCATTAATTCTGACATTTCCCGACCCTGTAGCAATTGATTTCATGATCCAAATGCTCTTATTATATGTATTTTTTGTAATTTCATGTGGATTTGTGGTTACACTTCAATGAGACATCAGCAAGCCTGGAACATTCCAGTGTATCAAATAGCCTCCTTTGCTGAACTAGCTGGCAGCAGCAGCTAGCTGCCATCTTTTGTTTGGACAAGCAGTAGGGAAGGAGAACACGACTTACAATTTACCAGGGGGTTTTGCTAGCATTTTCTACTTGTAGAAAACACTAAGACTTGGGAGTAATACACTCCTTTCATGTACTGTTGGAAAGCTGTGCTCTCATGTGTTCATGTCCTTTTTGACATGCTCTTCTCTCATCAGACAATCCTACACTCTTCTATCAGTGTCTGTCCTGGGCTTTCCTCATCTAACCTTTTTGCTTGTTCTTATTCCCACACCATGAAGCTCATCCCCAGTTCCTCCTCGAAACAGCCTTGCAGAACTCAGTTTCATCCTGCAGTGTTCTAAGCAGCTACACCAGACTTTGCCATTCTCCGGCATCACTGCTAGACACTCTTCCAGTATTAAACTCCTTTTTTGTCCCCCTTTGACTCCCACTAACATCCTCCATTCTCACTGCCTGACCTCCAAGGCCCCTCTCCCCACACAAATTCCCCCCAGCTGCTCACTGACACCCAGCAGAGGAACCCCAAAACGCGGCCGTAATTTGGCATGGCTGCTGTATCATGCTGCCAGGTGAGGGGCAGGCCAGGACGAGGGGGCAGAGAATGATAAGTGCCTTCCTGGATCTTCCTCTGCCAGGTCCTCCAGCTTTAAGAAAATCTGTGTGAGCAATGTGTTCAAAGTGAGCTACACAGAAAAGAGGCAAACGGTAATTGCTTTTGTTTAGAGCTGCAAAATAGAATTCATGAATAGAAAATGAAGCAATAAGAATAAATATTGTGCTCAGGAAATTCACAGGAATTTTCGTTGCCCAGAATTTCATTCTGTGTATGGGAGACACAAACACACAATTGTTTCACGAAAAGAAGGCAATACTGGAGAGGAAGATCCAGCTGAAGTGTTGGAATGATGATTTTTCTGTGGAATTATTTACGTAATTGTATTATATGCTTTGGTTTGTTTCTCCCCATCCCCCACCTTAATAACAAATATTTTCTTTGTTTTCCCTTTCCTCTTACCCCACTGCTATCTGGATTTTGACTATTCAGTGACAACAGCAGCACCATCAGAAATAGGAATAATAACATTCCACAAGGGAGACAATACAATAGTACATCTAAGCTTTAGGAAGTGCAAGACAGCATGTTTGTGCTCTCTATTAATCATATACCTTAGTGTCTTCCTAGGCACTTGGCCAAAAGGAGAAAGTTGTCGACTCCCTCAAGGTGTTATTGTTACAGCATCAGATGATGTATGCCCTCAGGTGTCTTGTAATCTAATCATTTATAGAGGTATGTCAAAGGAAAAATCTCAGGAACTATGGCAGTCATTCTTGATCATGAAGACTTAACTCTGCTCCTTTGAGCTGATGCACTGCTTTATTCACAGTAATAAATGTTTACATAAGAAAGGAACCACAGAAAGACTATATTTGGTTTTGGCTCTTACTGCATGGGAATAATCTCTACAAAGGACAGTTTACAGCTCAAAAAGCACGAGCCCAACAGCGGATGTTACAGGTGTGTAACAGCTGAGTTCACTATGAACCAGTACAGTCTTAGTTATGTCTTTCCTTTCTGTTAATAATTTTGATAGAGGGAGAGAGGAAATGGGAGCAATGTGTGTAGGCACAGGCAGAACGAGGCCAGGTGGGGAGATAAAGCCCTCAGTGGTTCAGCCATGTAAGCCTGGCTTTGTTAGCAGAACAAAATGAGGCAGTTGAAGAAAGATGGGTAACGTGTTGGACCTCTAACCTAGGGAATTCTTCATCTGGTGAAACGAGGCACTGGGGAGACAATGAACTTGTTCCAGGTGGAAGCTGACTAGCCTTAAAGGGAAAATGAAGCATAGGGGAGATTTCCACTGCCACTGCAGTTAGTTATCTTGTATGAGGTGCACTAGTACAACCCAGAACACTGTGCTCACTGCAGAGGGGAAGGGGGAGCCAGCTGAAAGGACTGCACTGAGGGGACACTGTGCTCAGGTTCATGTACGGGGAGAATTCCACATCTGGAAGGGATGTGACACTACAGAAGTCAAGAGGTCAAGAGCAGGAGAAAGGTGTTGCTGCAGCCAAGTAGGGGACTTATCTTAAGTACTTATTCTGTACTACTATAAAATGCATATAAAATGTAGGGGGATTCCCCCTACAATTCTTGTCTTTTAAGAGAAAATTTCATATTGCTGAACAATCCTTGTGCCTGTGACAACATATGAGCATGTGGCAGATGCACAAAAGAGCATCTTTTGTTTCTTTTTACCACAGGAAGAAAAGAAAATCAATGACAGAATGACAGAATCCCATTGGTGAGGCTGCACCTCAAACGAGTTGAGTTTTGGGCCCCTCAGTGCAAGAAATACATTGAGGTGCTGGAGCATGTCCAGAGAAGGGCAGTGGAGCTGGGGAAAGGCCTGGAGCACAAATCTCATGCGGAGTGGCTGAGGCAGCTGGGGTTGTTCAGTCTGGAGAAAAGGAGGCTGAGGGGAGACCTCACTGTTCTCTACAACCACCTGAAGGGAGATTGTTGCAAGATGGGGGTTGGCCTCTTCTCCCAAGTGTCAGGGAACTACCCCTCTGACCATAAAAGGGGCTCATTCAAGAGCTGTAACAATCCAAAGCTGATGGAACTTAAACAGTCCACAAAACTGACAAGGGGTGCCATGTTATACATAAATAACATAAAAGTTCCCCACTTTTTTAAGGTCTTGCTGACTGATCCCACGATAGAACTCTCTCCCAACAAAGCCATTGCTATCACACAACTCCACTTTTAGATTTACATATTAAAGAGTGCAGGGTTTCTGACAGTGCCAGCCCAGCTCTAAGCTGAGCACCACCACGCTAGCCCTGAAGATACATAGAGAATGACGTCTCCTCCATCTTCTCATTTCTGCCTTGTGCCAGCAGTGGAGCGGAAGTCACACAAGCTGCATTCACATAATTCAACAAACAAGAGAAAGAAGTTCCCCTCAGTCTTTGCCCCAGCTCTGTGAATTTTATGTAGTTTGGTTCAGGTGTACTTTGCACTTTGGCAATACCAAACTGAAGACATATACCCTTACTTACAGCTCAGTGTGTTACTCTAATGAGAACTCAGAGATCCAGATGTAGCTTAAAGTCAAAGCAAGTGCAAGTTTTGGGGTGGGAGAGAGGAGGTGGTTAGGACCACAGCTCTGCTGGGGGCCAGTAATTATTTCAGAGAGAAGACTACACTGAAAATGGAAAAAATGATCCTTCTCCCCTCTGTACTTCAAATCTCAGCACAGAACCAAACATCGTTCACAAGCAGCCATTAAAAACATCCAAAGAAAGCTCAAAGATAATCAAAAAAGAAAAGGATCCTAGTGGTCTGTCTCATTACATTGCCAGCTCCTAATAAATTCTAGCTCAAAACCAGAAATTCAATTAATCCAGGAAGCTAATTAGGCTCAGCAACTTCATGCTAGAGCTAAAGCCAGATTCCCCAAAATCAGCAATGCCACTTGTTAAGAAAACATGCTCAATAAGTAGACTGTGATTTACAGGAGAAAAAAAAAATCCTGCAGTTAAAACCAATAATGATCCAGATTTTAAATAATTTAGGGACTCTGCACTTGGCTGGGCTAACTTCTACCAAGATACTCTCACAAAGGGAAGGAAAATATCTTCTCTCTCCCCTTGTCCCTCCTTCCTTGGCTCCCTTACTTGGAAATATTATGGCAACCACAAGTACGGCTCAGCTTATGTATATGGTTTAGTTGCTTTATATGAGAAGACAACATACCTGCTATGAATAGCAACTGGAGCAGCTTAGGAGCCTGCCTGCCTCTCCTCCAGGCTGCCTGTATCCTGACAGTGCAGCAAGAGTGCTGGGAAGAGAAGGGTTGAAATGCAGCTGAACAGTGCCTGTGCCTCTAGGGCAGTCATAGAGGAAAACACACAGCAAGAAAAAGCGTGCAGAAACATTCCCTGACAATCTGCAGATGACGCATTCTGGAAAGCACCTTCACACCAGCCCCTCTGCTGGCTAATATGAGCAGGGGCAGAGCAGACACCCAGTGAGGGCATTTCCACCACTCCTGCATTAGCATGAAGAGAGGGCACAGTCCCTTTGTTCAGCATCTTTCCTTCCAGCGCTGCTGCTCCCATCTCCCACTTCCTTCCAGGGCCAGGCAGTAGGCAGACTAAAGCAAGGCTCTCCACTCTGTATTCAAGGGGCCAAGCAAAGGGCTTGTTTGTCAGAAGGCCTCAACTCCGTGCAGCTGAGCTGCTGCCAGTCTCACCGCTGGGGTCACACATGCTGAAGAGCCACTCCAGGTGACAGCCGCTGCAGAGAGGGCAGGGCAGCAGCCACCTCAGCTCCCCTCTTGGTGCAAACCAGCACCTGCCTGCCAGACTGGCCTGACTCCTGTGTTACCCTCACCCCAGGCAGCTCGGTGACCATTTCGGCTGCCGCCCGGTGAACACCCCGCGGCAATTTGGAGCGGGGACAGAAAGGGGACAGCTGTGTGCCACACGGAGCCCGGCCGGAGCTGCCCACTGCGGCACCCGGGAGCCCCAGCAGCGAGAAACAGCGCCCTGCCCTTCGCTGCAAGGAGTGTCAGGATTCACATGTACCCAGGGTGGAATACCAGCGTTATTTCCTCAAACGAAAATTAACTTCAAATGTTTGTAATTGATACATGAATATTCATGATCTTTTGGGAAGATTTCATAATTACTTCATTCTGCTTAAGCTCATTTGATCTGCAGTAGCGACAGCAGTAGTTTACACTCCTTCATCAAGATGCCAACAATTTGGCAGCATGACCTTCCCAGTTTCCTGTGCTGGAGAGCAGCTCTAGTTGTTCTAATTGCAATTCCAAATGGAGTGGTACCTGAAAATAAATTGACTGCTGTTCAGTTTTAGAAACCACTCCACTTGGCACTGCTCCTCGTGTAAATAGATAACATCACCAGGAAACTGGGAAGGTCACTCAGCAAAATACTTTGCATTTTGATAGGTAAGATTTTATATGTCAACCTCCTAGGGCCTTCAGCCCACAGCATTATAGCAGAGGGCAGTGAAAGTGCACATACTCCCATGTGTAAAGGGAAAAAAAAAAGAAAAAAGAAGGCAGACTTTGGTTGTCATTAATGATATGGAAATTATAGAATTAATCTATGCCACTCATTAGATATATTCCCCAAAGAAAGTTAGGCTCAAGAGTTCATACTGCCTCTGCACCTGCACAAAAGGTTACCTTATCACCTTCAGCAATAAACTCCTAGGCTGCTGGCAAATTTGAAGGAAGTTTGAGAAAATAATATGCAAAGTTCAAAGACAGTAAGCCTCTGTAAATGCTGGAAGGATTAGCTGCTGGGTGGATGCAGAGAAATCTTATTTGTGCTCCCACAGAAATGAGACAAATGCCTTTAACTCCATTCTTGAACACACCAGAGAAAGCACACAGATGAGAGAAATTCCTGAACACAGGAAAACTTTTGGCCAGTATTTAACCCTTTTTGGATGTCAGACTGAGAGATGAGTTGTTATAAACATTATGTTCTTGATGCTGGTGCTCACAAAACTTTTCATTTAGATCAACAACAAAAAAATATGCACGTCCATGATACTGGGTCCTGACTAAAAACTGTCAAAACCCAAGAGTAAAGCAGTGAAAATATTAAACCATCAGCATTAAAGCAAAATATACAGTCAGAAGCCCCAAGTCATACTTCCATTTCTGGTAATCAGTTTAATACCTTTTAAATTTCATTTTCACATACAGCTCCAAATTGCTTCACGGAGATACACGAAACTGCTAAAACCTGATAAAAGAAGCAATCCCTGCCCGTTGTCAAGGAAGATGAACTTTGCAGCAGTCAAGCGATCTGCTAACTAGGATGGGAATTAAGCAGGTGAAGCAAGTTCCAAAAGGGAGAAATTTTTTATATATCATCTCCCATTTAAAAGTGGAGACACACTGGCCTCGGTTGCTCAGCTCCAAACCATCTACAAATTAAAACTCCATGACTTCCATTTTAGGAATAATGTATTGGCATGTACAGGGAATATGTAAAGATCCTAGAAAACATGCATAACTGTCTTTCTAAAAATCAGGATAAGTAATAGGGGTAAGTATGGACTTAGCTGTCTAACTTTAAACATTCTTTTTCTTTAGAAAAGAGTAAGAAATATTACTTTCTTCATTACACCTATTTCTTTAAAAATCTAGGACTAGGAAGCCAATTCCACTTAAAGGTCTCAATTTACTTGACTACTCAATATATAATTTTAGGGTCAAAATAAGTTTCTTAGACACCTGCAATGATGCTTGCAGAATCAAATGAACAGAGCAGTCTCTGGCCTGCAAATCCTTAGCCTCTATATTTGTACTGCCAACAGTCAATATGGGTAGGGTGACCTTGTCAGGAAGAGGAGAGACACCTTCCACATAAAAATGAATGGCTATCAGACAGCCAAAACTTTCATCCACAGATGGGCTGAGCTACTCACACAACTGGCTGATTTAGAGATGTGATTTAGAGATGTGATGAGGCAGTCTGAGCAATAGCAGCAATAATGGTGACTTGCATGGCAAATAAAGATCATAGATTAAAATTTCCTGCCTGTGCCTGTGTTTTGGTTAAGTCCGCAAACCGGCCCCAAAGATTAGGATTTTATTAACTGAAATACACTGGCACTGTGGTCCAAACCCAGCTGTCACTGAAATCTCCAGAAAAGCTCCCATAAGCTTCATCAGCATCTGAACTGGGTTTTTACAGATTTAGTGACAGGATACACGAGACAAAGACTAAACTGGTCCCTTCTGACGTCAAATACATGGCATTGAAATTAAACTGCGGAACCACAGGCAGGTTTACAATGACAGTTTTGGCAGCACAGGACCAAATCTAGCAGCTGGTGCAAGGCAGTGGGAATTCTGTCATCTATAAACACAGGCATAGAGAAACTAAATGTTTGATTCTTTTATATCTCTCACAACCCATCATACTTCATTCACAGAGGAGCTTAAATAAAACTGGAGGGACTCCAGGCTATGCAGGTGCTATGTGTTGTAAGTAAAAGTAGCAAAATCAGTATATAAATATTTTTAATGTATATATTTGCTATTTAAAGCAACTGGAGATAGGCTGTATCAATCTATTTATCTTCATTCATGCAGCAATTTAAAATATTAATGATGCACATGCATTTTTCATGTTATCTGAAGTTTCACTCCCCATTTAAATGGATACTTCTATTTATTTTGCCCACTATAGTAACATTGATTAGACAAGATTCTCAATAGGCTCTTACATATCTGACACTTCAGAAATCTTCTCATAGCCTGCCACAGCCAAGGAAAGGAACTCTTTTAAGCTTGCTGTAGCAAATGTTACATTCGTAGTAAGAATGTTACTACAATTGCTTGCAGTTTTACCTGAAGTAACCAGAACGTGCTTTAAAGCTCAATATTTTATCTATTCTGCTCAGGAAAACAACTATAAATTTGAATATTTCCATGTTAACAGCTGCCTCTCCACAAGACTGGTAGTCAGAACAGAGCTGTGAGTGGCAGAAAGAAATATACAACACTAAAGTTTATATGTATTTAGTTTTAAATCACAAAAAGACCTCTCTTAAAGTTAGCTGTTCAAAATCCAAGAAGCACTAAAACAAAATTTCAGAGGTAAGCTGAACCAGCCTTTCATAAAAAGATCCTTTCAAACTTCAACTGTCTTTAAAAAGCCTCAGACTGGAATCATTTACAACGTGCCTGGAAGGTCCTACTTCTGTTTACAAAGCCACTGCTGATACTCAGGAATTCCCACAGCTGAAAATAGTTGAGGCTTGAGTACTTTTTGGCAAAGCACTTATTTGAGCCTTACACTCTATCCTTGGCATCTGCTGTTGAATCTAGCTAGACAGGATGCTATAAGGACATTTGGCCTGAATCAGTACAGCCATTCTTACGTTCTTAGAATTGGCTTTTAAAGGTTTACAGCCCGACTCTGCAGCCCCCTTCCTGCATCCCCTCTGCATGCCTGCTGTGACCTCCTAAGGACCGAGCAAAGAGTTCCTCAGCATTCAATCAACCCAACCCTGGCCAATGCGTCTGGAGACACAGAGAGGCCAAGAGGAAAGACAGTCATTCTGGTAAAGACAGCACATGGACAACCACCACAGAGGGAGAAAGAGGAAAGAAATGCATTGCTTGGTCCTGTGAGCCTATGCCCCATGGGACAGCATCAAAGCACAGATGATGCATGGAGTGAGAAGAAACTGAATTATTAGCTCCTGCCCCTACCCAGTACAGAGAACCATATAATCCTTCTTAAGCATTTAGAAAACCCATCCTTAAAAATATTATGGCTTTCTAACACTGCCCCCACACATTTCCATTTAGTAGTGGCATGCCAACTGCTTTTCTATTCGCTCATGCTCTTTGGTTTCCATTGCTCTCCCTCCTCAGGGATGGGAATGCTCCTGCCACATATACAGATATGTGCTCTCTATTCCTTAACTCTGTTTGGGTATGCAAGCCAAATTAATTTCATTTTCTCTCATGTGAAAAACTCCCCTTGCCAGACTTTCTTGTACTTGTTTCAGTCTCAATTCATCCTTCATCTACATGGGAGACCAGAGCTGCACCCAGGAGAGGAATTGCTAGCCCCTTGCATAACTATTACTATTTTTCTGCTGTCATTCCTAATGCCTCCTCAGATTTCACTACCTTGTCACTGTTAATTTAGCTGTGGACACCTGTGATCATTAGCCAACATGCCTAAATCAGCACACACCCCCATCCCCTTTCTAGCTGATGAGCTCCCAGATTGCATCAGAAATTATCAGCAGTCCATCAGGGCAAGCCCTTGCATCAGTGCCATTTGTATTACTGTAGCCCTTGAGGTCCCACAGCTGCTCCCATCTGATGTTCTGATCTGCCTTTGTACAGATGATGGCTCTCAGCTTTGTGTAAGCAGTCACTATGATTAGCACGCTCCCGCTTTGTGTGCCAAGGCTGCTGATAATAACACCAAATAAAACCTCTCCCAAAACTGGTCCTTGAAGAGCTTTCCTGGTGGCCTTCCCTCTAGTTTGAGAGCTCCCACTTCAATGCTAGCTACTGTTGTCTCTGCAGTCTTCACTGCTTCATGCATCTTACTGCTCCTCGTCTTCTTCAGCTTAAATAGTAAATTCCTGGGGATGCCAATTCAGGTATTTTCTCAGATCTTGACAGATTAAATTTCTTTCACCTAGACATTAGGTACCACATCTACATAGAACAGAGGGCAAGGGCTGTATCCAGAAGGTTGTATCCAAATGTATCCCCATCTTGAAAGGAGGGTTGAATTTAAATGCACAGACATCTCTTCCAGATTTCCTGGTCTTGGGGAAAGTCAAGATATTTCAAGGGTCACCATCTGAGAAGGCAATACTTATTGTCTGGATTTACTTTAAAGTGAGTTTCAACTCAGGGTTTCAGGATTTGTTCCTCTCATATCTGAGTGCTAATACGAAATTATTGTTGCAGCAGGACTTTCTTAACATCTCAGTATTAAATTTTGCAGCTATTGCACTAACAAAAATTGATCATTTAATTCAGATGATTTAGCAATTAACTCATTTGAAATCCTCTCTTTTCTCTGCTCTTCCCCCTCCTTCTCCACACACTGATGAGCAAATCATTTAGAGAGAAGTTTGTCTGCTGACTATATGAATTTTACTCATTAAAAAAAATACATTCATGTAATTGCATTTCAGATGGTGAGGATCTGGATAAATGAACAAGTTGTTCTATGAATAGAGGAAGTAATGAAGGCTGGTTTCCCTGAGTTTGTGTCCTGTGTTACTCCATTTTCCATACTTTGGCTGTCCCCTCTTCTGCACAGTTTCTACAACCCCTCTTTGCCACGTCCCACCTAACTCACCTCCTTCAGTTGCAGCTCTGTCCTCTCTCCTTGTTAGCTCATGGATGATGGCTGGCATTTAGCTCAGTGGGCTGGCAAGCCAGCATGCAGCAGAGCAGTGTCATCCTACCTTCATGGCCCAGCCTGCTTCTGCCCCACCCCTCTCTCAGTCTCAAGAGTCTTGCACAGACCTCAGATATCTAAAGGCCTGTGCCTGCCTTAAATCTGATTGGAAATGGTCAATTTAACAGCCAATTAAAAACATACTTGGATGACTAGCAATGAGATTGTGTGACCACGTATGCTTTAGCCTCTCAAAAGATAGCTAAAATTCTCTCAGAGCACCCATGTCAGAGAAGGCTCTGCTCGCAGAGTTTGTCTGGGTTCACAATTTGGAAGCACAACATTATGCATAGCAGTCATTCCCACCACCAGCTACTGAGGTTAGACAGGACATTTCCCGTATTAGCACTATGAGAGTGATTAGAGACACCTATTTATAGCTGTGCAATGAAAAAAAAGCTCACAGATGTCAAGTTAGCCAGGCTTTTAAGTCTTTCCTATCCAGTGCCTTAGATTATTCCTGCCTTATAATTTTTCAGATCCATGTTGTGACTTTATATCCAATTAATTCTGTGGGAGGACAGCAGTTCTAAAATGAACACAGAGTAAACAAAATCATTAAGAAATGGACTGCTATGAGAGTTCAAGTTGTCATTCCATTGTTAATATTCTTCAGTAGTTCAGGTTTAAGGGGTTTTTTGTGTGTTGTATGACATATTAAATACATAGCAAATGGCTTAAAGGCCCTGTTCTGTTTTCAAAGCCACTACTGTACCAATTTTGAAAAAAGTAATAATTACCCAAAAGGGACCAGAGAAGTTTTGACAACCCATGAACCTTCCCTCAGTGAAGCTGATTTGCATATAGTGTAGCTAAGAGGTGTATTTGACCCAACCATTTATAATTAACCCTTAACTTGTCATCTATAAAGAAAAGTTTTATTTTCATTTCAGTGATTTTGTTGCGCTGTAATTCCAAGAAACACCAATTAACTATCAAATGCTGACAACTTGCACTTAGCACTGATTAGGGCTAGATATGAACTATAAACCTATCACATTACTATAGTGCAACAGCTCATTACCAGTCTAGCTTTCCTAGCTAATCTTTTCTACTAATTTTTATTTAGGGACCTACTGGCCAGCTCATCTGAAAATTATACGCTAATGATCCGTGAAGAATTGAGAGCTCTAAATGGTAACACGGGAGAAAAAATAATTCTGTTTGATCTCTTTATGTTATGATGGATGCCATTTAATCAATTAGGACAGCAGAACATATCATTCCATTCCAGACCCGGCAGATATAAAAGAAAACAGGAAAGGGCGAAAACTTCGCACACCTCGACCTTCTCCACAATGTAGATGAGCATCCTATATAGTATGAGAGAATGTTGAGGAGCACAGTCACTGACACAGCAGTCAAAACACTATTTCCTGTGGGTCTCCTGCAACAGGAGCTTGCCAAGGATGTGACTGCTGCTAGTAGAGGGGACCTGTGAAAGACGGGGTCACAGCATTGTGCACTGTGTCTTGTGGAGATGTCCAGCACCCTGGGGTGCCTGCTGCCAGTTAAGCCTCCAGAAGATTTAACATGGGGGGCTGAGCCCCTGGAAAGTCCCAGAATCAGAAATGCAGCCTACAATTATGCCTGCCTCCTTCTCCCCTATCTGCTTGAGATTATGAAAGTATTTGTGAAACTGAAGATGCTGCAGCAGTGACAATGAGTGCTTCACAGTTATTTGCCAGAACTCTATGATAAATCAGTTATTTCTGAGATACACTGGAGATGCAGAAAGAAAAGAACACTGTGCTTCAAAATGTTACCACTTGTTAATAAGAAGAAAAGATTATAGATGGAAAGACATAGGTAGGATCAGGTAGGAAAATGTGTTTGATCCATATTTTGTTAAACTTGTGTAAATTAAGGGCATCATAGGATATAAAAGTTGTATATTTAATAACTAATATAAACGAATTGAGAGCAATGACAAATATTTGAAAAGCAGAACAAGATCACATTTAGGGGCTATCTCATCTCCTGGAGTCTTGCTGGGCTGGAGTTTCTGTTCTGAAGACAGTGATATTCACCCAACAATACCAATATTGTTTCCTGTGTTTACTGGTTCCAATGCCAAATGAGTCAAAAATAGACATGATCACACATTAATGCCTAAAAACCCCAAATTATGTCTCTAAAACAACCACTCAACCACATCCATTGCTGGTCTGTACTTGTGCAATTCTAAACTTGGATAATGGCAGAGCACATTATGTTGAGCATGTTCTCAACACTCATCTAGCCCTGACCTCAAGACAATAAGCCTTTAATATGCCAAAAACTGGACCTTATTTTTCCTAAATATGGCAGTAGAGATTTTTTCTTCCTCTTGAGGAAGGAGCAAGAATCTGTCATGACTGCCCTTCTTGGAACTTGAACAGCAAGAGGAGTGAAGACCTGCCACTCTACCCAGATTTTTAAATCTCCCAAAAGAATATTCTCCACATAAACATGCAAAGGTTTTCAAATTTGAGTGCCAGAAAGGTTTCAATACGAGCATAATCAGACTACAGGGCTGGGAAATGTTCCTTCACTATAATGAAGGAGCCAGAAGGAAAAAACACTGTATAGATAGTCCTGTTGCATACTATGAGGTCAACCAAGGAGAATTTACTCACACATTCAGGCATTGCAAAATGCATTGAAAAATAATATGGGCAGTATATAACTTACAATGTCATCATAGAATACTTAACTCTTTGTCAGGTAAGTCCCTTTGTATTTATGACAATAGTCATTGGTAACATTTTTTAGTTGGCTTCTGGTGAAACGAAAAAGTACTTTCAAATTATGCAGTCTTAAGAAGGAGCTTGTACGAAGCTTCAGTTAGTGGCACAGTTAATGGATAATACAAAGAGAACAATACAGAATTCGTTAGCTAATATGGATTACAGATTAGGCATTAGTAGGAAACATTTGGTATTTTATATTTCTGAGAAATGAATTAAGGTGAAACAATACACTGGTAACACTTATCATGAAGCACACAGTTATTGGTCTTGTATCTATATGAATATGAACACAAAATTAGTAAGAAAATTATGTGTGTTCTGAATTTAAGTTCAGTTCCAATAGAGAGGTAACACAGCTGTTTAATGCATAAAATAGATGTGTAATTACTAGCCAAAATGATTGTCACATACCCACACTATTACTGTTAGAGTTGAATATTAGCTTACTATAATTTCATACACAGCCTGCAATATTCTTTATTCATAGCACACAGCTAAATGTCGCCTGTTGAAAAGATCTGGTGTTTTGTTGTTACTCTCTTCAGTTACCTGTTGTTCCCTGGTCTTCCATGGGAGGAATATGCTTAGAAACAGCAAAGTTTTCCCTATGATTAGGGAAAATCAGAACAGCTATTAGTATGATGCTCAGATTCCTTAAAAGAATGAGGTCTTGCTCCACAGAGAAGCACCATTGATGGATGGAACCTAGCCAATGGAATTAAAAATTTATTTATACTATCTTTTGCATGGGTGTGATATAACAGCGTTTTCAGAGAAACTATGGATTTTCTTGGGAGGATGAAAAAAGCCATTCTAATTTTCAGAGTACACCTAACATACGTGGTTGTGATACTTCCAGAGACCAGGTGAGTTCTGCTACAGTGCCCCAGAAGCATTATGTCCCTGCCTGGACTATCTCTGAGTCTGCTGGGAAGAAAATGACAGTCTCTGGGAGCACGTACATTCAGATTCACAGCAAACAACATCCTCATTGCCATGAGGCCCCCTTCACTGAGATGAGTGTGAGGAGAATGGACACGGCACCTGCAAATGGACACAAAGGACTTTACCACTTGTGTAACACACTTGATTTTTACGTCTGACACACACACATAAATGATTCCAGGCAAAGGAGCTCACAAAGGATTGTGTCCTGGTTTCAGCCCCGACAGACTGCAATCAAGAGTAGCACAAAATCAATAAAAGCTACTGATTATAATGCCACTGCATGGCACATAGCCACCCAAAACGGCAGCAGTCACCTAACAAGAGAACAGAAAATCTGTTACCAGCTTAACAGTCTTATTTTGTATTCTGTATGATACAAAGATTCTAAAAGTTACCAAAGCACACCCTCACTTTTTCTGTAAAACCCACTCCACAGTAAGCAGCCTCAACACTGGCTGAAAAAAACCAGAGTGTTTCACAAATCTCACCAGAGCACAGTGTGCTAGGGTGCCAACAGGTTCTCTTTCACATGTATTTTCAGAGTCAAATCTTACTCAGCTTCCATCCTCCATCAGCCCCTCCTCCCCCCATAGTTTGTACATCAGTGTAAACTACTGCAACTACACCAGTTACTCTCAGTTTCATGTGACAAGAGAACAACTGTCCTCATCACACCAGTAATGTCCACGCATGAGAGAGGTGTCCAGGATTCAAGAGGTGCATGTTGGCATGATCTGACCAAGAACACACAGCTCCTACAACACTCTCTTCCTCTTGGAAAAAGTGCAGTTATTTCTGCAACACCATAGCTTTGAACACATTTTTGTTTGTTATGTATACATGCCAGCTGAGTAGCAGATCTGGATACTGCATCTAATTCCTGTCCTCCTGCATAGGCATGTAACTTCAAAACGCTTCGCTCAGAGCCTGTGAAAACTGTTGTTTGCAAGAGAGAAGGAACACAGTGTAGGAGCACAAAAGATTCTGCTACTCTATTTATAGCTGGAGGCAGACATGAAAATTGTGTTCAATCCTTAAAAGACTGCTCCAAGGAGATTCAGGTCCCACTTGCACAGAGATGATGAGGTGATTTTAACAGCTCACCTTGTAAGGGGCTCCCCTCCTTCATACTCTGCTGTCTCTGAGCTGAGCGATGTTTGTCTGTAACAGCACCCAAAACAGCTGCCACCACCTTTGGGCTGCACTGAGTCTTGTCAGATATTGCTAGAAAGCATGTCACCTGGATGGCACTTCTAAATAAAGTATTTTAAAAATTAAAATAATCTAACAAGTTCATCCTGCAGCATGAGAGAGGTAATTTTCATATTTCAGAAGATTGTTCTAACCAGCCTGCTTAAATCTAAAAAGTCAATGCGTATTTTAAAAAATCCACTTCACATCTGTTCATTGTGTATAGACCTGGAGGCAACCACCAGCCAAAAACTTTGATCATCCAGCAGAATCTGGTATCTGAAGAGCACAAGAGGATTATCTTCATTGCTTTAGTCTCAAATGTGTTATTAAAATAAGAACTTCAATAAAAAAAATCTTGCAGTTGTAATGCCATTGAAATACTCTTGACGCAATAAGGCAAACTGGCTGAAGTATCCTCCACTTACAACCACACAATTCTCTTAAAAGCTTCTATGGCCTGACACTCCATTGAGAGGGTGATGTCAAATAAGTCCAAGAAAAGAAGGAGTTTGAAGAAAAAATGTTCAACTATTTGCCCAGAAAATGTAAGCAAAGGTTATGTTTATTTTTAAGTTAAGGTTACAAATACTATTTATATACACCGAAGAGGAAAATAAAATAGTCCTGCTTGTGCCACTTCAGTAGTCTCAAATTGCCATTTACGTGGCAAGTTTCTGTATAAACTTCTTGAGCTCCAAATTCATGATCACAGATCCATCTGCAACCAATCAATAGATGACTGTACTTTTGCAGTTTTCACATTCACCAATTCCATCAATTATGTCCCTTGCAATTCCGAACAAACTCAACATTAGGTAACACTTAACCACATACTGCCTCTTTCAACAAATAAGCTGTTAATCACCAAATACGGAACACGAAATATCCCTTAGCAAGGATTTGAGGATTATCTCATCTAATTAGATATAAGCATGTTTTCTAATCTGTGGGTTAAGCCAAATCCCAATAAAAAGATTTCCACTGATTTACACAGAGTTTTGGATCAAGCACTGGGAGAACTTGATTTTGCAATTTAAAGAGACCTTAAAAAAAATTGTAACTAAATTATGAAGGACAAAAAGTAGTTAACTGAGTTAAATCAACCAGCACAGAAGTGGACTGGACAGCCCATATCCCTGCCAGGGTAGGGTCTGGAGAAAGACACCTCTGAGACTTTCTAGATTTTTTTGATGTCATGCAAGTGTTAACAATCCATCCAACCACTGGTTTCCAGGCTCCTAAAAGCAGATTTGATTCTAGTAGACACACTAGAACACATTTCATTGTTTATTTGTATAACTGCCAGCCATGTGCAGACACTTGACAATCAAGGACAAAGATAAATTATCACAAGGAAGTACAGCTAATGGAAATTGTCAAAGATTTGGACCCAGAACTCTGCACTGAAATTGTGTAAGCTTAGTCCTTAACCCATCTTAAACAGTTTATTATGTAACTGTTAATGGATATTTGTTAGTTACAAGTTTATTTTGCTTTTAAATGATTCTACCAACTAAGTGTTCACTTCAGCTCTTAGTAGTTATTCCACTACTAGGAACCCCTGTTAGCATGCTTTAAAGTGTGTATTCCTCCACATCATTACTTAAAAATAAGAAATCATTCTGCCACTTTTTCTCACCAGAAAAAATTCTCTCCTCCTGTGTGTATTCACATCCTTGAAACACTACAGAGCAGTTGTCATCTCTTCTCTCAGAGGTCTCCTTTTCCCTGCAAGCTATGAAGCTTTATTTCTGTCACAGTGTTCTTCCAGGTGAGTAACCCTTTCATTTCAGACCATTCATAATTCTTCTTGCTTCTCTTTTAAATTCTCTGCAGTCTGTAACCTTTTCTTAGCAATGAGATGCACAACTCCAAACAAGCAGCAATATACTGGCAGATAAACAGAAAAGCTATTTTCTTTGGTCTACTGCAGTAGATGTCTTTTGCTCTGAGTCACACTGGTTTTGTACAAGCAAAGAAGGATCAATAGGGAGATGAAATTTAATTTAGCACATCATATCCATATGCAACTATTCATGAAACTGGAGATAACCAAAAATGTGAAATAAGTCTAATAAAATTATTACATGCTTTTTGATAATTTGCTGCATTGTACAAGAGGTAGTTATTCCAAGGATATGACTATTTAAAAATTGTTCAATTATACATGAAATGAATTATCACCACATTTCCATGAGAGAAAATGTATTAATGTTCAATTGAGCCTGAACCAGTGGTGGAACAGGTGAGAATAAACTGCTGGATACCCTGGCTGAAGGTTCAAAATGGCATTTTAATGAATTAAGTACAGATTAATTTTTGTATGAAATTACCACAATGGCCTATTTGGGTTCCACTCAAGCTATATTTCAGGAATAACTGCACGCTACTGGATTGCTTGTTCATTACCAGTCACGTCTGTGCTGGTCTGGGACCAAAGTAGTGTCCTTCTGTGGTACAGCTTTCTGCTGCTCATAGGAATGGCTATTTAAATGCAATTAGTAATTGCTGTTAAGTCTGACTACAAACCACAGCACTTCCCTTCTCATTTCATTTTGCAGTCTGCCATTATTTGCTTGTTACAGTACCCATAAAGTACTAATTTGCTGAGTGGTTCAAAGAGCATTCAAAGAGATACTTCATGAGGCCTGATTCTTCTCACTTGAACGCTTGTGCAGAATGGAGTTTGTCAGCTGAGGTCTGTTGTAAAACTGGTGCAACAGGAGTTCAGGCTCAGTGAATGCAACACAGCCACTTACACCCGCTACACGTGTTCACAGACACCACTGCTCCAATTACTGTCTCATTGCCAGACTGGCAGGACTGAGTTGAAAACCCAAAGCTGGGGAATGGCAGCTCCAATGCAGCTTTTCTTTTGAGGATTTTGTCTACCATCTCTCATTAACTTGATGATGAAACACAACGCTGTGAGATGTGTGCAGATAAAGCTCAAACCTGCACTATCAGCTGTACAAACTATCCTACCATAAAGTGCATCATTGGTGAACACTACAGCAGCAATTGCTGGAGCATGCAAATCCCTCATCCGTGTGCTCCTGAGCTGCTGGTTAAATTAATCTAATAAAATGCAAGAAGTTTTCCCACATTCACAGACTGTACATTCCTGATTCCATCTATTTGATGTAGTTCCCTGGAATAAAGAAGGAAATTGCCAGAAATTCATCCTAGTAAACTGCCAGATACAGAAAAACCCCAAAGGTGAACGTAATTGCCAGACGCTCCGAGTCCTCATTATCTGCATGCTGACAGAGTTTCAGTGCTCTCGCAGGCGTTGCACTTGCCCAGTGACAAAGGGCATGCACCTAAGGCCAGGTCCTCCGCTGGTGTAAGGTGGCATTGCTCCAGTGGCTTCAGTGTGTGTCAGCCAAGGTTCTAGTCCACATGACCTGGCTGAAAACATCAAGGAAAAATTCTTTTGCTCCTGAGCAGACCATGTTTTTGATAGCTAATTAGGAGCTATTTCACATTTAACAAAATGTCCATTGACCACTCTCCTACACTCTCCTACAATTGGATCATTCAGGGGTATTTCTTTGGCTTATTTCTCTTTTTGAATAGGCTCATTTCTCCCTTGTTTGCTTCCCAATTCCTCTCTGTGGATTGCTGTCTTGTCTACACATATTTTCAGGGTCTCTTGGAGCTTTCCCATTCATTTCAGGCCATTTCCCAGCCCTGTGATTCTGTTTCAGCTGTCTCTCATGTCCTCATTTCCCCCGCTTCTTCTGCTCTCACATTTCCTCAAGTAAAACAGCAAAACAGTTTTTCATCCACTTCTAGTATATTCAATATTAAATTAACACAGAAAAAATGGAGATTCTGAAGGGCACAACAGACTTCTTTTTTCTGAGGCCTTCTGTGATCTTTGTACTATATTCTCATTGAGGAGGTGCAAAAGTAAGGAATAGAAGACGTAGATGAAGCAGTGGAAAGTAAAAGTGATTGAAATTTTTAATGAAAAACAAAAAAAAATTCTAGTTTCAAGTGCTGATGAAGTAACCATTAAATAGATTGCTCATTTGTCATGTAGTTCAAATGTGGCATTAAATTCTTAGACCTAGTAAGCAGACGTGGTTGTGTGAATTCAACAAAGCCAGGACTTAGTACAAGGTCATAAATAACGATAAAATCTCCAGTACTAATGCTAATTATTGTCCAAGAACTGTATTGTGAACCGATTTTTACCTGGCCTTATCTCCTCCTGAAAATTTTCCACTAACATCTTTCCTGAGAAAAAGAACATAACTCATGCTAAAAACGCGAAGGCAAGGCATATAAACAAAAGATACATGGTATTTCAGTTCTTCTCACACACAGCTTCTTACAAAGCTGAAACAACTGCAGATAGATACACTCATCTAACTAAGAAAAGAAACTGAGGTTCTGGGCCCATTCAAACCCCATTTTCATTTTTTTCCAATAATTAACTAACAATTTAAGGAAAATATCTGATATACAGCTCATTCTTTAGGCTAGCATACCACAATACCACAATCCAACACTTTCCCCTTTCTCTTTACTTAAAAGCAATAATATTCTACCTTTGACCAAAAAAAACCTCAGATTCTGCATGCCATTAGGACTATTTATGTGGGTCATTAGCTCTAAAGAAAGGGCAAAAAAAGGGTAAAAGATTCCTAGCAACAGTGAAAAAATATATAGAGCTTTTTGCCAACTCTGAATGCCCTTTACAAATCCTATTTGAATTTTTTCTAATTCAGTTTTATAAATGTGAATAAAGAAATAAACATCTAAATAAATTATTTTCCAAAGGTCATGCAGAAAGAAAGAATGGATTAACCCATGCTTTAAGCACCAGATTAGATCTTAAAACATGGTGGCTCTGCCATGAAGCCTCTTATGCAACTTTGCACCAGTCACTTAATATAATTTTATTTTCTGCAGATAGGATTGAATAAAGCTATACCAGCATGTAAGATCTGGGAGGAAATGCAACCATATGACAGGGAAGCAGAAGTGCCAAGAATAAAATTTATGATTTTAACTCACACCCATCTATTTTACAGACAAGACTCCCTCCTTGGATAAGCATAAGCATATAGTTCAAAATATAGGATGCCTCTAGAAACATTAGCACATTGGGATAGCACATTAAGAGAGAAGCCTATTAAATAAAACAAGCAACAATTTCTGGAAGAGGAATTCATACAGCCTTGCACTTTTCTAAATAGTTTTCTTACATTCTCACAGTCATTAAAATGCATAAAAATGATTATTTCCAAAACAGCATTACCATGAATTATCACCACCCATGTTGCCTAGCAACTGGAGTAATTTTTGAATAGTGAGCTATATAAACCAGTATCTGGAGTTTGTGCAAATGGGTGTTCATTTGAGGGTTTAAAACACATTCATCTTGGAAATCAGAGGCAGATAATGCAGCAACTAATATAAAACTGAAATTCTCTTAAAAACATAAAATGGCACTAACAATTACTGTATCTTAGCAAAATCTTTCTGTAGCAGATCTAAGCCCGACCATATTTGGTCAGGCCAAGAAGTGACTCTCTTGCTCTTCCTTGAGCTTGCAAGTGCCCCTTTCCAATTTTTTTGACGATATTTGAAATTTCTATGGAGAAACTAATTCTTGCCCAGTCTTCTGAAGGATTTGTTCATACCACAAGAGCAAAAGAAACTGGTGACATAAAATGGCAACGTATTTAAGTCAAATAAAAATTCTATTTTTATATAACAGACTGAGCTTGAAGAACTCAGTGGTTCATACCATGACAGAACAATGTGCTTACTAAGGTTCAAAATAGGTCTGGAAATAGTGACAATAATAGTGACAAAGACACTGAGATATTAGAGAGAGATTAAAAGTACATAAATGAAATATACAAACTCCCAGAAATCATGGTCTGGTCCCTCATTAGCTGAAAATATTTGCCCAGCATAGGGATTCTTGTCCATTCTTCAGACTCATGTGAAATTTGACTTGAATACAAGACAAGCGCCCCCAAACCAAATCAAACCATATTGTTTGATGTCTGAGAATTTCTACATTACTTTCTTACAACTTCAGTAGACAAGTTCCTACTAAATCTAGTATCAATCTTTGTTACTATTCCCAAAATGGGAATGTATGGGGAGTTCTTCTCAAGGGAGAAAGATTCCAACTGAATGGTTTCCAAGGCTAAGCCTTATGGGTAACAATAAAAGAAAAGCACCATGTGCTGAAAAACAGCATGTGTTTTTCATAGAGACTGCAGGTGGAGGAGCAAATTCATCCCTGGCACAAACACAGAGACCACTGAAGGCAATGCAGTGGCATCTGCTCATACCAGCTATGAATCTGAACAAGCTTTTCCCTACAACTACTAGCTGCGGAGGTAAAGCTGGATACAAAACCGAAGTGAATTTAAGAGCCTGCAGTGTCTCAGATTTCAGAGAACCAAATTTCTGCAGTAAGAGAAAACCCAGGCACTGTGAGTTTCCAGGTTCCCAGGAAGCCATGCAGTGCCTACTGACAGGCTGCCATAAAATACTTAATGGCTGTTTAATAGCTAGGATACAGAAAAGATGCTCCATTTTGTCTGCTGCTCTATGGAAATTTACTGAGACCACACACAATGTGCAGAGCTGTCACATAAGAAAACACTTCCATTGTTTTCCTTTGTCTCCACTCAAAGAAGGCAGTTAACAAAAATATAATTTTATACTTAGCAGGGAAAGAGAACACTCCCTAGAGAAAGGGGAATTATCCTAGCTAGAGAGACTAGTCACTGCTCTAAACAATAGGTGCCACTGAACACATATCGTCTCTGTCTGCGGGGTACTCAGACTCTTCTACAGTGCAGCACACACACACCCACATCTCCCTTCCTCTCATATCCATTGAGGAGCAGGACACACCTGTACTGCCGGATCACTGAGCTAATGGTGTCTGTGCTCATCCAGCCACCAAAACTCTTATTTCCATTGCTCGGGAATAGACCACATATTGGAAAAAATGCTTTCTGGATTCTTCTGAGCAAGAAGAAGAAAAGGTTTTCTCCAAAATATGCCAGCTTATTTTTCAAATTATATTTTAAAAGCCCTCTTAGAAACCGGACATTGATTCTGATTTACAGAGGACCAACCACTTCTCTACACTCTATATCTTCTTATAGGAAGAATTCTTATTAGGAGTGAATTCAAGAAGGGATTGTGGCCTGAAGAGAGCTTTGATCTTCTTTCAGCAGTACAGATACTGATGAGAAAATCTGCTGACATCTCTGGCTGTGTAGGCTCAGAAATGCAACAGCTGGGAGTCACAGCAAAAAGAGATTGAACACATAGCAAGTAGAAGACGTGCTTGGTAATGCTTTCCTCCTGGTCAGTCACTGCCAGGAAAGACAATTGTTGTATTTGGTAACCATTCCTTGTATGTTTAGTTCTAGCCTAGCAAGCATTACCAACGCTATCTTTTGTATTCCAAGAGGTGACCTTCTCTTCAACCCATAAAATCCAACAGGAAGGAAGACAGGTTTTTGATAAGCATTGCCTGAGTTACACTTCGTGAAGTGCACAATTCAAGCTATTTTCACACTATGACTAGGTGCATGATCCATGAAACATTTAATGAATATTTATACATAGAAATTTGGTTAGTAATTAACTGAATTCTAGCCTGATTGAGCTCCAGGAATGGGAATGTTTCCAGAAAGCATGTTTTAAGTCCAGACTATCAAACAATTTTTGAAACTAAAGACTGGAAGAGAAATAGAATTATAACCAATCTCAATTCAGTTTTATTTTCCAAAATGAAGACAAAGCCAATGAAGCAATCTTGAATGAACATGTGAAAATAATCATGTTTGCAGCCTTTTAAATGCTCAAAAGGGTAAAATGCATGGATCGAAATATTGCTCTGTGGATGACTTGGTTCATTCTCCATGTCATCCTGTTGTTCCTAACTCCCGATGTCATACACCTGTCCTTCATGAATGGTGACATCCATCGGCAGTTTGATTATATGATGCTACTGGAAGCCATTCCCACGATGCTAGTTGCTACTCCCTAGGTTTTAGGCTAGAGAAAAGCAATACCGACTACAAAATCAGAAACTTCTCAATAGGGAGGCAGTGTGACTCCCTGGGTTGGGTAATAAATCCAAGCTTCCTCTCAGACCTGCACACATGACGGGTCAAGGCAGTGATGAAGAGAAATGAGCACAAGGAAAATCCACTAGATGAGCAATTCCTCTTATTTCTCAGAAGCCACCTGCAGTAGCAAAGGCCACTGGTCCACTGTGGCAAATAGGGCCTACTTCTTTTCTTGCGTATGAAAGGCTGACACTGAGATTCAAACGACGCAAAAAAATCCCACAAAGTAGCCTCAGATGACAGAAGGAATCTCATGACAAACACGCATGCTCATTGTGACATATATTTCCAAGAAATTAAATTCCCTACAATGGACAGCAAGATAATTTTCTCTACAGTACTGCATTACGGCAGCAGTGTTCCTTTCCTTGGAACAAATATGAAACGCTCTCACATGCTTTGAAACATTAAAAGAATCTTTCAACAGTCACAGAAAACAAAACCCTAATGTGTTGAACTTCAAACCTTAAGATCTTTCAGCCACCTGGGTCCTGTTTCAGCAGGCTTCTTCCTTTGTAACCTATTTGTCAAACACAGTGTAGCTACCAGGTGTGAGGTCAGATCAGATGTCACTGAACCTCAGGCAGCTTTTGCCGTAGCTCAAGAGGGCTTCATTGACCCCAGCAGACTGTTTTCCTCCTTACCCAAATCTGCCTCAGGCCCAGACAGACAAACTGCTTTCAAGCATCCTCTCATTAGGCACAACCCAGACCACCACTTACTTGTATGGGATGTGTTTGCTTCCATTGACAAGGGCGAGGATGACATTGCCCAGTGCTGGCAAGGAGAGACAGAGGCCAGAGCTTCCCTCGCGGTTTTTGCTGAGCACTTTCACGCAGCTGCCCAGGTCAATAAGGTGCAAGCGGCTGCGACCTCCAGACACTGCCATAAACAAAGAAAGCAGACAGTTAGCATGGGCCTCCAAAAGCAGCTTCCCAGGAAAGCAAAAGATTCACCATCACTTCTGAAGAGGAAACAACTAAGAAGCCTTCCCTAACTCCTGTTAGCAGACACAGCTGTAGGGGTCGGGCTAACGCGCTGTCACCCTTTAAGGCTGTACATTGCTGTACGTTGCTGTCTACTCCGGACCTGCTTAAAAATTGCTGAGTACTTACCCACTCCTGCAGGTTTAACTCTGGTCAGAGTCACCAATGTGACTGTATTTTTTAAAATATAGCTCTATTAACCTTTACCTGAGTTGGCGCAGTTTCTGTCTTTGTCACTACCGTTTCTCTGTCTGGAAAACTACAGGCTGCGAATTCCTGCTTAGTAAGCAAGGATACTTCTCTTATTTTTCCCATCCTGAATACTGCATCTTAAGAAGACACTGTGGCATCTGTGGGATGTTCAACTTTTCTTCAAGTCTGTATACTTTCACAGTATCATTTCAGCTAAGGAAAGGTTTGCCATGCCACGGGTGGCAGATTGTGAAGTAGTATCTCTATTCTAAAAACAGTTTCTGTAAAACTGGCAATAGAACTTTACAGATTTTTCTTGTTTACTCTGTATCAACACACTACTTCCAGAGTGAAAAGACGCTACCACTGAAACACAAAGATTGATAGACATTTGCTCTCTCTAAAAGTCTATGGTTCCTTAGGAATCCAGGATGGGAGCTATGCAGACTTCACAGAAGTGCTTGTAGCTCTCTACTATCTCAAGACAATTTCCTAGCTGAGTTTTTTGCATCTGATCTTGGACCACTCCTCCCCATTCTCAAGAGTTAGTTTAGAAGCAGTCTGTAGGAAAAGGCAGATTTATTTGCAAGATCTTAACTCAATAGGTAATAGCAATATGTGAGGACACAAACACACCTTAAACAGCAGCAGAAATACTTTCACATCTGAGTTTACCTCTATGCAAGTTAATTCACAGCCATTTTGACCCAGGATCTCAACTTGCATATTTGGTAAGAAAAAAAAGAGAAGATGAAAGAAGACAGAAGACCACCTGTGAAAGGGATTTACACTATGAGATTTGAGAATAACATTCCAAAAATGTATTCAGTATCTCTGTTGACAATTCTTAAAATACAGTGACTTCTGCTTTAAAGTCCTGTCAGTTCTTCAGCTCTATCAGGTGTTAGGCAACACTGGACTTCAATGTATTCCTCTCACAAGAAAGTATTCACACACACTATGGGCTCCTGCACTCACTGCAGAAAGTCAGGCTGCCTTGGGGAACTGGTAAGGCATCTGCACCTCTGATCATGAAGGACCTTTGTCTCCCCTCTAAGAGACCTTAAACCCTTAAAGAGTCCTTGAGTCCTCTAAGATCACTATCCTCAGAAGGCTGAAATTACCTTACTTGAGTGTCTCCCAATCACTTATTTAGAAAAACAAAGAAATGCATTTAGTTGCTACTGCAAATGACTGTAGGTGACTTTACTGAATCCTATGTAATAAATATTTCTGTTGCTAAGATTACCAGATGTCAGGAAAACAAAAGAAAATGGAAGAAATCACTACCTTTCAAAAGCTATCACATTGTTTCCACATATACTGCTATTACACAGCTTGAGGAAATCCAGAATAAGACAACTTACTGGTTGTTTCTTTCTTATTTAATTTACATGTCAAAGGAATATTTTTAAGATTGGAGATCCACTTGATTGATCTGAAAATGAAGTTATTTGTTAGGCAAGTTCTCCACTAATGTGCCTTGCTACTATAGAGAAAAGAAGTGGAACATCATAACACTTGGTTTTTTGTCTATGGTCACAGAGACTTTGCAGAGCTGACAGCTGAAAAATGACAGTGAGCCAGTTCTGCCACAATGTCATTTATTTCAGTGATGCGAAGCCTGCTTCATGACATTCCTGGTAATAATTCTAACAAGGAGGTAAGTACACTACCAATGCCTTATTCTAACACTCATTTTTTTACTAAAATCACACGTTAGCCAGCCCTTTAATCTCTTATCCTTTAGAAGCTGTGTTTCTTTTTTTCCCTCCTTCTTCCTATCCCTTTTTAATCCTGTTACTGGAATCTATATATCTCTACTATCTTCATGGGTTTTTTTCTGAGAAGTCCTTCATTACAGCAGGAGACAGTGATAATCACTAGGCGCCCTTTCTGAGCAGCTGGAATTCCCCCTCATTCAATTATCAGCGGGATCTGACCCTGCCTAGCTTGTAAGGCCACTCAGATATGGCAACTTGAAGACAGGAGTATGGTACGGCCACGAGACAAAGATATAACTAGAGGCAGTGGGCAAAGCATGCCATATTCTAATCCAACAGGATCATGTTTTCTTTTTCTGCTGTTATAGCCACAAGAAAATAATATATTCCCTTTTATTAATGGTATTTGAAAGTAGTAGAAAAGGACTGTGTGTACATGTACATGTACTTTCATGTAGTAAAAAGTATGGAGCATTAAATAATTGCAACAGTTATTGCCTCAAAAGCGGTCATTTTATTCCTATAAACCAGTCTGTTTGAGTATTCACCATCTTCCTTTCCACCGCAGGGTGGTTAATTAATAAACCTTTAGTTAATTGAGATTTCTGTTTGCCAGTTCCACAGGGGTTATTACTTAAATACATGCAAGCCACATTTCCATTTAGAGCAGCTTTCTGTTTTTTTTCTCTTACAAGTACAGTCAATGCAAATTTTCTTCATTTAAACATTAGACATTAATACGGCAGTGGTGATCACCCACTACACATCATGCCTTGCAATCTATTCCTTATTACCAATAACCTATGCAGAGCCAGGAGCTGAAACATATGCTGTTTCTTCAGAATTGCTTAAGCCCATGAATTTAAAGGAGCAGATGTCTCTCGTGTCTTTCAAACAAACATTTTTACTTTCAGAAAAATGAAAGTATATATCTTCAGTCATAAACAATTTGGGAGACTTGAAACAGAAGACAAATATAATAAAAAATATAAATGGTGTGAGAAAAAAGGAAGCTTTGAAAATTATAGAAACATAAAAGTAGACATTGAAGCACCTTTTCCTCATTTGAAAGTGGGATATGGAAGTAAAGACACAAGCCAGTGAAAGCATACATGGCAAAGAGAGGCAACAAGCCTATCTGAAAAATCCAGACCCTTTAAAAAGAACCACGACAGTCCTTTGTGCACACATAGTTGGGCCAGCGACTAAAATATCATGTATCTCCAATAAAGGGTATAGTTTATGGATTGCCAGCATCACCTTCCACACACACTGCCCTATTTAGGCGCCAAGGAGGAACAGTTAACATAAAGGTGGCAAGGAATTCCAGCCACCACAATATTTTAATCCATGACCTCAACGCTCTCTGTAAAGATAATACTAAAAGCCAATTCGAAAACATCTTTGGTTTGTTTTTTTTTTTTAGGTACAGAGGCCCACACAGGTCTGAGAACCGCCAGTTATCTCCACAAGAACAACTAAACGGACAAGTGATGGTAATAAAACCCCAGTGGCCTTTAATGGCCTTTGGTGGGTCTTCACCAGGCACATGGACACTCTGCTGGTATGAATGGCCCCACTCCACACTGAATGGAGAACTCTGCTAATTTTCACCACTAAAGAATATTGTTTGAAGGCCGTTTCCAGGCAGGCTTGGAGGAGACAGAGAGGAGCAAGAGGACAGCTTACTTCCGCCTTTGCCGCTCTTCTCCATGCGGTACTGGTAGATGTGCAGGGTGAAGAGCATGTGGGAGTTGCGGTGATCCTCCTCGTCGCAGTCCCGCTGGCTGCTGCGGCGAGAGGCGATGGCGGCGTCCAGGAAGAAGGCGGCCTTCTCTGCCGTAGGGGCGCGGAGCTCGCTCTGATTCTGAAGCTGCAGTTAACACCAGGGAGAAACAGCTGAGAAATTCCCACACAGGTAAAACACCACCAGACACGTTCCCGCAATCAACACACGGTGTGGGTACACTGGCTTCTACTGGGACCAAAAAGGAGGAGGTGCCCAATGGAATGAGACCCTCCTGACACTGGCAGTGGCAGTAGCATGCCCTCCAGGAGCCCTCACAGCTAGAAGTGGGGAAAAAAATTACGGAAGACAAGTCAATCCAAAACTCAACAGCTGGTGGAAAACAGCACTGGCAGGGCTACATGTCACCCTTCAGAAAGCGTTAGAAGGAAGAAGTCCACTGATAAATCTCAAAAATAACAGGACTGAAGCTTGTGTTCTGCCCCATGGCATATGAGGAGCAGCACAGAAGAGAAGCCTTTTCCTTGCCCCTTCATACCACAAGTTTATTATGCACCTGCTCACAAGCCAGGGCAATCCATTAAATGGAACAAGGCAAGTCATGTACATACATTCACATTTTCTGGACCTCAGTCCCTGTCACCAGCCCGCTCTTAACTCTCCAAAGTGACAGACAGCATAGGAGGGCAGATATTATTAACCCCTCCTAACATTAGGAATGCATGCACATTTCACGGCATCGAAGACTAGTTTGTCTGTGCAAAGGACATGTGACTCTGCAATCTGATGGCATTCGTTTTGGCAGTACACAGAACTGGCCCACAGCCCATAGGATAGATTTGTTTTGTCTGGCATAAAAACAGCAAGGAGCTCCCTGTTCATGGGGTTTGTTCCCCTGCTATATAATACAGCTGTCAGTTAAGTTCTCCAAAAGACAGTACTTCTGTTTTCTCTTTGCCACCATTAATCAGCCTGAGGAGGGATAAAGCTGAGGCTGTGCGTGGGATTCAGTGACACAGCTGAAGGCTAAGCTCTCTCAGGAAAGAGGGAGGAGGACAGGAAGGAGTTAACAAGGCCAGCAAAAGGCAGGCCAGTCTGTGGGCTGATCTCTCTAATGTAAGCAACAAGAAAATGTGCATACTTGGAAAGGTCCAGTGACAGACAGTATGACATATGGTGATCATTCATTTGCTATACACACTGCTGATTCTGCATATCTGTATGGCTATAATATAATATAATATCCTTCCTCCCTTCATCTGAGGATTTGGAGAATTCAGGTGTAGGACACACGACTCCAGAATATCTTGTAAGCACACATAAAAAAGCTCCGTTCCTTGCAATTTAATTCAGTCTTTCACACTGCAGAAATAGGTGTCTCATGGAGCTACCTCTTCTTCACCGATCTAAAATAATTCATTTTGTATATAGCTGTACTGTCTGTATCTATAGGAAAATATGCCACGATCATGGAATATTTATTATTATTGCTATTGTGCTAAAATATCTCAGTAAAGAATTAAGCTCTAAGGAGATGCTGGTTGTGATATGGTTATGTAACACATGCAACGTACATACGGGAATTGAGATCTTAACTGAGCCCTCCATCACCCCAACAGGGACTGTGCAGACTCAAGTCTCTCATACTTACTAGGCTGCACCAGTTACTGGATACCAGAGGGTGAGATCTCTTGCGATACAGTAGGTATTTGATAAAACACTAAAGTCAGGGGTTAAGTGAAAATGAGAACCCTAATTGTTATTTAAAATCAAAACAAAACTTAATAGTCCTTAGGCAGAATGCAAAAGAATGGAAAATATGACCTAAGTATGCCTAAAAAGCTTAAACCACAAAGAGATTAGAGACAAAATTTATTACTTGCTGTTTAAAATCTTGCAGTTCATGACTTGTGTGGATGTGAGTCATGATCTCTAGATGCTTGGAGCTGGATATAGGGCACATGACCCTGCAGGTCTGTTCCCTTCTCCCTCCATTCCCCATCCTGGAATAGGCAGGGCTCTGCAGGTTCTCGACACAAGCAGCCTTTGCCTTTCAGGTTGAAAGAATGTTTTCAAGCTCCATCACTTTCATTTGGTCCCTCTTCATCTACTCGTACAAAAAGCAGATTTACTCCCTCACAAACAGAAAAATGAAAGAATAGGTCCTTTTTCCCCTCAAACCAAAAGGGGGGGAAAAATAGGGCTGCTGAGAATTTCTCATGGTTACCCAGAAAATACATGAGCCAGTTACTCATTCCTGCTAAAACTCTGAACCTGAGAAGAGTCTGAATTTTTCTTGACTTGCCCAGGTCAGGAACTTACTTCTTGGCAGCAATTAATAAGTAGCAACTAATGCTCCCTACAACATTGCTAATGCAAATGCTATAAATAATGGCATTTATAAAGAAATAAACAGCCATATTAATGGCCTACAGCTATTTGTGCAGTACTGTAAATATTTTAGCTTGTTGTTTTACAAAAGAGAGATCACTTTTGTTTCTTTTTTTTTTTTTTTTTTAAGAATGAGGTGGATTTTTGTTTGCACTGAATGTTTTCACATTTTATTGCAAACACAAGCCCCTGCTCAATATCAGTTATATCAGAGGTACAAATATTTAGGCCAGGAGAGCAGATGGCCCTGCAGCTGCAGGTCATAAAGTTCTTGCATGTTTTAAAGTAAACACTTTCAAGTCTATAAACTTTATGCTCTGGGTAGTTCTTGAATTTGAACCATCTCAATAGCTTCAGACAAAAAAAAAAAAAAGCCATGTTACTTGTTTCAGTGTAAAATGAATCTTGGATTCACCTGCATGCCACAAATGGGGTCTTCACAAAGGTAGACACCTGGGGACTGGCCATCTTGCAGGCTGCCTGTAGCCACTTCTGACAACAGGTCTCTCAGATTTTCTTCTTTCCCCCACACTTCCACTGCAGAAATCCGGACCGAGAAGCGCGCTCCTGTCTTCTCTTTGCGTTCGTTAATCAACTTGAAGAGCCACGAGATGGCACAAGGAATTATTCCAAGGTTTTGCATGGAATCATCCTTCCCAATCATGGTATATGACTTCCCTGTCAGGAACAGGGGGATGAAGAAAATATAATATCATTCCCAGGAACTTCACAGCCTTCTGCCAAGAAAGATTATCCTGCACAGCTTCATGAAAACAACTTCACTACAACAAGGATAGTCAGCAATGGGAAAATATAGGCAAGTAGACAAACAGGACATGGGAAATGCAGATGAAATCTCGAGCTGCTTTCAAAAATCATTACCTGATGCATTCCCCTGACATCTGTTCCGAAGGCAGGGTGCTGCAGGCCCCCACCTTGCAATGCTGCAGCCTCTGATGTGGGTGAATCGTGGAGGAAATTGAGCAGAGCAGGAATGCCATGGTCTCTAAAAACCTCTCCTTTAAATACTGTAAGTGTGGTATTCTTTCAATATCATTTTAATTCAAAGCACTAGATTATTTTTCAAATGCTGGAGTTGGGATTGACATAAACCTGGTCCCAGAATCATACAGATGTAACTTCATTCAGAAAAAAAACCCCAAAACCAACCAGGTATATGTGATCACTTGGTGCAGAAGTGGGTCCAGAACAATTAATATTTCATCTGGGTCAAAAACATCCCCTGGTTTGGTATTTTTTAACTCTGCAATTATAGCTCTGGCTTGTCTTTGCTGTAAAAGTTTGGTGATTAAGAACAGACACAGAGTACTGTCTTACACTGCTTTAGGTGGCACTGCATGTAATGCTTTTAGGTAAGTTTTCTAAAGCTCCTAAATTTATAAACCAAATAATAAAGGTATACATCCTTCCAGGCAAGTACTTGTGGCTTCTTTACCTTGTTTCATGTCATATGTTGAATCTATGCAGAAAAAGATCAGTGAAAAAAATACTTCTATGCACGTCTGCGTCAAGGTCTGGGTACGTCCATGGTTTGTGGAATGGTGGTGGTGCAGTTAACAAAGCAACTGCAGAGACTCAACTCGTGTTTCAGCAAAACCCTAGCTAGGATACCTCTCTAAAGGACACGCAGTGCTTGTGAGACTCTGTTATCTGGTGGTTTCCTTTTCCGTCTCATTTGCAGTCTTGTGTTTGGCAGGTCACAGAGGGGTTAAATATCTAAGAGCTCATCCTAGTGTCACTCCTGCCTGGTCCAGAGGGGCCTTCTGATGTAACTGGACCAGCAACCTGCTCCATTGATTGTACCAGACCTGGTTGCATTGCAGCATTCAGTGCTCTCCAGGTTTTGTCGCCTATAATTTGGGATAATCATGGCCTGATAAAGCTTGATCTTCTTTACCACCTGCAAAACTGAAGTATCCTTTTAAGTTATGTGTGTACATCTGTATTTCTTTGAGACAGTAAAGAATGGAGATCATTGCACACATGCAATAAAACCCTCTTCATTCAAGAGACAGTACTTTCAAAATACAATTAGATAAGCATGAACAAAACATATGATTACTCTCAAAATCCAGTTTTTTCAAAAGAATAGTGTGTTAATGGTGATGATGATTCTCCTTTTTATTGTCCTTCCATGAATACCTGAAATGCTATTGAAGCATGTCCAAAGTGTGAGTTTTGATCCATCAGTAACATTCAGTTAACCATTAGAACAAGATTTGTTGGAGACACAGTAGGAAGAGGTCAGTAATGAGCGAATTGTCTAATCAGGGAATAGAGTATAAATCAAACTATTTGAGTGGCCAGTCACAGCACTTGAAGAGTGTCATCACAAACATCAAGTACTTGAGTGAATACTCACAGCCTTTACACAGCTTGATAAAGGTGACATCTGGGCAAACCCTCACCAACGCCAAGCACAAACTGTAGATCACTGTTGGACCTTTCATTAACGACTGAAGACAATGCAAGACAAAACTGCTATAATATTTAAGGGATGAAACGAAGCAATAATTCAAAGGTAACTTCTGTTTCAAAGAGCACACTGTCCAATATTTACATAATAAGCAAAGTGAATGGATGTGTAAGCGAGAGGTGAAGATGTAGTACAAGATCATGCACAGTGTACTACTTTCAAATACAATTAATATACACAGACAAATGAAAGTTTGTTTTCCTTAATCTAGTAGACTAGCAATCCTTGGTTAAAAATATTCATTTTGCTGCTTGAGTAGGGAAATTTAGCAATACCAACCCAGCTTGGCATGACCAAAGCAGAACACGCAGCCATCTGCCCCATTGACCACGGACTGGATCACCTCAGCCACAGTCCCAGCACATACTTCAGCCTGTCACAGGTATTGGAAAAAAATAAAAAGGATTAAAAAAAGGAAAGAAAGAAAACAAAAGCATTAAAGATAATAAGTAAAATCATTATTTTCACCAGAAAGTGGTAGTAATGTCATCCATGCTCCAGATACCATGTTGACATATCAAAAAAATTAATGCTGCTTGTCTCATTCATGTGACCTGTGCTGTTGATGGGAATGACATTACTGGTGGAAGCACATGAAGCAGGACTTTTGTTCTGGGTCAAGTAGGTTTCATTCGCTGATATATCAACATCCTTTGTGGGGTTAAAAATAAATACACATACTGTAAGGGGATGTAGTTGGTTTGTTAGAACTGCCTGTTTAAGGGATTTTAAAATACAGTTTTGATTAAAAACAATCCAACACTGAGGAATTTTTACAGGCTCTGTTATTTGCCCAATTATGGACTGAGTTCAATTCCACTAGCAAGGGTAGAGAATGTAAAGGGAACAAACAGCCTCTTTGGTATTAGCTAGGTGACCTGACATTATTATGAGTCTTCTCAGCTTTTTGCAGCAGCAGACTCCATTCTGAAAACTGTAGCAGTATTTTAAGAAGTACAACACAGAAATTTACCCCAGGCATTTGTGGATTTAAGGTTCAAGCATGTTGAATAGTCTACAGTGCTTCTGCAGCAACTGCTTAACTACAGTGGATGAAACTCAATGACAATTCACAGTTTAGGTCTTGATGGGAAGCACTTTGCATTTGACAACATGTCACGTAAATTCACTCTAGTTCATGGCTATTTCTAGACTATCTCTACAACAGAAAATGAAATGGGCCAAGAAAGTGACTGTTCACAGGCCAGCCCCTTGAACTGCATCCAGGCGTTAGTCTGCGAGGTGCCAGCTGCTTGGACCAGGACTAGGTCAGGGAGTGACCTAACGATACAATTATGTGACAGTAGTTTAGATGGCCCTGTGTCCTAGCTCTGTTTAGTTTATTAATACAGAGACAGCTTTACAGGACTGTTTTCTAATTATACTTTGCAATGTTACTTTACTCTTTTACTGTCCTCACGACATTTGGGTAACACAGTTCATCAAACCAAAGTCTAATAAAAATAAGAAATCTGAATAGATACACGTGAATATAGATTTGTGGATTAAAATCCCCATCTTCTTATTGTAAACTGTACAATAGAATGCTGTAAAAATAATCCTTGATCCCTTTGTTAATAGAGGACTGCATTAGAGAACTGCAGTTCTGATCAGATCTCTGATCAGAATAATATATTATTCAAATATACTAAATAATAGTACTTTGTAACATACAGTAACTTGTTGATATTGAGGATTTTCCTGCTAGGCACCACTTTGCACATTTATTGAATGTGTAATTTTAGGAGAAATTATTTACAATGAAGAATAAAGAAAGCACACCATTATTGAGCTAAAATTTGATAAACTGATATCATTATCGATGATTATGGCAGACCAAATTCAGCCCTGGTATGAGTCCATTGAAAGTACTACTGCTGCAGCAGAAATCAATTTGGCTCTGGTGCACATGGCTGCTTAGATAATTCTTCTGATCATACAAGGCCTACCTGTGATGCATCTTGAGGGAAAACTGCATCAAAAGCAAACATCTTGGGCGGAACCTGGCTGCCCCTTTTCTGGAAAGCATTCTGACCTCCGCAGGCCAATGGGTCATACAGTGTGATTTGCTTCTTACGGGGGTCAACTTTTAAGAAAGAGCTGGACTCAGACGTGTCTCTGGCAAGTGTGGAAGAAATGCGCACCATGACTTTGACCTGTCAGCAAACACACAAAAACATGAGCACGTTTCATTAGTCTGTTGGTTGCTCTACAACTGGTATGTTGAATGAATTTTCCAGCTACATTTGACCAAATCATATTTACTTGTTGTAGCTCGTGTCTCAGCGGAAGTCGGTGAACACGCAGGAAGTATCAGGCAGAATTTGTCCTAAACTACAAAGTGAATGAAGCCAGAACTCTCAATCTACTTCAACAAGCAACTTGTGTATTGAGAATTATGATGCACGCCATGGTGTTTTAGTGTTGATGCTACTCAAGTACAATGAGGAAGTATTACATCACCTTGTCTTACTCTCAATATAAATTGAAAATTAACCATACCCTGGTGGCCCAATTAAGAAAGCTGAAAGATATTCTAGACTGCTAAGCTTTCAGAACTGCTGCGGTTTCTACGAAACAGCCTGATCAATAAGAGCCCATAAAAGCCAGATCTATAATTTACACCTTTACGATTCTAATCCAAAGACAAAGATGAATTGCACAGTTCTGAGTGCCATCATCAAAGAGTTGTGAAAAGAGTCTCGTTTTAATGGTCAGATTTTGAAATTACCATCAAGGGAGTGAATGTAATAAGCGATAAAAGATTTGTTAAAACATGTTAGCTCACAACTCATTAAATAGCTACATAATAAGATGTTATTCCTGAGACAAAAATAAATCTTCCTAGATTTAATGAGGTTATGCTGTATCCTTAGCTAGGTTGGTAAGCAATTTAGATGTAAGTAAAACTGATGACAATCAATCTGGCTTTGGTTTTCCCCATAAATTCACCACCTGCAGGCACGTGAGCTCCTAACTTTAGAGAGCAAACATCACCTCTCTGCCAGTTCTCGTCATATCTGCACACACTTTCTCCTAGAGCAGATTGGCTTTCACACCAACTAGACAGAACTTTTATGCTGTTGCTCCTTAATCGTATGTCACTTCTATCAAACCCACCCACATCTGGCATACAAGTGACCACAAAGGGTCATGTCAGCATAGGGTGGGAGCACACCTGCTGCTGGAATGGCAGATGCATTCCGGGAGGAGGTTATAGCCCCAGAAGTTGGGCTGCAGTTCCTGTTGGTCTCACTGAGACTGGTGCTCTTTGTATGTAGGTCTCATTTCGTGCTGGCCCAAGCTCATCCCGCATGAAAATAAATCAGCTGCTTTGAGACGTAAAATCTGGGAAAATTCATTTTTGACACAACTCCTTTGAAGACAACAGAATGAGACCAGAGATTAACTGGCATTATTCAGTATTTCTGTGACATCTTCTCTGCATGTCAGTGAGTCAAACTGGTAATTTGACTCCAGTGTTTTAACCTGGCAAAACAAGTTGTCATTAAATCGTGAAATGGTCACATAATTTCAATTTTACACAATTACCTGAGGAAAAAAGGAAAAATACTGCTTGGGTGGGGATGGGTTCTCCTCCTGCTCAGCTGAGCTGCTTATGAAACCTAACCTCTAACTGAAAAAAGCCACCTTTAACGTCTTGCCAAAGGCATTCTTCTGGACCCAACCCTAAGCACAGCTGACTTCTGCTGAGGACAACAGCAGCCAACACACCCGGTCAGTCCACATGAACTGGGCAAGGTATGTTTATTCCAGCCCTAGGTCTCCTGGAAAACCAGAAGGGAAACACTGGTCAAGTTAGCAGGGGAGGAAGGGAGTACAACTGTAAGTCCTAGAGGGGCAAGAAAACAAACAGCAGTATCAATCTTGTGCTGTTTTCTTATTTTCAGCTTCACATGCCTTTGGCTTTCTTTTACTGTGTCCCACATTTTTAAGTAGATACCAACATCAAGAGTACTGATCTGCTGGAAAACAAAATAAACGTTGTTCTTCAACTACTTTAAATAAAATACTTGCTTGCTTTAGAAAACTCTTTCCCTATAAGTTTATGTGTATTTTTGGCTGCTACGAAACCACGTCTTTCAGATCCTTGATATTTGTGTGCAAAGGAGAGTTAATGGAATACCCTAGGCTAAGTTTTTTTGGGTTTTGGAGAATGGGCAGTGTGTGAAATTTAACAATCTTTCGTATATAGGCAGTCTAAGAATTCTTTCTGGCCTCAAACTGTGTGGGCATTCAGTTTTAACAGCAGCTACACCAACTTTGTTATGGTATTATATCACTGGCATGGGTCTGGATTTAAAACTGTTCACACAAAATCAGATTAATACCTGCCACTTCTGACTGAAGTAATACTGCAAATCCTCCTAAATTCCAGCAGCTATAGTGATAGAAGCTAAGGCATCAGGTTCCTCTTTCCCAAGAGTAAAATACCAATTTAACTGAAATCCTAAAAATTTACTAGCATCAGATAAACTGAATGAACCTCCATTTAAAAAAAAAAAA